>PVJC01000064.1:0-184904 GCA_004026665.1 Murina feae | reverse complement strand
AGGCAGTTGCAACAGAACCCTTTGGTTTGCTCAAGTTCCGTGGCTGTTGGCCTCCATCTTGGCTGGGTTAATTTGCATACAGCCGCTCTGATTGGCTGTTGGCCTCCATCTTGGCTGGGTTAATTTGCATACAGCCGCTCTGATTGGCTGGTGGTAACGGTCACATTTGCATGTTTCGCTTTTATTATAGAAGATATTAATTTAAAGGCAGTAGTTTTATACATAAAAAGATTTTAAGACCTTGTAAAGATGTTAAATATTTACATAAAATATGCTCAGTAAAGAAATGAAAAACAAAATATAAAACCCAAATGGGCCTTCTACCAATGGTTCTTTGCTTACTTCTTATGTATTTTTGGCAGTTCTTATCTCCTTTTTATAGTTAGTGATTAAGCACCCACTGCATACACAATGCTATGTATGGAACTGATAGCATCTCATCACAGCCCGTGGAAAAGAAATGAAGAAAGGAAAGAAGAGGACTTTGTACCTCTGTCCCTGATGATTTTGCCCCTCATGCTCTGGGACGCAGTCATTAGGAAGTGAAGGATTCAGGTGGGAGGCTGTCCTGAGAGCCACTGCTGAGATGCCCACGAATGGGGATGAGAAATTCAGCAGCACGGAGGCGGTAAGGTGGGAGAGGACATTCGGGTGAAGGGTCACATTGACAACCAGTGGGTTATTTCGGCATGACAGTTCATAGATTCCTGGAGAGAAATAAGGACATGAATCATATGTTAAGCCGTTCAGTGATTTTTATGTTTAGCTCCGTGATTTTTAACTGGTGCATTGCAAGAATTTTTAAAACATGCAATATCTGACCATTTATTCAGAGGCACTGACCTCTTGTCCCTCAGACTTTCAAATGAAAAAAATGACAGTGGCTAACACAGTAGCCATCCAGTGTGGATGAATCTAAATTATTACTCTTTTTTTTTTTGGTCAAATTGGCAAAGAATGTTTTTGTTTTTTGTTTTTGTTTGTTTGGGTTGGTTTTTTGTTTGTTTTTTGGTGTGCCATGAGACGAAAAAGATTGAAAATCACTGACATAGAACTATTTTTTCATATCTAGTATTCATTTTAACCTCTCAATAGCTGTGTAACATGCACAAGGTCCCAAACAATATCAAAGGCAGATATGAAGACTCCTGGTCTACGGAATTGTCCTCTAGTAGCCCTATTGTCAGACTCACCAAGAGAGTGGTTGTTCCCATTGATATCAGTCAGGTGGATGGTCACTGTGGGCCGCTGACGTTTCCCAGATACCAGGCCATCAGACGTAAAGAAAATAAAAATTGTTGTGGCCACTCCTGGTCTACTGAAACACACCTAGGCATAAGCACAGATATGTGTGAGCCATTATCTCCACTGGGCTATCAAGACACATTAAGTAAGAGCTCCCTTCTCCCTTACAAATGAGAAGAATGTGGAGTAGGCACACAAAGATGTCCAAAGTCACAGCAAAGATGAAATAAAATGAGATGGAAAGAAGATAACTTTCAGTTACTGAGCTTCCAATCTTTTTCTGGGACTTCTGGCCTCAACTGTTTCTTTTTTGCTTCCACCAGTCTTTCTTTAGATGCCTCAGAAAGATCATTCAGAGACAATAAGGCACCACAGGGCCAGCCAATACTTCCTTGTCTCCACCGTGAGAGTGGTGGACAAAGACAGTCACTAAGCTAATGTTTTGCTCTGGACCAACCCAGCTAATTATTCTTCCCCACCTCCCTCTAACATTTTTTAAAAATATATTTTATTGATTTTCTACAGAGAGGAAGGGAGAGGGATAGAGAGTTAGAAACATCGATGAGAGAGAAGCACCAATTATCTGCCTCCTGCACACCTCCTACTGCGGATGTGCCCACAACCAAGATACATGCCCTTGACTGGAATCGAACCTGGGACCCTTCAGTCCGCAGGCCGACACTCTATCCACTGAGCCAAAACAGTTAGGGCTCCCCCTAACATTTTTATCAGAACCTTCCACTTATTACATGAACTCTGACATGGAGGAGAGGCTATTGCAGAGTCTGTTGTGTGTGACATTAGAAATTGCCGAACTGTTTATTCTTATGTGGGTCTCCTGGTGCCCCAAGTATGTATGTCCTATCCTTGGCTGGAAAATAAGCCAACACTGAGGCACAGAAAAACCTGGTTATTTGTAAAGAATATGCCTTCATGGTTAGGCTGATTAAAATCAAACAGTCTTTCAGAGTGAACTATGGAAGTGTTATCACTGGAAATCCTTTAATATGAAAGAAAACACGATAGAATTGGGGATGACCCATAGAGCTGCTTTTTTACACTGAAATCATTTGAGGTGGTAATTCTGGTTTTATTTCCTATAGCTCAACATTATTATTTTTTCCCTTATTTTCACAGGGAAGCTTTTATTTTTCTATATAGGACTTTATTTATTTACCCTTTGTATTACATACATATTCCAGATATTTGTTTACTGATTGCAGAATGATTTTAGTCTATAGAAGGACAGTTAAATATCCTTTTACATAGCAAATAAAGTAGGGACATACTAGGAAATCATAAGTGGATTTGACTCCCTTTTTCTTTTTTATTGAATTTATTGGGGTGACAATGGTTAATAAAATTACATAGAAATCAGTGATATAATATTATAGTACATCACCTGTATATTATATGGTGTGCTTAACATTGCTTTTAATTTCTGTTGAGAAGGAATTTCCACCTTTCCTGGTGTTATCTGGGAGTCACGCTATTAGAACCTGTGTACAGTTCTAGCTTTTTTTTCATGTTCTGAGGGTGATGAAGCCCAGGAAAACTGTCCTTGCAGTAAAAGTAAGGTCCACATGGAATGGCAGGGACCTCCTCTAAAAAGTAAAACATGTTTTCCATTTTTAAGAGAATTCTCCCTTGTCTGCAGATTAAATTTCCTCAGGTCTTGGTGGTGTGTTTATTGTGCTCATTTGCACTGCTGGCTTAATTAGGGGGATTTTATGATTTGCAGTGGTCAATGGAGCACAAGTCTCCCTTCTTCCTCTCCTCCTTTGAGGGAAAGACCAGCAACACTCACTTTTTATGGTGTCTTTCTCCCCTTTTTCATTTCCCCTCTTTGAAGTAACAACGATTCCTTTACAACTTAAGAAATATCCAGACTCATAGATTATGGCTTGCAACATGAGACCCTTTGTCCCTGGCTAGATGAGGACTAGAGGACTAGACATGAAACACAGTAAGGTAACCAACAGCCTTGCCTTGCATAAAGCCCTCAACTCCAGCAGCAAAGGACATCAAAGTCCCCTGGGAACACCCACAACCTCCTCCTTTTCACACACCACAAAAGAGACTGAGTGCTGGAAGAAAGTTCTGGGTTGTTTCCAGAACCAGGAACTGACAGAGTCTAAACAAGGACCTGGTGGCTTTACCCCAACAGCCTCAGACTTGAAGAGTGAGGTGGCTTCAATAAGGAACAGGAAGCCTAGTCTTTCCACCTTCAGTTAGGGTTCCATGCAGATACCACCCACATGAAACTAATTAGTAGGGATAGGTCTGATGGTATGGATTTCTCTGCCCTGAGGGCCTGTTTCCAAAACCTCCATCTCATTTCACAACTTCCAGAAATGTGTCTCCTTGCTCTAAGGGTCTTTGAATACCAGTCACTTTGAACCTTGAAGCCAGCTCCTGGTGGCAGTGTCCCTCTCTGAGCCTCAATTTGTGGAATGTGGCTGTACCAGGATTTCCAGGCCCTGGCTCTAGCAGAAAAAAAACACAGGTGAGACTTACAAAGGAGATAGAGGCAGCAGAAAGCAAGGATAAACAAAGCAAAGAAAGGCAAGGATCTGATAAAGGTGTAAGATGCCCACTCTTGGGTGTTTCTTCTCTGACTGACACAGAAGTGGGAACTAAATTCCATTCTCATCTAAACACCTAATAGGCCCCATAACACCATCAAGGGAAGAACAAACTCTCTCATACAGCTGTTGGACCCTCAAAATCAGAGGTTAGTTTGAATCTGCACACATGTGCCTAATCAATCTCAGTGGGATAAAATGGACCAACTATGTTCACCATTCTGGAGAGAGAGCTGGCCAGGGAGACCCCTGGGTTTGACTCTTAGCTCCTTCTTAACTCTCTGGGTAAGTCTGAGCAACCCATCATCTCTCCTATCTAAGCTTAAAGTCTTTCTTCCCCACACCTGAGAGACATACTACCAATCTCATGAAGCTACTATGAGGATGAGATGAAATCAACTGAAAACACATAGGACAACTAGTAAGGGCTCAATGTTCAATTATTCTTATTTCAAAAAAATATTTTGTTTATACTTCAGGATAAGGATAAAAAATAAATTTTTTAAATGAAACATATATTCACACATTTGGTATCTAGAGAATTGTGATTTTCTGAATTATATAGACTATTTTAAATTGGTCCTTATAGAAATGTGAGTTCTACTCTAGGTTCTCCTTCCATAGAAACTGGCAATATTTGAGGCTCTTGGTTTGGAATGTACCTCTACTTTATAAGTGGAATCTATGAAAAATACATTATATATCTTAGCCAATAAAAGAGTAATATTGAAATTGATGGTTTCTACGGGATGCCTAAGCCACACCCACCAGCCAATCAGAGAGGCTGTATGCAAATTAACCCAGCCAAGATGGAGGCTGGCAGTCATGGAGCTAGAGTAAACAGAAGGCTTCCATTGCACCAAGAGTAAACTGTCTGCCTAGGCTGGCTGGGCCTCTCTCTGCTCATGGCAACATAGTTGTAATTATAGAAGCCACGGAGCTTAAGCAAATAGGAGGCTTCCGTTACACCAGTGATGGAGGAAACTGCCTGCCTAGGCTGGCTGGGCATCTACTAAGGCAACATTCTTTCAACTATAGAAGCCACAGAGCTGAAGCCAACAGGATGCTTTGTTACCTGCCTAGGCCTTGGCCTAAAGCAATAGTTTCAATTATAGAAGATAAATAAACCCCAGAAACCTGCTTTCAGCCAGCCTTGCTTGGATATTGGGTCAATGGGAGCTGTGGGCAGCCTGAAAACTGTCCTCAGCCCCGCACTCAAGTTGCCCAGGTACCCCAGTAGGGACCCAAAACCTGAAGGGACTGTGAGCAGCCTGAAAACGCCCATCAGCTCCTCACCTAGGCTTCCTAGGCACCCCAGCAGGGACCTGAACCCTGAAGGGACTGTGGGCAGTCTGAAAACAGCCCTCAACCCTCACCCAGGCTGGCCACACCCCAATGGGGTGAGGGTCCACACTGGGGGGTTTGGCCAGCCTGCAAACAGCCATCAGCCCCTCACCCAGGCTGGCCAGGCACGCCAGCAGGTGGACATCCCCTGAGGGATCCTAGACTGTGAGAGGGCACAGGCTGGGCTGAGGGACACTTCAAGTGCACAAATTTTTGTGCACCGGGCCCCTAGTGTGTGTGAGTGTGTGTGTGTGTGTGTGTGTGTGTGTGTATATATATATATATATATATATATATATATATATATACTCTTTTATGAGGCTTTTCAGGAAATTCAGTTAATATATAGTTATTAAAAACCTACTTTTGCCTGGTCTGTATGCCTCAGTGCTTGAGTATGGACCTATGAACCAGGAGATCATGGTTCAATTCCAGGTTGGGGCACATGCCCAGGTTGCAGAATCTATCCCCAGTAGTGGACATGCAGAAGGCAGCTGATCAGTGATTCTCTCTTATTATTGATGTTTCTCTCTCTCCCTCCCTCTCCCTTCCCATCTGTGGGGGGAGGGGAATATATACATATATATTAATATATATAAAATATATATATCATACTTGTTATATATATATATATATATATATATATATATAAAACTTCTAGAATTTACGGTATTATTAGAATATTAAATGTGTATTCCTTATTCAAACACAGAATATTTTTTAAAGTTCTCTTTCCATAGCCAAGTCACAGCTGTGTTTTTTTTAATGTGTGTGTTTTTTTGTTGTTGTTAACATACATTTTATTGATTTTTTTAGAGAGGAAGGGAGAGAGATAGTTAGAAACACTGATGAGAGAGAAACATCTATCAGCTGCCTCCTGCACACCTCCTTCTGGGGATGTGCCCAAAACCAAGGTACACGCCCTTGACCGGAATCAAACCTGAGAACTTTCAGTCTGCAGGCCAACACTCTATTCACTGAGCCAAACTGGTCAGGGCACAGCTGTTTTAATACATATAATAGTCCAAACTATTTTTACTTCATAAAAAATAATGAATTTTGTGTCCCTAGATATGAAAGATAGTTAGTGACTGAAGCAGAAAATTTGGCCACGTGAAGCCTTTACTAATTCTTCCCCCATGCCACCTTTGGCATTACAAATATGACACCCTTCTAATCACCACACCAAGTGCACTGTCTGAAGAGCTGGCCCCACTCCCTTCAGGACAAAGCACCTCAGATGCACCTTCAGGGAGATTACTCAGATCTGAAATGAGCATCTGGCATGCCCCAAGAGAGAAAACATCAAGATGCTAAGAGGGCAGGAGAATTGTGGTTTTATCTATAAGATTTTATTATTTGTCTTAAGGAGACTAACTTCATGTCATAGATGGGCAACATAAAATGAATTTGAACATGGCTCTTATGAAGAAGGAAAACTATAGGTGGACATAAGAAAGGAGGTGAGATTCTTTTAGAAAAATGAGAGATTATCAGGACTGAGGAATGTTTTCAAGATAGAGGGATTGTCAATAAAATTAGCTCAGTGACTCCATTGCAAAATACTTTGAAACAGAGAAAACATAAATTGGAAGGATGGATGGATGGGTGCAAGGATGGATGGACAGATAGTTATGGACAGAAGTAGAAAACCAGTCTCACACCCTCAGTTTCTTTTTCATCCAAAGCTTGCATGTTAACCACCGGATTTAACTTCTGGTCACTCATGAGGGCAAAGCTGAAAGAATGTTTCCCTAGCACAGAATTGTTTGGGCTTAAGAACCCTCTTCAATGTGTCTGCTGGGTAGAAACAATATACTCCCAAGCCAAGCATTTTAACGTCCAGGTCATTCTCTGTGGTGGTCACTGGAGAGTAGACTCTGAAACTATACCACAAAGTTGAAATGTATCTTCTTTGAGATTTTAAAATGCTTTTGGCTAGTTGTAGGGTTGTTATTTTTTCCTGTCCTTTCAATCTTCATTCATCTATGGCACTTCCTGACCCAGAGAGAATGGGGAGGACCTTGAGTAGGATGAGGTGGGCAGACATCCAATGTGGTTGTGTCGCACTTGACTGTTTGCCAAGTGTGATCCTATGCTGTGCCAGATCCTCGATCAAGCTTGTTGGGTTTCTACTCCTATTTGAGTTTTTTGTTCTATAATATCCCCAGAATACAAAGGTTATACTATAGAAATGGGAAAAGCAGGATTCTGGTAGCTTAAGTGACTTCCTCTAGCTAAATGATAGAGAGGCAGGAATTTAGGTTTCCAATTTTGTTCTATATTCTTTTGACTGCCCCATGGTTGTTAATTTGGGGTGTGCAGAAAATCAAAGATTTCTTAGAAAATGTGTTGACATTTGTGCCCCTTCTACCTCCCAAAATGAAGTCACACAAACACATAGGCCTAAAAGTTTCATTCAATTTCAAGGAGCGGAGAGAACCCTTTTAAAGTCATTAGCAGTCCAACTGGGAGGAAGGTTGTCAAAAGAAATTAAGAGCTCTTGCACTATTGGTTGATCCATATGTCCTTTTGTAGATGAAAAATTATCAAATATTGTAAATTTTATATGGATCCCCCTAATAACATTGCAGTCTATGTAGATTTCAGAAATTTAACAAGGGAGAGATTAACTTTCAAAGTGTCAGGGAATTTAGCTGAAATCCAAATTTAACAGATAAAAGAAAGGTGTGAAGCAACTAGCCTCTCTCCACTGAGCTGTCTTGGCGGTCTCTATACCAGAGGATGTGAGTCAAAATGCGAGGGAGTTTTGAACCTGGTTTAACTTCATTCCCTTGTCCAAACCCCTGTCTCTCTTGGTATTGGTCAAAACCCAGGTGATTTCCTGTGTTGTTCCTCCAGAGTACAAGTGAGGCTATAAACACCGTGAGCTTTTGTGGCTCTTTTCTCAGAAGCATGAGGTCACTCTGTAAAGTGAACAGGGAACCACCATGATGGCCCTCACTGCTCAAGGGGAGACATTTAAAACATGTGTTTTGGCAAGTCAATAGAAAGGTTTGGATGAGAATCAACTCATTGGCTCAATTCTTCTTAAGAATTTTCCTCATCTGTGATTCTAGATATTAGGGCTAAGTATGTAGAGACTCCGTGTTAGAACTTATGGGACTGAGGGGTATCAGAAACAGACAAAACCAAATCTTTAGTGAATACTGTGGTCTGTCCCAGATCCCCTCCTTCATGAAGGAGCACTCAGCACACAGCAGTCTATTTCTGGAAATTGGCCTCAGAGAAGAAAACCATCACAAGGTCAGGCCACTTTGCCAGAATGGAAGGACAGGGCAGAAATCCCTATCCAATGGCCTTTTGATAGAAGTGAGTGGTATATAGGTGGGTCAATTCAAAAGCGCCATCCCAGCTCCTGTGGGATGGGATGCTGATGGTTTCGTGTGGCTATTTTTCCCTTTGCCCACAACTATTTTTTCACTCTCCCACAGCTGTTGATCCCAAGAAAAGTTCTTGATAAATCTTTGCATGGAACACTTCATCTCAGTGTGTAAATCCTAAGGAAACCCCACTTTTGACAAAGTCTGAGCAAGAGACAAGGTATTATGGAACACAGATGGAGAGGTTTCTCCTGAAAATAAGAATGCATAGTGGAGGGGATGAAGGAGCACTCTGCAGAGCCAGGAAAGCTTCCTTTTCGTTGAAAAAAAAAGTGCTATCTCAATTATTCATGATACTGGGAATCTGCTCAGTTGTCATGTCCAAGCCTATAACAGCTTCCATGAAAATCAATAAAAAGTTATATTAGCAGTAATCAGTTAGGAAAGTGGAAAAATGAGTGCTTTACTCTCTGGAGATAAACTGTGTAGACATGAGGACATGCCCTTCCTCTTTCAATATACCAGGCTAGGTTGGGATGAAAATAAAAAATCATACATATACTATCATCATTGCTTTGTCAGGATCCCCCAGGCAATGCAGGGAATGGCACAGGTGAATTTTCCAAATAAAAGACTTTCTTTTGAAAGGCAAAAGCTTTTTAGAAATTTCAATCATGTGTACAAAAATAATTCCAACATATACTAGAAATCCTGTCTTCCTAAACACAGAATTCTCTGGCTAGTTGACATTCTACATTTCCACCTCACTTTGGGTGGCACAAATGCTCTTGGATGCCAACTGCATTTTGAGCAGCAAGGCCTTAAAGCCATCAATGGATATAACTATCTTTGCCCTTAGTATCTGATGATCTAAGATTGTTCACTTATTAATATGTGTTTATCTCATTTTTTAAAAATGTACCATCAAGCTTAAAATAAAATACAGACCTGGAATGAATTGTTTAGTCCAAACACTTCATTTTAAAGCTAAGAAAACTGGTGCCCAAGAAAATTATATGGTTTATGTAAGTCTCTTGACTGGGTTAGTGGCAAAGACAGGGTTTTAAACACTGTTTCTCTGAGTACATGTTTCCTCCCAACTTTTAAATTCCCTACTAATTTGTTGCTCCTTTTCTATGCCAGACTGAAAATTCAGAAAACGAATATTGTTAGAATTCATGCAAAAGTAAACAGTCTCTAACAAAGGGTCTTGTCAACTTTCCTATGAATAATGTCGAAAAAATTCCAAGTGGTGCCTTCTACACATGAGCTTTTTTTTTTTTTTTTTTTTTTTTTTGCTAAATCATGAAATTTGGATGGTTTTCTGGATGGTTGAAGTGATCTCTAAATAGAGCATTGTCATCTGACTGATTAGATTAAAAAGAATTAGAAGGATTGCCTGATTTAGGAAAAACAAAATTTTAATATCAGAGCAACAACAAATAATTTTTAGCATAAATATGTCTTGAATATAAAGTAGAACTTATTTACACTTAAAATTTATTCACTATTTATCTGAAATATTTTTTTTATCTAAAGTTAGAAAGATATAAGAATGCACAATAAAAGAAAAGAACAGATAAAGAAAAACAGAGAACACTAATAAAAAAGAATAAAGGAATGGAGGAAAGGATATTATAGATAATTTTAACAAACTAGAGAGAGAGAAATGTTAAAGTTGGTAGATACTTTTTGACCAACAAATAGAGAATACACATTTCTAACACAAATTGGTCCTTAATTTCTGACTGAAGAAAGGTTCACTATTTAAGTGCTTTCTAATAAAATGTAGGGTCAAGAAGAAGAGGAAAAATAAAAATCTCTCAGAATGATACACAGCTGGCAAAATGATAAAGTTGTTATAGTGTGAAAAATCAGTCCTAGAAATAAACACAATGCTTTTAAAAACTCATGATTTTAAAAAGAAATTATGAGGTGCTTTAAAATACTTAGGGCATATTGATAATGAAAGTACTATATGTTGACATTCTTAGGCTACAATTATAGGTATATTTAGAGGTGGAAAGTAAGGAACAATAAAAACAAATTATTCAAGGATTCAATACAAGAATCTAACAAAGAATGCAGGTGTAACTCCAGAGACACCGGAAGAAAAGAAATGCTAAAGATAAGAATAGAAATCAGTGAGTTATCAAACTAGAATGATAAAAGAAATAAAACTGAAAGCTAGTTTTGAAGAAATCCCAGGCATGAGTAATCAAGGAGAAAAAAAAGAGAAAAAGAAAGTCCAAAAATAGCTAATCTAATGAAAGAGTAATATGCAAATCAACCATCACTCTGAGACACCTAAGCCATGCCCACCAGCCAATCAGAGAGGCTGGATGCAAATTAACCCAGCCAAGATGGCAGCCAGCAGCCATGGAGTTAGAGCAAACAGGAGGCTTCTGTTGCACCAGCGATGGAGTTGAAACTGCTGACCTAGGCCAGCCAGGCCTCTGTTCAAGGAAACAATGTTTCAATTATAGAAGCCACGGAACTGAAGCAAACAGGAGGCTTCATTGCTTGACTAGGCCTCCGCTCAAGGCAACAAAGTTACAATTAGAGAAGATAAATAAATCCCAGAAACCTGATTCCAGCCAGCCTCGCTGGGATGTTGGGACAATGGGAGCTGTGGGCAGCCTAAAAATGGCCTGCAGCTCACCCAGGCTGGCCAGGCACCCCAGTAGGGACTCAAACCCTGAAGGGACTGTGGGCAGCCTGAAAACAGCCCTCAGCCCCTCACCCAGGCTGGCCACACTCCCATGGGGTGAGGGTCCCCACTGGGGGGTTTGGCCAGCCTGCAAATAGCCATCAGTCCCTCACCCAGGCTGACCAGGCATGCCAGCAGGTGGACATCCCCCGAGGGGTCCCAGACTGCAAGAGGGCACAGGCCGGGCTGAGGGACCCCCCTAGTGCACAAATTTTTGTCCACCGGGATCCTAGTATAATATAAAGGGATTGATAACTGTAGGTAATATTAAAATACATTATGAATAACTATCGGCACTAAATTTGAACATGTGGAAGAAATTAACACATTTATAGATATATCAAATAGCCTAAAATTATAAATGAAAAATTGAATCCTATCTAATAAAAGAGTAATATGCAAATTAGGCATCACTCCATCACAAAGATGGCCATCCCCATAGCCATAAGATGGTGGCACCCATAGACACATCCTATCTAATAAAAGAGTAATATGCAAATTAGGTGTCACTCCATCACAAAGATGCCTCCCCCATAGCCACAAGATGGCGGTGCCCAGTACGGCTCAGCGCCGCCACTGAAGTGGTCAGGCCTGTTAGCCAGGCAGGTGGCAGGGGAGGCGGGGGGCCCGAGGGGTGATCAGAGGGGGCTGGGGGTCCCCTGCCCAGGTCAGAAGCCTTTGCCTCAGGCATGGGCAAGGGCAGAGCCAGTGATTGGAGGGGGCGGGGCAAAGCCGGTGATTGGAGGGGTATGAGGGTGCCCTACCCAGGCATAAGGCCTGGACCAGAGGCCTCAGGCCTGGGAAGGGGCAAGGCCGGAGATCGCAGGGACATGAGCTCTGCAGAGCCAGTGATTAGAGGGGCATGGGGGGAGCCGGCAGTCTCAGGGGTCTGGGCACAGGCAGAGCTGGCAATGCAGGGGCCTGGGGGTCTCCTGCCCAGACCTGTAGCCTTGGCCAGAGGCTGCCAGTGGGGCAAGGGCAGAGCTGGCAATGGCAGGGGGCAGGATCAGAGCCAGTGATTGCAGAGGCCTGGGCTCTGTGAAGCTGGCGATTGGAGGGGCTTAGGGGTCTTCTGCCCAGGCCTGCAGCCTCAGGCAGAGGATGCAGGCCTGGGCAGGGTTGGAGCCAGTGATTTCAGGGGTTTGGGGGTCCTCTGCCCAAGCCTGTATCCTCGGCCAGAGGTTACAGGCCTGGGCAGGGGTGGAGCTGGGATTGGAGGGGTAGGGGTGGAGGCAGCGATTAGAGTGAACTACAGAGGAAACACCTTTTCTTAATGCTCATTGGCTAAGCTCCCTGTATACCACTGGTAATATTCTCAGTAACTTGGGTAACAAGAATCCAAAAAGGCGATCTAGGGTTTTTCCACCACACTCCTAGAGAAAAAAAATGAAGGTCCACTGCTGAAGGGCTAAGAAATGTCATATCCTGCTCTAGCCGGTTTGGCTCAGTGCATAATGCCTCAGCCAGCTGACTGCAGGGTCTGGGTTCACTTCTGACCAAGGGCATGTACCTAGGTTGCAGGCTCCTCCCTGGCCAGGGCCCAAGCCAGGGCTCATGCAGGAGGCAACCAATCAAAGTGTTCCTCTCACTTTGATGTTTCTCTTGTTTTTCCCTTCTCTTCCACATTCTCTAAAAATCAACGGAAACATATCCTCAGGTGAGGATTAAAAAGGGAAAGGGAAAGGGAAAGGGAAAGGGAAAGGGAAAGGGAAAGGGAAAGGGAAAGGAAGAAAGAAAGGTCATATCCTATGAAAGACACATCTTGAAAATGCCTAAAGAAAGTTGTCATTTTTTCATGGTGAAGGGAATGGAGTCCATGTTGATGAGAACACCTTGGAGGCTGTGGTGACTGGCAGTGGCTGCAGTAGCAGGTTGATGGGGCTGGTGGCTTCCCCTGATTAGCCTGGTCACTTCCCACAAAGGGAGGCTAGACTGTGGCATAGGCCCACTCCCCAAGCAAGCACAAAAACAGATCCAGAGACAGAGAAACATCAATCAGACTGTCAAACCTCAGAGGGAAGGTAGGGAAGGGTGGGGGTAAGGGGGAGAGATCAACCAAAGGACTTACATGCATGCATATAGGTCAAACTAATGGATACAGATAACAGGGGGTGAGGACATAAGTGGGGGGGATTAGGGGGTAATGTGGGGATAAGGACACATATGTAATAATCAATAAAGAAATTAAAATTAAAGAAATTCCATGTTCAAATAGCGTCACTGATGAATATTTACCAAATTAATACCAATCTTGCATAAAATATTCCATAGAACTGGAGAAAAAGAAAACTTATTTTAGAAAGTAAAATATAGCCTTCATCATAAACCCTGACAAGATAGTAAACTATCGGAAAATTGGGAGCCAAGTTCTAATAAACATTGATGAAAAATCACTTAAAATACCCACAAAATGATTTCCGAAATTACTGACAAAGGATTATACATCACATAACCTTCAAGTTGTTATATTTTTTCCAGGTATGTAAAATTGGTTCATATTTAACAGTTTATCAAAGTCAAGACACTGAGAGGACAAAGGAGAAAATAATAAGAACATCGCAGATACAGAAAAGCATTTGATAGAATAAAAACTACCTTTTGACCGAAAACTATAAAATGTTAAGAGAAATTAAAGATTTAATTAACTGAAACAACATATTAGAAGACTAATGTTAAAGAGAAATTTCTCCCTAAATTGACATAAATTCAATGAAATCCCAATAAAATTGTATCAGATTATTTTTCCCACATGTGGAACTGAAGCTGATTATAATATGTATATGGAAATTCAAAGCACCAAAAACAGCCAATACTTTCTGGGAAAAAAGAAAGAAAGTTTTAGAATTTACATTATTAGATTTTAAGACTCATCAAAAACATTCAGGAAGTAAGAGTGTAATGTCGATGCAAGAACATACAGATCAGGAGAACAGAATAAAAAATGAATAAGCAAAACAAATTGAAACCACAGGATGATCCTTTACATGCCCTTAATTTCAGAATGGCTGAAATTAAGATGTCAGGTACCACATTTGGTGTGAAGCAACTGCAATATTCATAAGCCTCTGATGGAAGTACAACTACTGTGAAAAAAAGTAAGTGGGACTAT
The DNA here is from genome assembly GCA_004026665.1 of Murina feae. Classification (NCBI taxonomy): domain Eukaryota; kingdom Metazoa; phylum Chordata; class Mammalia; order Chiroptera; family Vespertilionidae; genus Murina; species Murina feae. The sequence goes on along the minus strand of PVJC01000064.1, from coordinate 170,567 downwards.
CTACTGAAGCTGGTCAATTGCCTATCTATGATCTAGTGGTTCCAAATATACTCAACTATATCTATACATTCATCACAAGTAGTGTACAGAAAGTTTATGACAGAACTATCTAATCTAATAAAAGAGTGACATGCAAATTAATCATCACTCTGAGACACCTAAGCCACGCCCACCAGCGAAGCCACGCCCACCAGCCAATCAGAGAGGCTGTATGCAAATTAACCCAGCCAAGATGGAGGCCAGCAGCCATGGAGCTAGAGCAAACAGGAGGCTTCCATTGCAACTGCCTGCTTAGGCCGGCTGGGCCTCTGCTCAAGGCAACAATGTTTCAATTATAGAAGCCACGAAACTGAAGCAAATGGGAGGCTTCATTGCCTGACTAGGCCTCTGCTCAAGGCAACAAAGTTTCAATTGTAGAAGCTAAATAAACCCCAGAAACCTGATTCCAGCCAGCCTCGCTGGGACCTTGGGTCAATGGGAGCTGTGGGCAGCCTGAAAATGGCCCTCAGCCCCTCACCCAGGCTGGTGAGGCACCCCAGTAGGGACCCGAACCCTGAAGGGGCTGCCCACAGCCCCTCACCCAGGCTGGCCACACCCCCATGGGGTGAGGGTCCCCACTGGGGGGGGGGGCTTGACCAGCCTGCAAACAGCCATCAGCCCCTCACCCAAGCTGGCCAGGCACACCAGCAGGTGGACATCCCCCAAGGGGTCCCAGACTGCAAGAGGGCACGGGCTGGGCTGAGGGATCACCCCCCCCCCAAGTGTGCAAATTTTTGTGCACCAGGCCCCTAGTTTGTAATATAATAGAGAAAAACTAAAACCAATCTACATGCTCATCAATATGAATAAATAAAGTGTGATGTATGTATGCAGTGGAATGCGACATTGTAATGATGAAAGTACATACTATAAAGGTTCTCACAAGAAGTTCAAAACCAACTAGAAGTACAAATAGTAAAAACCTCTGTGGCATAACAACAGAATGACAGAACATTTTGCAGATAGTGTTAATGTTCTGTTTCTTGATCTGTGTGGTGGTGAGAGTCTATACTTTGCAAAAATTCATTCATCTGTGCATTTCTGATCTTGGCACTTACCTGTATGTCACACTTCAATAAATTACTTAAAAAGAAGCATAAATTTAAAAAAGAGGTGAAAACAAATCCAAAATGTAAACACATTGAGATGACAAAAGGAAATATTCTGACAAGCCATTCCAATGAATCATGTGTAAACACACACACACATATGTGCACACATGTATGCATACATGTGTATAGATACATACACAATCTATCTGTAGCTTTCATAAACAATACACACACACACACACATTTGGGCCACTTACTTTGAGCCAAACCTCATCCTCTCTCCCCAGGCTGCCATCTAGCTGCTCACTGCCTTCCTCCTGAGATCTGTTTCCACTGGGGACACAGGGAAGCCAGCCAGGAAGGGGACGGTGGTCCAGTAAATCTGGATGGTAGGATGTACAAATCTGAAATGCAATTTCAACCAAAAATTAAATGTGGAGGGTGAGAGATCAGACAAGGAAACTCTCCAGCTCAAAACCAGAGTTTTCCTCTCTTTCTGAGTGCCTAGTAGTTGCATTATTAGCAGAAAACTTTTCTCATTGTAGAGGAATGTCTCAGCCATCTCCATTAGCCTCCATAGAGAACTTGCCTGGGTAAAAAACTCACGTGCCAACTCTCAGGCCACCATCAACCAGGGAATCTTGCCCCAAAATAGTCCTGGCACATTTAAGGCAATTGTTTCTGGAATTATCCAGGGAAGTCTGTCCAGGATGATAGTTAGATCTTTACCTTGCCCCAGGAGAGAGGCTACTGAGTCAGGGAACTGCTGAGCATTCAGATGGGCAAAGGAGCCAGAGGTGAGAAACTCCAGGATGTTTCTTCCACTTCACTTAGGGAAGACAGACAGACTAAAAGCCACGTTGAAAACTGTCACTAACAGAACCTCCCAACTGTCCTGGCTTCCTGGGCATCAGAACTCTTGAGAAAAATGCCAGAATTGGGCTGAGGGAGTGTGGCCAACGTGGTTAATTGCCTATCCATATCCATTTCCCCTTTCTTTTATATGAACAAACTCCAGTTTTGTTTCAGGGGACAGTGTATCTTGCTATAAATGCTCATCTCCTTAGGGTCCTTTACAACTAAGAGTGATTAAGTGACCTGGATCTGACCAATAAGATGTTGGTGGAAGTCTACAGTGTTGAACTTCCAGGAAAGCTGCCATTTTCCCAATGAAAATAATAGATGCTAGCCTGCACTTACTTTCCTTCTTCCTGCTTGATATGCCTACTTCATACCTTGAAGAACAGCAATCATTTTACCAGCAAAAGGAAGAAAGCTGCAAGCCAAGGATGCAAAGAACTAGATCCCAGGAGAAATGTGGGTCTTTGACAAGTTTCCGGAACTGGAGTGGGAACCTTGGTTGGTCCCTCAATATCCTGGGGATGTCTCTACAAGTCTAAAATCCAGCATTAAATCTCACTTCTCTGGAAAGGAATGTATTACCCACTGTTATGATGAATGGAAGAGTTTATTTGGCAACAGACACACCTGAATAGTGGCCAACAGCCAAGCTCTTAATCTGCTTTTCAATATTCAACTATAATTCATAGAAGTCAATATTTAGAGTCCTCAGAGGAACTATTTATTTAGATGGATATTCTTAAAAAATTGTACACAAAAGATTTGTTCTTAGTACTAACTCTAGAGTGTCTTCAAGAATAAGAATTCTTTAAATAAAATTATACTTGGCTCTTTATCATATATTTTATTTTTTAATATATTTTTATTGATTTTAGAGAAGTAGGGAAAGGGAGAAAGAGAACCAGTGATGAGAGATGATCATTTACTGGCTGACTCCTGCACGCCCCCTTACTGGGGATTGAGCCTGCAACCCCACAACCTGGGCATGTGCTCTTGAGCAGAATCAAACCCAGGACCCTTGAGTCTACAGGTTGTTGTTCTATGCACTGAGCCAAATCAGCTAGGATATAGATATATAGATATATAGATATATAGATATATAGATTATATTTTATTGATTTTTTTTTTTTTTTTTACAGAGAGGAAGGGGGAGAGATAAAGAATTAGAAACATTGATGAGAGAGAAACATCAATCAGCTGCCTCCTGCACACCTCCCACTGGGGATGTGCCCGCAACCAAGGTATATGCCCTTGACCGGAATTGAACCTGAGACCTTTCAGTCCACAGGCCAATGCTCTATCCACTGAGCCAAACCGGTCAGGGCTAATATATATATTTTAAATTTTTATTTGATTTTTGTAGTAAATCACCGAGTTGAATGCAAAACGATTAGTATGCCCATTTTATGTATGAGAAATCTGGGACCCAGAGAGGTTGAGTTGTCAAATGTCATGTAGTAACAATAATAGTTACACTAGTGGATCTGGTAGTGTAATCCAAGCACTCAGACTCATTCCTGCTTCTTCCTCTCTTAAAATAAATTCTCTCAAACACAAAGCCCGAGTGTAGTTTCTAATATGTGTACTTCTAAGGTTAATTTTGAGTTGGTTTTGTATACCTGAAAGCCAACCACTGTGTACTTGGAAGCCAACTACTACATAGATGAAAACTGATGAGAGTTCGTTGTGGGGTGGGGATGAGATTTGATAGCCAGTCTGAAAGCTTTTCTAGACTAGATTATCTTATTCTTAGTTCAGTAAGGACCAAATGTGATGCCAAAGTCAGGAGAAAAATGTCACTTCACAATTTTGTCAGACTTGACTGTTCTGGCTTAACTTACTATGGAATGAGGTTCTCCTGTTACCAAGGAAACAGGACACTTGTTCTTGTCTTCATAAGCAGAGTAAGCGTGGGTAGCCCACTGATCCAGATATCCGCTGGGAGTGTAGAGGCCACAGTCTATGAGGCTGATTTCCTTCTCAAAAGGTTCACATTTCCCATCTCCCTCAAAGACATAGCACAGGCTTGGCTCTCCTGCCAAAGAATATCATATGATATTTGAAAATGTGTTTTTATATATGTCATGTAATAATAATTACATTTTTTTGCCAACCCACTGCAGTGGTTCTCAACCTCCCTAATGCTGCGACCCCTTAATACAGTTCCTCATGTTGTGGTGACCCCCAACCCATAAAATTATTTTCATTGCTACTTCATAACTGTAATTTTGCTACCATTATGAATAGTAATGTAAATATCTGATATACAGGATGTATTTAGGCAACCCCTGTGAAAGGGTCATTCGACCTTCAAAGGGGTCGCGACCCGCAGGTTGAGAACCACTGCATTAGAGAATCCCATAACTGACAGTCTAAATGCCCACCCCAAACATGCAGACCACACACACACACACAAGCACACACACAACACCCAAAAGAAGCAGAATTAATTTTCCATTGGCAAAGTGGTAGAATCCACCTATATATATATAAAGGTATAGAAAGGGGTGGGATTGGGGGAAAAGAAACAGGGAGAAAAATAGTGGCTGTGGGCTGGATGAAGAAGTAAATTTTATGGAATAGCTGAGCAAGATATTTAGGGTAACCTGGGGATATTAGAAAAGTGGATAAAAGAAGAAAGAGAATTTAAATAAATGATATGTTTTAGGTATTTGGGTCCCTTTCATAGTTTTTGAAATATTAAAGCATTTGAGGGATTGGTTTTCAATTACTTTTCATTGCTGAATTGTGTATTTTTAAGTCACTATGTATCTGATCTGAACTTGAACAATTTGGGCTCCAGGTTTACAAGGGTTACTACCTATTGTTTCTTTTAGTCTCACAGCAACCATGTGAGGTATGTCGTTTTCTGTTGGTTTCATAAATAGGAAACCTGAGTCTCAGTGATTTTAAGTAACTTGTCAAAGTCCCTTGATTCATAAAGCCATAGAGCTTGGATCTGAGTCAAGCTTACATTATGGGGGCAATGGGTTCCCATTACTCCACCCTGCCACAAGCTCAGACAGGACTGTCCCACACTCGCTCATAGGATAACTCTAAGTGATTAGTACTTAGCTATTGCTCTGTAAACTAGCCTCAAATGTAGAAAGCTGAGATGCATCATAAAGCCATTTATAAGTTCTACTGCTTTTTCTACCAAAATACGGGACAATTATTATTAGCAGCACAATTCTAATTTCGCACTTCTACTTCAACTGTATATGAAAATAAAATCATGATTTAAACTAAAGCAACCCATTGGTACACACTCAATAACATCATTACTGAAATGTGCCGTTACAATACCAGTCGTTTTAATTCTTCACAGCAATACCACAAGGCTTTTCCAGTAATTTTCACAGCTCATTAACATGTTTATTAATCATTTTCCTTAATAATTTATTCAAATCTAAGATCCTTCTGTGGTAAATTGAGCTTTACTTGCCAGGAATAAGCCACTGTTCCAAGGACTTGGTTCTAAGCCTATTTGGGGCTTTAAATTCCTGCACTTCATTAAGCCTAGGCCTGTTCAAATCGCTCCCCAAAGCCAACAAATATGTATTTGGAATGACTTCCCCATGATGATTCTCTCTCTCTCCCTCTCATTAATAGATACATATACATACATATTTATGTACATAAACATGTGTATATTTTAGACTTATGTACATATATGTATATCGTTTATAATGTATATATTGTTTATAATATATGTTTGTTTTATTTTTCTATTTATTAACCAGTGACTGTTTCTTCTTGCTTCTCTACATTTTTTTATCATGTATGTAAAATTTTTGCCTCTATCTTTTTCAAGTCCACCTGAAAAATAACAGACACTTTTAAAACTCATTTCACAATAATTTCTTCAAACCTGATCTTTGGAGAAATAATGAAATAGAACTGTATGCTTAGCCTACTAGAAATGTATTACTCATTGAAACAGATGTCTGATTGTGGAATATATCATGTTTAACTTCAACCTGTAAAAGTTAGGTGTAGTCTTACTGAAGTTAGAGACTCGGGAAATATGAGGCAAACTTAAGGGTATCAGATGTGATAGCAATCAAGTAAGGTTGGCTCTGAAGTCAAATGAGATTTGAGCTGCACTGGAGAAGGCATCGTGTTTGGGAGCAGGGAGGAGATAGAGATTTTTACTGTGTGTGTTCAATATAAGCCCTCTATGTACCACAAAAAGAGATGTTGGAAATAGAGGTGGGATTAACAAATAATTGTGTACACAAGGGAGCAGGTAGTGGGTTCAGCATATTCTGCACATCCAGGCCACACCTGGAGTCTTGAATTCCTTTCTGGGCATTGACCACATGATGCATGCCAAGTCAGGGTAAATGAGGAAGCATCCGGAAACCTAAGCCCCTGCTGAGGCGTTTGAATTGGAAAGGAGAATTATGAAGAGGCATTTCTGAATGGTGTCAAATCAAACTGTGCAGGGGGGATGATCCTCTACAGTTCCACAGCAAGAAGACAGCACCTGACTAGCATTAGCAAAGCTGTGTCCCAGGCCTGGCTCTGCAGGGACCTCGCTGTAATACTAAGGATGAGTGGCTGAAATGCTCCCAGCCTCAGTTTCCAAACCAAGAAGGAGAGAATAATTTGACGGCAGATAAAGCCATTTTTATATAGAACAGTATGTTTCAAGGTGTATTATTCACTGCTTGAAGTGTGTAACAAGACCTATATACAGGGGCCCATCTCTCAGGAGCTGTAGAAGGAAGCTGGATGCACGTCACTACTGGCCTATACACAGGCAGGGAGCAGGGTATCTCTAGGCTCATGATACTTGTTGGATGGATGGAAGACTACTAAGATCCTATGATTTTATGACTCTGTTCTAGAGAGCAGGGGCATTTGTGTGTTCTGTGCAGTACTTAACACCTTAATAAATTCTACATAATTATAATCATAGCCTACTTTATCTTGAGATTTAGGGACATGAAAATACTTTTAAATGCACTATTTATTTAAATAACTTTGCTGAGTGGTCATGCTCACAGAATCACACAATGTATGCAGATGGGAATGGGAAGACAGTCTACTTCTAAGAAGCCTGCTGACAGTTTTTATCAAAATTGGGAAAAGTGTGCTGGGTGGCCTCTCTGAGTGGCAGGAGTTTAGAGTTAAAGCTATCTCATTCTAACTCATTACCAGTGATTCTCCAAGATTAAGAAATGTTATGGCCCACTGTCATGGTTCATGATCTTATCCATGAAAACAGCACTCCCTTTGGCTTAGAATGATCTCTTCCCTTATTTTTCTGTAGAATCCATAATGACTGGGCCACTTTGGTGACATTGATATTAGACATGAGGATCCAGGAGAAATCCTTGGCAACATTAATCTAGGGGGCAGTATAACCTAGTGATTATATGGCAGATGCTAGAGCCATACCTCCCTGGCCCAAATTATGACGTCACCACCTCTAGTTGTATAAGAGAAAGCAAGATACTTCAGGTGCCTGGTCCTCGGTTTAGTGACCTTGTACTTAGAGTAGGGATTAAATGAGATAATGTATGTGAAACAATTAGTGCCCGGCACACAACAGATCCATCAAATATCATTGTCATTATCATCATCACCACCAAGCTGTATGGTACAGGATATCAAGAGTTCACAAAAATAAGACATGAGGATACCTCTAACCCTAGGACATGAGCCTGCGCGGGTATTCCTAAACTCACCTGCACAGTTGAAGCCTTCCTCAAGGTTGCATGTTCTTGAGCAGCCGTCTCCACTCAGAAGATCTCCATCGTCACACTCTTCCCCCAGGTTCCTAGAAGTGAAAACAGACATATACATACACATAGAAAATGGTTTCTCCTTCTCACTACCATCATTTTAACTTATTTTGTATATTAAAAAGTACATGTATGAATGATTTCACTTATATATGGAAAATAAAGAACAAAATAAATGAACAAACAAATCAGAAGTAGACTCCTAGATACCAAGAACAGACTGATGGTTGCCAGAGGGGAGGGGTGTTGGAGGCTGAGTGAAAAAGGAGGAGGTATTAAGAGTACAAATTGGGCCCTAGCTGGTTTGGCTCAGTAGATAGAGCGTCACCCTGCAGGCTGAAGGGTCACCAGTTCGATTCCAGCCAAGGGCACATGCCCAGATTGTGGGTTCAATCCCAGTAGGGGGCATGCAGGAGACAGCCTATCAATGATTCTCTCTCATCACTGATGTTTCTAACTCTCTCACTCTCCCTTCCTCTCTGAAATCAATAAAGAAATATATATTTTTAAAAGAGTACAAATTGCTAGTTACAAAATAGTCAAAGGGATGTAAAGTACAATGTAGGGAGTATAGTCAAAAATATTTTAATGACAATGTACAGTGCCAGGTGGGTACTAAAAATATCAGGGGGGAGGGACACTTGTAAGTTAAATAATTGTCTGACCACGAAACTTATATAAAATAATATTGAATATTGACTATAACTGAAAATTTTAAAAGCTGCAAGCTGGAAAAAAGTGGGAGCTAAGAGAATGCTTTCACACACACACACACACACACACACACACACAAATTAAGTATACAATTACAGAATTAAGCAATGACAGTTGATTGGCATGTCCAGTGGGAATTCCTTTAATGCAATGTAGCTCATGGATCAGAAACATCTAGAAGACCCATGAGGGTCCTAATGGTGTTTCTAGTAAGTTGTCTTGAGCTAGAAAATGCCAACCAGCCTGTTTTGAATGAAATCTGAGAAGTAGAGGATTTGGCGAAGAGGAAACTGCTTGTGATGGGTGGGTCTGTTTTCTGTTCATTTTTATCTATTTGTTTTCACTATTTTGTTCCATCTATATGCAGTTGTTGCTAGAGTTAGGATTTTGTAGGAGTGAAGTCTGTCTATCTACCAAGAGACACAGTAGCCAACTGCAGCCTTCCCTCAGTCCAGGCATCTTTAAGGCTGTCTCACTCCCTACCGCCACTTCGTGGCAGCTAACATGTATTGCAGGGCAGAAACATACAAGATGAGGCAAAAGTAGGTTTACAGATGTTCTTATCCTATATAATAAAGGCCTAATATGTAAATTGTCCCCTCAGGCAGTTGGCTGACCAAGAGTTCAACAGCTCACTATGATGTGCGCTGACCACCAGGGGGCAGTGCAGAACATAGCAGGCATTGGCAATGTGCTGTGACCTCTTACCAGCTACCTGGGGGTGGTGGTGACAGAGACAAAGGTGCAGTGAGAATGCCAGGTGTCTGCCAAGCTTGCTCTCACTCCCACTGTTACCCTGCCCCGGACACCAAGCTCATGTGCCAGGTACCTGCGAGGAGCCCGCCCAGCACTCATGTGGCCTCTTCCAGGTGATTTGGGCTGCAGCCACCAGGACCACAGGGGCCCACACTGTGCCCCGGCCCACTGCATCTGGCCACACTCACTGCATCTCCACATGCGGACTCAGGCACCATAACTCAGGCAGAGCAGGGCGCACAGGGGCTTGAGGGCCCAGGTCCTGCCCAGGACCAGAGTTCAGTTGGGACCTGCCTTTCCATGCCAGACACTTGCACTTTGATCACCAGCAAGACCTAGAGACCACACCCATGCACAAATTTCATGCACTAGGCCTCTAGTGGAAAATAATACAATAATAAATAGATAACAATAAAAGAATAAATTTTGTTTTTTGCATACTAACAACTGTAAACTAACTTTTGCCCCACCCTGTACTGGGAGAAGAAAAATATCATTTTTGTTTTGAACCTCAAAAGCTGATATAATGAACAACTAAATTTGGATTGAGATGGGGAAGTTAGGTTAGAGTGAGGGGTACATGAAGCATGTTATGGGAACAAAATAGATAAACTTGGGTTAAAGCCACTTTGAAAGAACCAAGATTCAGCTGTTGTAAAATAGACTGAAGGTTACCATTGTTTCTCCTTGACTTTTTACCATGTCAAAAATGGACACACATTTTAACCAGAAGGCAAAAGAATGCTCAAGTTTTTCAGACCCAATTCATCACTAATAGCTACAACCATTGTTTAAAGTATACCTCCTCACAGTGATGGAATGAAGATTAACTAATTAGACATGAAAATGCTTTGAAATAAATTAAAAATATATATGCAATTGTATAATAATATTTTAAATGGTAAGTTTTAAATGAAGAAAAGATAGATGATATGTAAAAATAACATAAGAAAATTAAGAAAACTTCAAGTTCATTTTCATCTTAAAGATACTGTAAACAATATGAGCATATTGTATATCATCTCATGTACTGCTGTCTGATAGAAATATGATGAGACCCATATTATGTATACTTTTCAATTTTCTAGAAGTGACATTAAAAAGTAAAATGAAGCAGGTGAAATTAGTTTGAATAGCATATTTCATCTAGTCCAATATATCCAAAATATTGCATTATCAATAATTAGAAAATTATTACTAAGGTATGTTACATTATTTCTTTGAATTCTAGGTCTTTGAAATCTGATGTCTATTTTCACTTACAACACATCTCAATTCAGACACCTAATCTGTTTCTTAAAATCTATAGTTGAAATGGTAGATTCACTCAACCAAATTGCTCCAGAGAAATCTAAAGTTTTTCAAATAAATGAGGCGTGTTTTTTTTTTAAACTGACTTCAAATAACTTAAAAATTAAATGAAATTCTGTTTCTTAGTTATAATTTACACGTTTCAAAGGCTCAGCAGCTACTCCGGCTAGTGGCTCCCATACTGGGCAGCACCTGCTGAATGAATACTGCTTGCTATTGGTGGGTCCTTTGCAGACTTAGTCTTGGTAGTCTTATTGATCAGTGGTTCCCAAAGTGACAACTTTCAGCTTTTAATTAAAAAAATTTTACTTAGCTAGAGTTTTAACATGACTTCTTGGGGACCTGTGATTCCCTCAGAATGAATTTCTCAAGTTTTAAACGGTGGATTAAATAATTGGATTACATAATTTGAGATGGCTCCCTCTTGTTTTATGTGTAATTGGGAGCTTCCAGCTGAGACAAAGCAGCAATTCAGAGACATCTTTCTGCCGGATGGCAGAAGTAAGTGAGATTCTTTACAGAGAGGGAATACAGTGGGAGCTTAAAGGAACATTGTGATAAGAACTGTGGGAGGTCCAGTAGCCAGGCAGGTACTGCCTCAGGTGAAGCTGCTTCAAGGCACAGGAGAGAATGTGCAATGCCAAGTTAGGAAGAAGGACCTTAACTCCTTTTGCCCAGACCCCCAAGCAGATGTGGCATCATGGGACCTCAAGTCAGCTGCCATCAGAGAATAGCTGTGAGAGGCTACAACATGGGACAGAGTGTTTTGTTCTAGGAGGGCTCCACCTGGGTAGCAGTGGGGACCATGCATACCAAACACCTCCATTGGTGGGCAACAGACTTAAAAAGAAGCAGACAGAGTAAGGAACACATCAGTCAGACTTATTCTGTGCACAGGCAAGGCTTCCCCAGGGAGAAATTTGATTGTGATGGGGAGGGCAGAGACTGAGTGAGGCAAAAGTTGGCAGTAAACCAGTGAGGTTTGGGTATTCAAGTAACCTTAATCACCTCCATATATTACTGAGGTCTGGGAGCATTTGGTGTTTATACTTCTATGAAAAACCATAGGCTTACACTAAAACTTAAGGACCTTAGGAGCCTGAAGAGATAAAGTGTTTAGTAATTGCTAAATGATGGGGTGGGATCCCAAGAGAGGCTATGGAATTGCTTGCTATTAGGGCTTCACGATGCAATATATTTTCTCCTGGTCTAGAGAATTAAAAATAGGCTAGGTTGTTAGCATGCAAAATCTAGGACAAATCACAGTCTCCTACTCCCAGCAGCTTGTGTACATGGCAGGTGATGTCAGAGGAGCATCCAGGACAGGTTGATATAGTGTGATTGCTGGGACATGGGAGTTTTCTGTGCTAAATTTGGGAAAGTCCCAGGCAAACTAAGTGAATTAGTCCTCTAGGTTGATATTGCAAAAAGGCAGCAGATAAAGGAACATAGAATGTTAAGAAACCAAAAGGGGAATTCCACCTTTACGTTGGTGATTTTATAGAATAGCAGCAAACTACATTGCATGAGTCCAGTAAGTGGCACTCAGAAAGCTATACTGGCCTTCTTCAGATCACACCACTAGTTAGGAGTAACAGGCAACTGATCCACAAGTATCCTCACATCGTCTTGTAGCATCATTTGACAAGTAACCTTCTTCCCTACAAATGCCTTCCCTGTACCACAGTTGTTCTCTGAAACCTTAAAAGCCACCCAACCACCCCCTAGAATCAGCCTCAATATCTCAGTATTGTGGGGTCAGATCTAAATAAAAGTGGGCCCCTCCTGAACTATGCAGGAATGTGAGTGACCTCACAAGATCACTGCCAGATCCCAGAGTGCCCTGTCACTTCCTTTTCCAAAACAGGTCCCACTGAAACTGGAGGCAGACCCTCCCACTCAGAGCAGGGGCCCTGCTCTCACATTCCCATGCACACAGCACTCACCTGGCCACCTTCCCATCTCCGCAGTAAGGAGCTCCATGAACGTGGCTCAGAGGCGGCGAAGCTTCTCCCAGCTCTGCTCCTGCTACAGCTTGAACTTGGTACTGATACACCTGCCCAGGTGTGACCTCCCTGTGGAAACCAATGGGCTGTAACCACCACATCCAGAATGTTTGCAGGAGTTTAAAATAAATGTTATGGGAAGCATGAATGCTAAACACATGCCATATTTTCTGAAAGCAATGACCAGAGCACAGTCTCCAGCAGCAGAATGTTTAAAACCATATTCATTTCGCTATTCCCAGTGCATTCCACATAGTGAGTATGAAGTAAATCAAGGCTGAATTAACACTGAATTAACAGTCCTATGAAATCTAGGAGGGTGGTATTTCCAGTGTATCTTTACTATGTTAAAAAGTTACCAACTATTGAAAAAGTAGTGTATTTTCAAAGTAACCAAAGAAAGGGAAGATGAAACTTCAGACTTTGGGCTCAGCAAGGCCCTTTTGTGGATTAAAGGGGTTTGTTTGTTAGTTTGCTTGCTTTTGTCTCTTGAGAAAATTCTTGTCTTGGGTAGACTGAATCCATAGGGAAAGAGCATTATCTCCTAGGAAGTGAGGACATTTTCCATCCTCATTTTGGGGATACAAGAAACTCCATAATTAGAAATGTGTTCAATTACTCCCCACCTCTGAACCTGTCAAAATGCACACATTCCAGGTGTGGAGTTGTATCAGTTAGCAGCAGAGATGGAAGGAGTCTGCCAGGCTCTCTCCAAAGTCCATGTGCACAGACAGGTGGACAGCGTGAGGGACAGGACGTTTAGAAGGGGTAGCGGCTCGACAGGGGGGCTGCTGGTTCCAGAAACAAAGTCTTCCTACATCTTAATTTGGTGCAGTGCCTGCCCTGGAAAACTACTGCCAGAGTCCAGGTGGGCAAGTGGGCTGGGAGTGCCTTCAGAGGCAGGCTCTCAAAGGGTTGTTAGGACTCCCACGTGTGGCCACTGTGAATGTCCTGCCAGGACCTTCTCTTCACCATCAGGCTTCACCTCAACCACCAAGTATCACCCTCTCACTTTATGTTGCCACCACCAGATAAGAAATGTCATGGGGTTTCAAAAACACCATTAAAAAACTCTGTACTGGCTTTTAGTTATCCTGTATAATAAAAGGCTAACATGCAAATCAACCAAACAGCAGAACAACAGGTCGTTATGATGCACACTGACCACTGGAGGGCAGATGCTCAATGCAGAAGCTGCCTCCTGGTGGTCAGTATGCTCCCACAGGGAGCCACTCAGCCAGAAGCTGGGCTCACAGCTGGAAAGTGCAGTGGTGGTGGTGGGAGCCTCTCCCACCTCCGCAGCAGTGCTAAGGATATCTGACTGACAGCTTAAGCCTGCTCCCCCTGTGAGAGGGTGCAGGCTGGACTGAGGGATCTCCCCACAATGAGTGCACAAATTTCACGTACCAAGCCTCTAGTTTTAACAGAAAAGACACCTAATATTACAGACTTTTACCTATCTAAATTAGCTATCTCTGAGAAAAAAATCTTCTCAAGAGAATGCCAGGTATTTTCAAAAGCAAATCAATCCTGATGGCTTCCCTTTACAGAGAAGTTTCTGTTAGACTTCTGATCCAGCCACACATAAGTCTGACACTGTGCTACGTCTGGAAAAGGGGAGGGGGACCCAACCTTCCATGATGTGACTTTGTAAAAGGCAGTCTGTCACTAAGGAAAGGAAACCAAAATGAGACTCGGTCAGAAAATTAGATTTTAATCCTGAGACAACCACTAACTACCTGTGTTCAACCAAATCACAGGTAAGCTAGGTTTTCTCATCTATGGAATGGGATATTATCGACCTCAAACAATGTGTATGAGCGTGTGTGTGCGTTCATGTGCACGCGCACGTGTATGTGTGTGTATGTGTGTGTATGTGTGTATATATCAAGTTAGATAATGAGTGTCATGTTAACTGTCCAATTTGAGAAACTCAAAAATGGTATTCTTTTAAGATTCATCCCATGATCTATCCTCCCATTTGCATGAGCTTTTGGACCATTTCACTGTCTTCTAGTTCCAATTTGGAGAGCAGGTAGGGGAGGAAACTGTAGGAAAGCTCAAGGTGAACATTTGTCTCTACTGTTATATAGCTGGGGCAGATGGCCCAGACTCCTCCCATCCTAGATGTGCCCCTTCAGCCATGTGATTTTGCTGTTCCTTTCATTAATGGATAAGGACTTGCCTGCCATCCCTGGATCAGGAATTGACTTGCTTTGGCTACTGGAATGTTATCATCTAATATAATAAAAGAGTAATATGCAAATTGACCATTACCTGAGACACTGAAGCCACGCCCACCAGCCAAGCCACGCCTCCCAGCCAATCAGAGTGGTTGTATGCAAATTAACCCAGCCAAGATGGAGGCCAGCAGCCATGGAGTTAGAGCAAACCAGAGGCTTCTGTTGCAACTGCCTGCCTAGGCTGACTGAGCCTCTGCTCACGGCCACGCCCACCAGCCAATCAGAGTGGCTGTATGCAAATTAACCCAGCCAAGATGGAGGCTGGCAGGGCGGCTCTGCACTGGGAGCCTCCTGGGCCGGCATAGCTGTGCCAGGTGTGTCAGCTCAGTGTGGGGGGGGGTCCAGCCCGGGACCTCCTCGGGGCATCTAGGAGCGCCCATCCCGGGTCCACTGCCTGGCTCCGCCCCCCCGGGGGCCTCCACCAGGCGTGTGGGAGAGTGGGTCCTCCATGGGGCATCCAGGAGTGCCCGTCCAGGGTCTGCTGCCTGGCTCCGCCCTCTGGGGGCCTCCCCGGAGCATGCGGGAGCGAGGGGGCCTCTGCAGGGCGTGCAGGAGTGCCTGTCCTGGGTCCGCAGCCTGGTTCTGCCCCAGGGGCCTCCGTGAGGTGTCCAGGAACGCCTGTCCTGGGTCTGCTGCCTGGCTCTGCCCCGGGGGCCTCCTTGGGAGCATGCGGGAGCACCCATCCAGGGTCCACTACCTTCATCCGCCCCCAGGGCATGCAGGAGCGTCTGCTGCACAATGCGGAGAATCCAAAGCCAGTCCGCTGCCCGGCTCCACCCCGGGTGTGTTTGCTCAGCAGCAGGGCCCCACCGAGGGATCCTGCACCAGTGTCCGCCCCTGGCTAGCCACCCAGCTCTGCACCAGGTATGTCCCCTCAGCGGTGGGGGCCCACCAGGCGTGTGCGATCTTGGGCCTTCCAGTGGGAAACGTCTAGGCTTGCACTCACCAGCCCTCCCACCCCCCAGTGCATGAACCTTGAAGGGGCTGTGAGCAGCCTGAAAATGGCCCTCAGCCCCTCACCCAGGCTGGCCAGGCATGCCAGCAGGTGGACATCCCCCCTGAGGTATCCCAGACTGCAAGAGGGCACAGGCCAGGCTGAGAAACTCCCACCCGCTGAGTGCACAAATTTTTGTGCACCGGGCCCCTAGTGAATAATATAAGCAGAGGCTTGAAAAATGTGAGGGTTTTGGGGTCTGCCCTCCCTGCTTCTGGAGACCCTGCCACTCCCAGGAGGAGAAGCCCAGGCCATGCCTACTGGGCAATGAGGGATGGTGTAGAAGGAGGCCTTAGGCTTGCCAGACATGCCAGCTGCCTCCATCAAGCCTCCAGTGTGTGCACGAGGCCATCCCAAGCCATCTAACCCTGGTCAAGCCAGTCCCCCTGGGAGACACCCAGCCAACCCATAAAACCATGAGAAATAGTGTTTCTTGTATTAACTCACTATGTTTCATGATCATTTCTAACTAGGCAAAATATAGCACCTCTGATAAAACTTGTTTTACCCTGAGTTCTGCCCTTATGGGTAGGGAGAATTTGTCTTTGGTGATAACAGCCTCCTACTCTAGACATTGAACTCTTTTATGCCAGTGACCTCATCTTAGTCTGTGTTCCAGCACTGGGCACACAGTACTGAGAACACAGTAGAACTCACTAAACACAGAAGGCCAGAAGGAAAAGTAAGAGGAGAGTTGGGAGAGAAGGGAAGAGAGAGAAGGAGGAACAAGAAAAAGAGAAAGCATGGAGTGCACATCATGGGTGGCCGGAGACTGAGAAGCAACATGGTTTAGAAAGCCCCACTTCCAAACTCACGTGTCCGTGAACTTCCTGTGAGTGTACGTGGCCACAGCAGGTAGGCCACTGGCGAAGGGGGGCTCCCGGAGCACCTGGTATTGCAGAGGCCTGCAGCCAGAGCACAGGGGGCTGTGGGGCTGAGACGTCAGTAGGGCAGCATCCACCTCTAGCCGTTCATCAAAGGTGTAGACCTTCACCCCCAAGACCTTGCCATCGACATGCAGCTTGATGGTGAGTGGGATATCACAGAATGTGTCCAGGGGGCCCAGGTGCACAGACTTCTGGTGTTCCAGCAAGATTTCTGTGTCAAAGAGTGCCTGGGAGGCGTCCTCAGAGAGGTAGGTGACCCATAGGGTGAGGGTGTCGGCATGTACTGGGTGCTGGAAGAGCAGCTCCAGGCTGCAGCCTTCCGCCGGGCAGGGCACTGTCATGTTCATGTGGTATAGGTGCAGTTCGGGGCTCCAGGCCTGCAGGCTTGGCTCGCAGGGCTGGTCCACGTCAGGGGGCCCTGGGGGAGTGGACAGAAAGAGAGACCATAAGTATGACCATAAGTCTGCAGGTGAGTAGCCCATGGTGGTAGCCAGAAAGAAAAGTGAGGAAGAAGAAAACTTTGAACAAATTCCTGCTGAAGCTGGTCAGCTGAGTGGGTTAGGTCTCAAGTACAACTGAGGACATAGGTGTAACAATTCAAAAGTCCTGTGTCTCCATCCACATATACTACTTGGTATCTTTTAATAAGAGCTTCAGTAGGCCCTAGAGTCCTGCGACCTGGACGCCAGGTGGGAGCCGACAGGGAGGAAAAGGCCCAGGTGGGAGCCTGAAGCCGAGCAGAGAAGCTCAGTCGCTATACTTGTACTTAGTTTGTTAATAATTTAGGATAAATTAATGCTTCTGATGCCCTGTTTTATTTGTCAATACGGCCAATGTCTACTTCACTCTGACACCACATTCTGTTTAACTGGGCTCCACAAAATTTTCATCCCCTAAGGTGGCACCTTCACAGCCATATGTTTGGCTCAGGTCCATAGGAGCCTGCAGGTCGCTGCACATAGAAAATGGCAGGCAGGAAAGAGGACACTTTTTTTGAGTGGAAAGCAATGAAGATTCAGTAGCCAAGCAAAATTGTATTGGTGAAAAACCAAATATTGCAAGTAATATAAAGGTCGGCTCTGTGGAAAAAAATCTCCAGGAGGCAGTTTTCTTTTTTGTTACATGGGGGAATTGCAGAAAAAGCGCTAAATCGGGAATGAGCAGAGCTGGGTTCCAACTGGTGCGGTGTGGCTGTGGCAGGTCTGTTTAAGCCTTAATCTCCTCATTTATAATATAAATACTATTTAACCCCCTTTTTACTAGTTAGTGTGGAAGTTTTATACAATGTTCCAGAGGAACATTTGCAAACTACATTTGAAAAAACAGAACTAGATAGCCCCTCAGAATTTGGAAAATAAACAATATGATAAGCCCAGAGGAAACATGTTCAAATGTATGTGTGTGTGTTGTTCCGTGTGTGTGTGTGTGTGTGATGTATGTGTGTATTACATCTTATGGTCCTCACTATTTTTTGCCTATATTGAGAATTCATTCATTCATTCAACAAAAATGTACTGTGTACCTTTCACACCTAGAACTAATCTAGGTATGAAAGTGAATACTGAACAAGAGAGATAAAGGTCTTTCCTCATATATTCTATAGTAGGGTGACAGGTACAATAATAAATAGTAGAAGGTAGAAGGGTGATTCCAACTGGTAATGACATCTTTGAAGAAAAGTGAAGGAGCATAAGGGCCTAGAGAATGATGGGTTGAGTCTGGGGGCTATTTTAGATTATGGGGACAGGGAAGTTGTCTCCAAGAAGGAAACATTTAAGCAGAACATATGGCTGGTTCACATTTCTATTCCCCATAGAATTTAGAAAGTAGTTGGTGGTTAATAAGTGTTCATTTAGTGTCATTAAATAGGTTTTGAGCATGTCTATAAATATATGTTTGTGTATGCTCTACTGAGGATTCAATTATTTTCATAGTGTATATTTCAAATGACTTGGTTCTTCACCTTTTAAAAGCAGAGGAAGACCAGTATTTCTTAGCACTATTTTTTGGTAGTTGTTTCAAAACTCTAGCAACCCCTTTGGAAGTGACCCCTAATACAGCAGCATCTATTAGAAAGTTTTTATTATAATCTCATGTTCAAACATGATACCAAGGCCCTAAAAGTTGACCTGGTTTGCCTGAAGACACAAAACAAGGAACCCAAAACTTTTCATTCCTTTCATTTCTACTAGATAAGTTTAAATTTCTCCAAGAATTAAAGAGAAAAAGTCCAGGGACCGAGAGTTAAAAGGGCACTAAAACACCAGCCCAGGACAACAAGGCCAGAAGTGGCCTTGTATGAAATGCCAATATCTAAATAGCCAATGCAATGCCAATGTAAATTTTATAGCAACATTCTGTTCTGCCCCAGAATCTCTCAGTTGGAAGGAGTCCTATACGAACAATTGGATAAACTGTTCCCCTCAAGTCTTCTCCCTGAAGCTCCTATTGTCTAAGGAAGTGGGAGCCCAACGGGACATCTGGTGGACAGTGTCAACTCATAGGCCAATGTTCTCCATTTGTCTTGTCAGAGTCAAGCCTGCAAACTAACTCAAACAGAATCTTATCCAACACATCTTACTGAGTAGCTTTTAGGATCTTAACAAATATAAGAAAAAGAGAAAGATGGTGATTAGATAAACACTGAAGATGGAGAGGATGGAGAAATTAAACCAGAGATCAGGTGCTAACACTCATGGACCAACATTTTCTGGACTTGAGTTGGGATAACATTCATGCCCTGATTTTTCTGAGAGGCATGTGAGTGAATATGTAACTGAGAATCTGGGGGAGAGACAGGAGAAGGGACAGCAAAAAACATCCCCCCTCTGAGAGCCCAGCTTAGATCATAGCCAAAGCACAACCTGTACCAGCAATTAATAGACTCATAAAATGGCAAAAATGAGAATGCTTCACTTGGAATCCCTGGTGCACCCCACGCCCACCCAGACTCGCTTGGCCCATGTCTGAGTGTTCCCTACAACATGTTCTATGTTCCTCTCCTAGGAGGGAGGGACAGGTGGGCTGGCACTGTCCTGCAGCACCGGGTGCTGCAAGCACCTGAAACACCATGTATGAATGGTCGCATCCTGAGGTCACCTCCTGCTTTAGCTGACTCTCCATGTCTTCCATGCTGTCTTTGGCCTCACCACAGTCACTTTAAGCATGTGTAAGATACTTAGTACCAGGGAGTGTGTTTCCCAGCAAATCAAACACAAACACAAACACACACACACACATACACACACACACATTCACACACATGTGTACCCCACCTCTCCACCCTCCACCTCCACTCCCATTCTCACCAACCACAAAGGGTTAAAGGAGAAAGCAATGGTCCTTACCCACTGCCTCCTCTGGAGTCCAGTACCCCGAAGAGTCGCACACCCGCCGGGAAGAAGCCGTGTGCACATACTGACGGAATGTCCCATCCTCTGTGCAGGCACCACACATGCTGCCCGGGGCCCTGAAAGATGAGGGGGGAGATGGGGAGACTCCATCAGATGACTTGGAGAGCCCAATGTAGGAGATCTTTGAGGATGGGGAGTGGCAATAAATTGTGAGACCCTAGGGGAAATGGGGAACCCAACTATTATCTCATTTCCTTCTTGTATGAACCTCATCTTCGTAAAATTCATAGTTGGCAACTCCATCCTCAGGCATTAGACACAGAAGACTGCACCTGCATCTTCCAACATAAAACTCCTTCCTATGCTAACTCTCGATAGGTCAGCTGAAGACTCTGCATTCCCCCAACTAAAATAGATCCTGATTTTTAGAGTGAACTTTTCTGCTACATGTGGACTTATGCTTTAAACTTCCTACTTTTACTCATATGCATAAAAGTACTAGTACTATGAAATGTAATGCCCCTGGGTTCTCCATCACCTATGGGGCTTCAGCTGAACTCCTTACCATGATCCAAAGTTCTTCACGGGACAGCTCTTTCATGAATTTTTTGTCCCCATCACAATAAACTAACCACCATCCCACAAATACATCATACCCTTAGCACGGGCTCTGTGAAATATGCTGTTCCCTCTCCTGCCAAAGAGCCTTTCCAACCCTCTGTGTTTAGCAAACTCCTACATATCCTTCAAGGCCCATTCAAATGTAACCTTGGCAGGGGCACTTAGTCTGATTCCTCTGAATGGCCTGCAATCTGTCCTCTGAGCACCCCCTGCACCTCTGGCTCCTGCCATAGGGCATCGCTCTGAGTTATTTATAATCCCTGTCCCCACCCTTTCTCCTTTGCCTGTGAGCAGGTCCAGACAGAGCTCTGCTCTCTCTATGCCCAACTGTCAGCACAGACACTGGCCACAACAGTCCCTCTAGGGGTTGGGGGGGCTGTTTTATGAGCATCCCTAAGACTATTCAGAACCTAGGAAGAACTTTTCAAGCACCGTATCTGGGAAAAGCATGGACAACAATAGTTGAATAAGGAGGGGCAATCACTGGAGGAAGCTCATCTCTGACACTTTGAATCTTTTTAGGAGCCCAACTGTGACACTCATCTGAAAATGGAGGTATGGAGTCAAGGTCTCTCGATAAGTAAGGGAAAAGCAGCACCTGGTAACATACTAGAAACTCATATTGTTAAAGGAGGGTCATATTATGCTACCAGCCCCTCATATACCAGGCATGGTGCCATGAGGTGCTTTTCATAAATTATTGCTCATCCCTGTAAGAAGAAGCCTGTTTACAAATGAGGACCCTCAGGCTCGGAGGGATTAGGCAAATGGCCTAAGGTCACAAGTTCTTCAGTTCCTGTAAACCAGTTCCCAAACACCATGAAGCATTCAGGACTCTGGCAAGGAAAAGGGGTCGTTAGCTCTGGCCTTTGCTGCAGTCAGTAATGCATCGGTGAGGAGACAGCTCTAAACCACATTACCCTGATGCACTTGGCCCTTCCGGGGCACTGCCGAGTGCGTGTTCAGACTCCTTGCTGACATAAAGACTCCAAATACCCACTGGGGAGGAGTAAACACAGCTCTCAGTGTGACACAAATCGCTGGGTGTGTGACGTGCATCTCCCCGGACACACGTGTGGGGAAGCCTCAGCACTGCGGCCACTGGGCTGGGAAAGGGAAGCAAATACTGCCTTTTCTGCCAACAGCCTTGAGGCAAGCCAGCACTGATGTCTGCATTATCGCAACGTCTGTACCAGAGTGAGAATGGGAAGATTAAATTGTTTACATGTGTTACATAAACGGATGTAAAACTCTGGTTTGCACATGCCCATGAGGACTCACTGTTCGGCCAGTCCACCCCAAACCGCACAAGCGTCACACGCAGAAGCAGATTCCTACACACATCACAGAGATATGAGCCAACTCATAAAGGGAGACCCTGAGCGCTGTGCTGCCAGGACAGTCAGGAGTGCGTTATAGGCCCTGGCCAGGTGGCTTAGTTGGCTGGAGAATCATCCCACATGCCAAAAAGGTTATGGGATTGATCCCAGGTTGGGGCACAAGAGAAGGCAACTGATCCATGTTTCTCTCTCACATTGATGTCCGCCCTCCCTCCTTCCTCACTCTCTAAAAATCGATTTTAAAAAAGCATATCCTTGAGTGAGGATTTTAAAAAGTGCTTTACAAAATTGTGGGGGCCAAATGATGTCATCAAGGTGTCAAGGACAGGTGGCAAGATCCCAGAAGGTTAGGATTATAACTTGGAAAAATGATTCACCTGCTCTGCCTCATCCCTGTTCCCTTCCCGCTCCCAGCTCTGGAGAAAGCTGGGCATAAGGAAACATGCTCCAGGAACAGTCACCATCTTGGCTGGGCCTGACACCCAAGGGAAAGTGGGACACAGAGAGGGGGGTGTCTACCTGATCATGAAAAAGCCCTAAATGAAAAGAAATAATATCATCCATGTTCCCTACTTCTCAAGTTTCACTGGATGTCCCCAAATTCACCTCTGTAGTTGCGGGGGCTCAGGCAAGCCCTAAGTGCTTCTCTGCTTCAATGTGTATGTCGCACGTACACAGCAGGAGTGTGCCTGCTATAAGGACCAAATGAGGAAGTTACGGCGAGATACCTGGCGCAATTCCTCCCATAGAAGAACCAGACAGACCACAGCCACTCTCGGAATACAGTGCAGGATTGGAAAGTGGAGGCCCACATGGGTCACGAGTGGGGTTCTCATCCTTCTTGTTAAAACACTTTTATTCCCCCATCCTCCCACCAACTGTCAGATGTCATCTTTTCCTACCTTCTCTCCTTTGGACAAAAATGTCCCTATTGTTCATTTACCCCAATATATAAAGAACAAATAAAAGCTAATTTAGGTATAATGATTCTCTTTAATAGGCAACTACTGTGCAGGCCGAGACAAAGATGCAAAAAACAGATGCTCCTGCCCCCAAGGAGCTGCCAGTCGAGTAGGGCAGATAGAAAAATGAACAGATATTGACCGCTCCACGAGAGGGCAGCCATAAGTGGGGCAGGTACCAGGTATACCTGGAGGCAGAGCAGGCACCAGATGACCACATAATCCAGGTAAGCCCTTGATGCACAGCTTGTAGGTAATCTGCCACCCACCCACTCACCCCCAGAACTGACTGGAAGATCCAGCACAACTCACTTCCCTGCTCCCAACACTACTATGCAAGTAGCAGCCTCTGTGCCACCTTGTACTGAGAAGGGCTGACCTTGATCAGATTTGTCAGCCTCATCATAGCTCCTGGCAGCTGGCTAGAGGTGACATTCTGCAGGAAACATCTGCCAGGCCCCTCGCTGGGGAGCATAGGCACTGAGGTGTGGAGCTGCGGGCTCTGCTGCAGAGATGGGAACTGGGCAGCGAAATGGAGGAGGCAGCGCTCAGTGGCTGCTCATATTCACAGCCCCCACTGGAGTGCCCCTGACTTCACACCTTCCCCTGGTACAGAAGAAAAGCCACAGAGGAAACAGGCCAGCTTGGCCATGGCAAGGACCTCTTACCTGTCATACAGGACTCCATTAATCGGAGGCAGCCAGTGGATGGTCAGGGATGTGTTGGTCTGCCCGATGACCATGGGTGGGATGGGAATGGGGGTGGGCTTTTGGCTTTGACTCCATTGTTGATACACAAGGTCCAAATAGCAATGCATTCGGGCCACTTGGTTAGGGGTGAAGCTGTCAGTGCAGTCATCATCTGCGGGGACAGAAAAAAAGAAGAGGGGAGATGGAGGTGTTAACCTGCAAAGTCCACCTTGGCGAGACAAGTTCTGCCTTGTTCACACCTGTGTCACCAGCCCCTAACACAATACCTCACACTTGTTAGGCTCCATAAACATCAGTTGAATGGATAAATGTATTCTGTTCCAGAAAGTGTCTATGCTGGAAATGGGAAAGACAGAGAATAGCACTTGCTGTATCTAAACCTGGCCATTACCTTGATGTTGGGCTGGGCCAGGTGGGCCCAAGGGCCCAGGGCTGCTCTAAGCTGATGGCTGCCTATTCAGAGATCCACAAGATGGCAGTGTTTCAGCATATGGCCTTTTTATTTGGGAACATTTGTGGAGGTGCAGGCATCTGCTCCATTCCCAGTGACTTTGGCCAGGGTTAGTGAGTATTCAGTAGAGATGCTCAAGGGGAGACAGAGCCTAATGTCATGGAGGCAGCAGGGCCGGAACTGTAGTCTTCACCTCACTTTTAGAGTAGGCAAAAGCTCCTGTGTGTTTTTTGTTTGTTTGTTTGTTTGTTTGTTTGTTTCCAGTGGTAGAAAGGGAGTTATCTTAGTTTCAGGACCTTTTTTAATAAGAGCACACAAGTCAGACACTCACCCTTGCTGCTTCTTTTAACAAAAAATATGTTTATTGCTTTTTGAGTGAGAGAAAGGGAGAGAAAGAGAGAAACATTAATGTGAGAGCACAACATCGATCAGCTGTCTCCTGCACTTCCCCCACCTGGGGATCAAGCCCACAAGCAGGGCATATGCCCTGACTTGGAATCAAATAAGCAACCCTTTGGTGCACAGGATGATGCCCTACCAAACTAGCCACACTGCCCAGGGCTGCACCCTGCTTCTTAGATGTTTCCTCTGCCCACTTGAAAAGCAGGACTTAAACAGCTCTGCCCTCTGCAGCCCACCGTCCCGTTGATCCGCCCTGGCAAGGATCACTGTGGCCTTGTTGGGGGAAGAAGGGCGTTGGTTCTGAGGAATGTGATTCACCAGGATTATACACTGAAATGAGACTTGCATAAAAGTTTATTGATCGGCAACAGACAGGACCACCTCACTACCCCTTCTTCCCTCCAAAGGCATAGCAGGGTTCTACAGTTGATTTTTTTTTTATTTTTTGGATAGTTTTAGAACTTATCACCAAACAAGTCCATGGAATTATAAAAAAATTACCTCCTTCCTTCAACATTGGAATAGGTCATTAAATCAAACCTGTCCTTAATTTTAGTAATAAATGATCAATTTGAGTCCATTATCAGGAGTAATACTATGACTAGTATTACTTTTGGCCAGAAATGAGGAAGGTATCCAGGGACAAGGAAGAAGCATAATCCAGGATAACAAGACCAGACAATATATGTGGTTCCCAAGACCAGGAAAATATCATTTTTTAAATGAGATGGCACCATTTGGGGGAAGGGGGTAATCAGCATTTGGCTAGTGTTGGAAGAAAAGAATCTGATACTTTAAAATAACATAAAATGTAGATAGCCTGAGCTTAAAATTAATGAAGGCCATTTTCTTGACCAACTTCAAAAATAGTACAAAGAGCCACCTTGACCCAGAAACTTCTTCCCTATCACTATTAGATTCTTTCAAAGTAAATGCCTAAGAACATGGACAAGGACAGGAATATTCAAGTTATAGAAGTCAATGGCAGCTCAAGAGAGTTTATGGTTTTGCCCCTTTTTCCAAATGTCCCATGTAGAAGTGTTATTGTTTTTTTTTCATCTCCAGTGACAGAAAATCCAGTCAATGAGACCACTACATATCTCAAAATTTCTTTAAGTTCTTCAAAGACATGAAGAAAAAAATGTCTCATGATAAATATACTTCAATGCTTGGGCATAAATGACTGCCTGGAAATTCTCTTCAGCTCCTGCACGTCCACCCTCCCAGCCTCCAAACTCCCACATCATCTTCATTGAAAGCAAGCACGGTGAGACTGTGATACCTGTGTAGCTCATATAGTTGCTGAACGGAGCCCCCAGAAAGTGGGTAAAGCCGCAGGTGTCATTGGCAGGCTCTGGGTCCCGGCACAGCTTACTCTTGGGAGTGGGCGCAGTGTCGGCACAGAGGTCTCCTGTGTCCATGGAGGGCACTGTTTCCCTGCAGGGGTCATCGCAGGATTCTCTTTCACTGACCCCTTTGAAGACATGGTAGAGTCCCAGGACATGCCCCACCTCATGGACCATGATGTTGGTATGGCCAGGCATCCCATAATAGGCCGGGTTGAGGACAACGCCACCTGTAGTAGAAGGTTTGAAAAACATCTCTGAGCATGTAAGGAATGGCAGCCCTCTGATCTTTAGTTATGTCTTCTCATAAATTAGCAAGTGTTCAATGTCAGCCTCTAAGGCAGGGCTAGGAAACCTTTTCCTGCCAAGGGCCATTCAGATACTTATAACATCACCAGGGGCCCGGTGCACAAAAATTTGTGCACTGGGGGGGGGGGTGGTCTCTCAGCCCGGCCTATGCCCTCTCCCGGTCTGGGACCCCTCTGGGGATGTCCACCTGCTGGTGTGCCTGGCCAGCCTGGGTGAGGGGCCAATGTCTGTTTGCAAGCTGGCCAAGCTCCCCAGTGGAGACCCTCACCCCAGGGGGTGTAGCAAGCCTGGGTGAGGGGCTGAGGGCGCTTTTCAGGCTGGCCACAGCTCCCACTGACCCTACGGGCCACCCGCCTCATCCCGGCGCCCCGGAAGGCTCCCGCCCGGGAAGCCGAGGCTGTGGTGGCGCCGGCCGGACCCTCGCAGCCTCCCGGGAGGGGCCTGCAGGGGTCCGGCCGCCTCGTCCCCGTGCCCTGGAAGGCTCCCGCCCGGGGAAGCCGAGGCCAGGTCCCCGCCTCCACCACCCCAGGCTCCCGCCTGGGAAGGCATCCGCAGGCCCAAGGCGCTGGATGCCTTCCCAAGCGGGAGGCTCCCAAGATGGCGGAGGCCACAGCCCTGGAGAAGCTGCACACCGGGGCTGCGGCCTCCCCCAATCTTGGCTGGGCTAATTTGCATACAGCAGCTCTGATTGGCTGGTGGGCGTGGCTAACCCCATCCCAGAGAAACAGTTAATTTTAATATTTTGCTTTTATTAGTTACGATTTGCAGGCCATACAAAATTATCAACTTAAAAATTAGCCTGCATAACACTCTTAATGCATAATCCCCAAACAGGAGAATACAGATTTAACAAGAGAGCGCTAAAATTCTAATGAAAAACGTAAGTCTTTTAACACACTTACTGATAGTAATATTTTTTATTCCAGAGAGATGGGTCTTCTTCCCCCACATCATCTGCATGCAACACTTAGTAATGAGCTTGGCTACCATATGTGTGTTCGATAGGATCTTGCATATGCTAATTTAGGAGGCAGTGCTGTGTGCAACAGTACACATTAAGGAAAATCCCGAGATCCTGGGCCTCTTACAATAATTCTTCCCATGAGTCTGAGTTTAGGGAGCCACTATGGACTGGAACTTAAGGAACTGGAATGCAATCCTGACATTAACTTGTTATAGGACCATGGCTCTGCCCTTGGACCTTCTCCTGTCTCTCCATCTACAGAATGAGGGGCTAGCAGGGCTCATCCCTAGCCTCCCTTCCTGTTTTTACCCAGGGCCGCTAAGAGCTAACATGCAGGACTGAGTGAGACCATCATAAATAACATGTGAAGAAATGTGTGCTACCATGGACTGTCATCACTTTGGCCTTGTAGTTTGTGTTCCAAGACTCCCATGTCCCTGCAGCTGGTGGTGAAGGGAAAGAACTGGGAAAAAGTGCAGACATTCTGCTCTCATATCTGCCCTGGGTTTTGTCAGGAGCCAGATTCACTGCCTAGTAATCCTCATGGTCTTCTCTTTACATTGTCCCCTCCTTCCTCTCTCCTATGGGACCAGGCTGACACCGGCTCTCTGACATCCCCTGAGGGGTCCCAGATTGCAAGAGGGTGCAGGCCAGGCTGAGGGACCCCACCCTTGCACGAGATCGAAACCAGGGAGGGAGTGGGAGGTTGGCCAGCCAGGGATGGACCACAGGAGGGCTCCAGGGCATGTCTTGCCCTTCTCGCTCAGTCCCAATCGGCTGGACCTCAGCAGCAAGCTAACCTACCAGTTGGAGTGTCTGCCCCCGGTAGTCAGTGCATGTCACAGCGAGCAGTTGAGCAGCCTTAGCATATCATTAGCATATTACTCTTTGACTGGTTGAGCAGATGAACGGATGGATGGACACTTAGAATATCAGGCTTTTATTATATAGGATTAGAGGAGTGGGTCCCAGTCATACACACACACACACACACACACACACACACACACTTCATGCCAAAGTTTATGTGAAGCACAAAGGCTTGCTGTCCAAAATCTAAAGACAAATGTGAGCACTTCTTTTCATGAAGAAGGAATAAGACATGGTAAATAATAAATAAAAACTGAGTCTGCCAAATGGTCAGACCAGCATCACCTCCTGATGCTGCTACCTATACTTTCTTCCATTTTCATTGCTATCAACATAATCAAACACTGAGGGTTACTGGAGGGTCCTTATGCCACCATTTGGAAGCCTCTCTCACATGGAATGGTCTTTAGAGAGTGTCCAGGGCTCCTTTGGCTGTGGACATGCACTGGAAATGTACTGAACCTTACCTGTGGGAATATTCCTTGAAAGCTCTCAAGGCTATTTCCTGATCTGTTCAATGGTAATAACAAGAGTTTTACTCTCAAAGGGTTATTATGGAGATTGAAGGAGTAATGTGGACAAATAAGTATTTTGCTTATTTTCTAAGACAAAGTAATTCATGGTGTGTACTGAACCATTTGTCAATATTACTATCTATTCTAATCTAATAAAAGAGTAATATGCAAATTGACCCTCACTCCATTACACCCATAAGCCATGCCCACCAACCAAATCAGGAGCGAATATACAAATTAACTCAACTAAGATGGCGGCGGCCATGGAGCTGGAGTTGGCCCAGGCAATGGAGGAAGCCAGGGCCCTGTGGGCCCTGAGCTCTACTCAAGGCTACAAAGTTTCAATTATAGAAGATAAACAAACCCCAGATACCTGCCGGGCTGGGACCTGGGGTTGCCAGGGGCAACCCAGGCTTCGAGCAGGGGGTGGAGGTGGGGGGGGATGGGAACCAAGGCAACAAAGTTTCAGTTATAGAAGTTGAATAAATCCCAGATACCTGCTTCCAGCCAGATACCCCAGTAGGGGCCCGAACCCTGAAGGGGCTGTGGGCAGCCTGAAATGGGGCTGTGGGCAGAACAAGCTCAACAACTCAAAAACATAGGGACTCAAAATAGAAATTAAGTTCAATTATAGAAGAATAATTAAGAATCTCATTTCTTGCATATCTGAATATATACAATGGGACTTGAACAGTGCCACTGACTGTACATAAAACGTAATATGGATGGGGCTTCCTCAATTTAGCAACTGGTGGCCATGTGTGACACAGCTGTTGCTTAATGGACTGCCGGTGGAGCACGCTTCCTTAGAAGACTTTTAGCCTTGATTACCAGGGAAAAACTAACACAGTAAAACAGGGTTGTTGTGTGGTAATGGGAAGAAAAGAGAGGGAAATTGCTGATTAAAAGATGAAATCTAAGTAGCAGACAGCCAAGCTCCCAAAGTGATGCTGGCTTTTCCCAGCTTCAGCCCAAGACAGACAGAGCTGCATGTGGTAAAGAGAATGATTCCCAAAGCCACTTCCATTACTTACTTACACACACACACACACACACACACACACACCCTAAGGCAGTTTGAGAAAAGGACACAAGTGGAAATGACTTTAAAACAGTTCTGTAAAACTTTTAGGGCTGAATATTATATGCCCATAAAACATGAAGGTTGAGGGTTGCTCTGCAGGTGCCTACATAATTACTTCCAGTTACTGGCTAAAAACACTCCTTAAAATACGCTTTTCACCACAAAGGGACAAAGCTATCAAAGTGTGGCTGAGGGTCCAAGGAAGAAACAAAGAACTGTGGAAGTGGACTGATACACAAAGGAAGATAAAGAAATGGAGAAAGTTTTTTAAAAAATCATGGGAGCTAGAAAAAGCAGCCCATTTTTAACAGAACCAGACCAGAAACCATTCAACTCCAAATCTTGAATTGGCTTCTTAGTTTTATAGCCTGTGGTCTCATTAGAAGGAAGTCCTTATTCTGGGCAAAACTAAAACAAGACAAGAATGTGTAGAGGATAAAGATTTTGCATTTTGGTGTCATTTTTTTCTTCTTCTTTATATCCTTTTAGCCATTCCTACCCACATCTGTCAAGCCCTTTGGGTTCTCCGGCTACTCCCACCTCATAAGAGAAAAGTAATCTGATTTTAAAAACTGAAGATATTACTGAGGCAATGAAGATTTATGATGTAATTCTTTCCTTGCTTCTGAATGAGGGAAGTGCTACACACACACACACACACACACACACACACACACACACACACACCCCACTGTATGCTAGACTCTCAGGCACTACAGAATATGCACTAAAGTATTTTCTATAATTCAATTACTAACTTAGCATTTACTGAGCATCTATTCTATGTCAGGCACTTTTCTGGGCACCAAAGTAGTCAATGATTACTAGTTTAAAAAGAGAGATAAAGGTTATTTATATGCTTATTTATTCCACATACTTATAAATGCATGAATCTACCTTTGGGACACCCCAATTTCAGGGTATAAAATTCATATCCTAAGGTAATTTTGTCCAAAATTTTCACTAAGAGTGATCGCCCAACTTTGAAACCCAGGATAAGCCCACTTACTGAATGCTGTCTTCTAACAATGAAATAATCTACAATAGCAGCCAGTGGGTAATTCCAAGACCAATTCTTGTCTTGTTCATGTCAGGTAGCCTATCTCATTACTAATCCTACAATTCTTCCTATTTACATGGTGATCTCCAGTGTACACACCTCGTTTATTCTCATCTCCAGAAAGAATCCCTCTGCTTAGGCACCATAGAGAGACCCATGGATAGGGGACAATATCTCCTTTGTGTGGTCCAGCCACTTAATGGTAGTGCACCAGCGCTCCCCACTTTACCTCCTGTACACTCTTCTACCTCCTCCTCTGCTCTCGGCACCTGTACTCGCTGAAACAATGTAGCAGAGACTTCCAAACACTTCCCGCTTGTCAAGTCTCTGGCTGCCTCAGCCCCTGAGACCTGTGCATGAATGTGGCACAATTGATCTAACAGTATAATCTCAATGCCAACCTCTTGGTTAGGAAGGAGTCCTGGGAGACCCCCTCCAAATTTTCTGGGTGATGAAAAGGTATCCCAGCCCTGAGCACATCTCTGCTACTTTCACCTTGCCTGCCCCCTACTCAGCAGTTGCTTTGCCTTCCCCAGAGAACTGTCCCTCCAGCATCACCCCAAGGTGGCTGCTCTCCGTGGTCCCCTGGGCCCAGTGACATTCACAGACCCTGCCCAACAGCCACCCATCCCCACAAACTGCCATCCATCACTCACGCTTCACTGGCTGATAATGAGACTCCCTTTGCTTTTTAGCAGCTGCTCTACCATTGTAAGCAGTTGGACCCTTAAGCACACTTTTTTTCTCCTGGTAAATGAGCCAACATTCCTCCAGGGCCAAGTCTCCAGGTTGAAAAGGAAGTGAGATTGGGAGGGACAGCTCTCTGAGGAAGGCAAAGCAACTGCTGAGTAGGGGGCAGGCAAGGTGGAAGTAGCAGAGATGTGCTCAGGGCTGGGATACCTTTTCATCACCCAGAAATTTGGAGGGGGTCTCCCAGGACAAGCCTTGACTTCTTCCTAACCAAAGTCTCCAGGTTGTAAAGGAAGTGAGCAAACCCAGGAAGATCCATCACAGACACATAATGCTTGAAATGTCTATACTGCCACTGTTACAGCTGCTGCTACTAATGAAGCTAGCATTTTTGAGGCTGTACTATGTGCCAGGTACTGTTCCTTATGCTATTACACCCACTTTATGTATAAGGATACTAAGGCCCAGAGAGGTAACTTGCTCAAGAGTCAATTAGTTCCTAACTATGTGAAGCCATATAAGTCAAAGATTCTTTTCCCCCTACAAGGTCACATTATTTGAACTCATTTGTAGATCCTGCATGTTTAAACCCCCTTTATGAGCCAGGTTCAAGTTCCCTCCCACATGTCTCTTGGGTTCCATGTACACTGGGCATTTTGCTTGTGATCTTACTGGGATGTCAGAATGTTCTTTGGCAGGACAGACATTTTCTAGAACAATTAAGGAAGAAGGTTGTCCCAGGACACATCTGAGTGTCTAACTCAGGTGCCAGAGTGTGACCAAGTCTTTTGTTGAACCTGACCAGCATGCCCTGGTGCTGAGTTCATCTCTGTGGCTCTGGTATTTGTGGACCTCAGGGCACTTTCTCAGACTTCTCTCTCCTTTGGTGGCTGCTGAAGACTTATACCCCTAAGTCCTGCTCCTCCTCTTTCTTCTGTTTAAGTCCCTTCAGATGACCCCAAACTCGATATATCCAAAACCAAGCCAGCTCCCCCTTCACTCCTCCTTTTCCTATATTTTCTGCCTTGGCATCACCAACCACTCAGTCAAAAAGAATTCTTACCCCTCCCTCCATTTAGTTAATTATGTGAACCAAGTTTCTCAGTACTTAGAGATATAAATTTTTAAAAGGCAATATACTAATCCTATGTTGTTACAACAATTGCTATTATTCATCCACAGGCACAAGAACTAATTTTGGGGGAAAAAGATATGCATTTCCCATTTTGTTTACTAGTCATCAATCAACACTTCAAAATGTTGATTTTTATCAATTTTGGACAAGTAATCAGTCCCCAAATCAACTCAATTGAGGAGAAATTTTCAACAATTTAGAACTTATAATCAGTATCGATGTGAATATCCTATTTGTGTTGTACCACAGTTTTGTTATATGCTACCATTGAGGGAAAAGGGTAAGGGGCTCATGAAATCTATTTGTATTATTCCTACAACCACAGGCAAATATACCATTGTATAAACATTTAAAAGTTTAGTAAAAAAAAGTATTAATGCAAAAAATTTGTTTTATTCAAAATGTGTTTTAGCAGATAAATGGGTGACCAACTGAGACTTTGAAAAAATAAGCATGTATATGTCCCATTAATATAAAGCTCTATAGGAGAAATGAAGTAGAAACACAAATTCAAAGAGAAAAAGAATCAGTGAATAGCTCCCCAATATTAAAGAAGTGGATGGCCACAAATTATTTTAAATAAATGATAGTGATTACCCAATTGTTACATTACTAAGGATACATTTAGAAGAGCAGACTTAAAATTTATTTTAAAATATCAAAAATTTATAATAGTATAGCAGAATTTATATTATTTTCTTCTATTGAAACATATGATTGAATGTTTAGATGTCATTCTTAGACTGTGTAAAGGGTACAGAGATTTTTCAAAGTCTTTTAGGGGTACAAGAGAGCAAAAATAAAAGTGAAGAGCACTGTTCTAGCCAATACATTCCACCTCTACGTATGCCCAGGTTTTTAGCAGTTCAAACCTTGGCACCTATGAGCCTACTCAGTCTGGAATGCCCTTTCCTTGTCTGCCAAGCATGGCTCTTTTAATTCTCCTCTCCAGCCTCGGCCTTAAACTTATCCCAGGTGCTATGTCTTATGTGTTGACACAAACATGTAATCTCAAGTCTTGAAAAGACTATTAAGAAAATCCTAGCCCTGCTGGTGTGGCTCAGTGGTTGAGTATCAACTTATGAACTGGAAGGTCAAGGTTCGACTCCTAGTCAGGGCATATCCCTGGGCTGTGGACTCCATCCCCACAGGGGGACGTGTAGGAGGCAGCTGACCAATGATTCTCATCATTGACATTTTTCTCTCTCTCTCCCTCTCCCTTCCTCTCTGAAATCAATAAAAATATGTGGGGTTTTTTTTTTAAAGAAACTCCTAAATGTCTTCCCCTATCATATTATGCTGCTGCCTGTATTGTTCTGCCTGGTTTAGGTCCAAAGAATTCCTTTGTTCAATCACAGTGATGATTGAACAACAAGAAATAAGTATGAACAGGAGCCATTTCACATCGAGACAAACCTCTCAGCTCCTCAGGCTACTTCTGAAGATCACATTACGTATCATGCTATAGGGGGACATGGCTGTGAAAAAATGTTTAAAAGTAAAACATAAGTATCCCCAGCTTCTTCTGCAATTCATGATGAGTCAATAATTCATAAGATAATTCTGGAAACCATTTAAATTTAACACCTTCACCCATTTATTCATTCATTCCTTCATTCATTAAGCATTCACCGAGCACCTGTTATATGCCAAGTACTCTGCTTCTGCATAGAGGTCACAGATCTTATGCAGATTCACAAATTCTTACATGCACACGTGTGTGTGTGTGTGTGTGTGTGTGTGTGTGTGTGTGTGTGGCTCTATACAATTTTATCACAGGGATACCTTTGTATAACCACCATCACCAAAATCAAGGTACTGAACCCTGGCCTGGTAGCTCAGTTGGTTAGAGTGTCATCTCATACACCAAAAGGCTGTAGGTTTGATTCCTGATTAGGGCATATACCTAGGTTGTGGGTTCAATCCCTGATCATGACATGTATGGGAGGCAACCAATTAATGTTTCTCTCTCTCCTCCTCTCCATTACTCTCTAAACAATCCCATAGATGATGACTTTAAAAAAAGATACTGAACTGTTACATCACCATTAAGATCACTCACCTGCTATCCTTTTGTCACACCCACACTCATACCCCACCCCCCATCTCTACCCCATTCCTAACCCATGGCAAGCACTAACTTGTTCTCTGTCTCTATAATTGTGTCATTTTGAAAATACTACATAGATGGAATCATACAGCAGGTAACTTTAGGGATTTTCCCCCACTCAGCATAATACCCTTGAGAGTCATCTGAGTCATTCCACGCATGAGTCCTTTGTTCCTTCTTGTTGCTGAATAGGATTCCATTCAGATGGACTACAGTTGGTGTAAACAGCACTGAACACACTTTGGTCATTTCCAGTTTGAAGCTATTACAAATAAAGCTGCTAGGATAACTGATATAAAAGCTTTTGACTTGGTATAAGTTTACATTTCTCTACAATCAGTGTCCAAGAATGCACTGGCTGGAGCATAGCGCAGATGTTTGTTTGGTTTTATAAGAAACTGCCAAAGCATTCTGCAGAGTGGCTGTGCTATTTTACATTTCATCAGCAATGTAGGAGAGATCCAGTGTCCATGCGTCCTCACCAGCATTTAATTCTGTCATTATTTTGAAAATTATTAAAGTATAGTTGGCACATAATGTTAGTTTCAGGTGTCTGATATAGTAATTTGACATTTACATACCTCATGATGCTATCACCACAATAAGTCTAGTAGCTACCTGTCAGTGTGCAAATGTATTCCAGTAGTATTGACTCTATTCCCTGGGCTGTGCCTTACGTCCCCCCGTATTTTTTATTTTGGCCATTGTAATATGTATGTAGTTATATCTCATGTGGTTTCAATTTGAATCTCCCTAATGGCTAATGATATTGAACATCTGTTCATGTGCTTACTTCCCATCTGTATTTCCTCTCTGGTAAAATGATTGTTCATGTCTTGCCTGTTTTCTAACTGGAATGTTTGTTTTACTGTTGAGTTTTGAGAGTTCTTTACATATTCTAGATACAAATCTTTTGTGAGATGTATGATGTGCAAATATTTCTTCCATGTCAGATGTTTGTTTGTCTAAACAGATTCAGAGAAAAAGTTTTAGATTTTGATGGAGTACGATTTATCAGTTATTATTTATATGGACTATGCATTTTGTGTTATTTTTAAGTTCACTCTTTCTTATAGTCCTGCCCTGATGATTTTCTCCCATGTTTCATTTTCAAGTTCTATAGTTTTATTTTTTATATTTAAATATCTGATCTATTTTGAGTTAATTTCTGTACAAGGTATGAAATTCACATTAAGATTCCTTTTCTTCTGCCTGTGCATGTCCAATTGCTTCAACACCATTTGTGGAAAATATATATTGCCTATAATGTCTTAAGTATATGTAAGAATATTATCTCCTTTATTCTTCACAGTGGCAACACATTCCTTCTCTCTTATTATTTTTTTCTTGATCAGGAGTTTTTTTTTCTTTCTAGGGGTTTATCAATCCTTTTATCCTCTCTCCCCCCAAAAAAATTTTTGTCCTGTTATTTTATTCTAATGAATGTTTACTTTCTATTTTATTTTTTTCTACTTTAGTTACTTCCTCTGGTTTTCATTTGTTGGGTTTAATTATTATGCTTCCAAGACATAGAATCAATCTCATTCCATGTCATCACCTTATTTACATCTAGATTATCTAGAACATCCTGAGTATTTCCCTCTGTTTGCTCTAATACCTCTTACCTGTCCACAGTGAAATGTTTTGACAAATTCATGTTTGGTCTCCACTTCACTTACCCAGGTGACTGATGGCTTCCTTATCCCAAGGCCAGGTGGCAGCACCTGCAAGGTCTTCCCTCACAGAGCTGGCAAAGTAGACATTGAGGAAGTGTGTGCTGTTGAGCTGCAACGCCTCCTTCAGTTCCTTCACACTCATGTAGGCCCTGCAGAACATGAGAGAGGGTCAGAGTCACACCAAGGGGTCAGCACTCAGAGAAAAGCACAGCCACACCTATTCAGACTCAGACACTCCCAGCCAGTGCCACTTGTAGAAGGGCAGGGAGGCAGAGACCAGGCTGTCATGAAGACATTTAGGATATTTATTCTAAGATCAATAATACCCCACCTTGTTAGCATTCAGTATTTGACATGATATTCAAGTCCCCACTCTACACCCAAATGATTTCTTCAAGAAAAATCCAATGAGATTTACCCTAGTTCTTTGCCCTGAGATTTATTCCAGGCCATGGTGAAGGCCATCTAACTCTCAGTCTCAGCTTCTTTGATCATTATTATGACAGAAGACCAACTGAATCTTTATTTCAGTATATGCTTGTTCCCAGACATTACTTTTTCTTTTTCTTTTCTTTTCTTTTATTTTTAAATATATTTTATTGATTTTTTTACAGAGAGGAAGGGAGAGGGATAGAGAGTTACAAACATCGATGAGAGAGAAACATCGATCAGCTGCTTCCTGCACACCTCCTACTGGGGATGTGCCACAACCCAGGTACATGCCCTTGACTGGAATCGAACCTGGGACCCTTGAGTCCACAGGCTGACGCTCTATCCACTGAGCCAAACCAGTCAGGGATTTTTTTTCTTTTTAAAAAATATTTTTTATTGATTTCAGAGAGGACGGGAGAGGGAGAAAGAGATAGAAACATCAATGAGAAGAGAGAATCATTGATAAGCTGCCCCCAACACCCCACATTGGGGATCAAGCCAGCAACCTAGGCATATGCCCTGACCGGGAATCAAACCATGACCTCCTGGTTCATAGGCAGATGCTCAGCCACTGAGTCACACCAGCCAGGCTACAACCAGACATTACTTTTTAAAAGGGAAATAGTGGCTAGGAAAGAAAGTGAAAGAGGAAAAAAAAAAAGAGAGATGAGTGATGGGTAAGAAGGGTGTCATAAAGTTATTGCAAAGAATATTAATTGTATTTTTTTTCTCTTTCTAGCCCCTTAATCAGAGAAATTCTACTCCTATTATACTACCTTCTGATACCAAGTATCTTTATTGATGGTCTAAAAAGCACTAGACAATATTATGTTTACACTTACAGAATCAACAGTCTATTAAAAACACATGTCCCATGGTCCATTAAAAAAGAAAAGGAAATAAGCATTTGATTTTTTTGTAAATTCATATATAGTCAAAGACCTTCATATTCCTGGCATCAGTGAAACTTAACACTTTACCATGAGAAAACAGAGCCTGCCATTCTCACTGAAGAGTTATTCTAAGAGGGAACAAGGAAACCAGAGCTCAGTGGCCCCTAGGACTCACTGGATGCTTCCCATAGTGGCTGGCCATGATCTGCACTCCAAAAAGGGAAATGTTCTCATCACAGCTTCAACTGAACAGACAGTTCCCTCAACCCAAGTTGGATCAAGCTCCACTGTTGCTATTCTGGTAATCTCCCAACCCAGAAGCTTGTGTTAGGACAGCATGACCTTTCTTCTCTTGCTTGCTCTATCTCCCAGCCACACTACTGATACCATCTACTTATTGATGCCTCCTTATGATATACTAGCAAGGCGTACCCAAGAAATAGAGATCACAAAGATCAGATTTTTTTTAATTTTATTCATTTTTTTATAGAGAGGAAGAGAGAAGCATAGAGAGTCAGAAACATCGATGAGAGAGAAACATCGATGAGAGAGAAACATCGATTAGCCACCTACTGCACACCCACCACTGGGGATGTGCCTGCAACCAAGGCACATGCCCTTGACCAGAATCAAACCTGGGACCCTTCAGTCTGCAGGCTGATGCTCTATCCACTGAGCCAAACCGGCTAGGGCAAAGATCGGATTTTTTTAAAGAGAAGGGTGTGTAGATATGTAGAGCTAAGACCCATTGGTTGTAGTATAAGAGCTTTTCTTTCTTTAAATTTTACTGAATGATCAAAGAGAGAGAGAGAGAGGGAGGGAGAGGGAGAGAGAGAGATATCTAGGCATCCATTAGGTGACTCCTATATGTGCCCTGACCACAAGGGATCAAACCCACAACTTTGGGGTACCGGGATGATGCCAGGGCCTAAAGACTGTTTCAGTATTCTTTGGAACAGAACCAAAAAGAGAAATAAAACATAAAAACAAAAATGATTTTGCTTTAGAACCAGAGATTCTTGTGAGAAACGGGATTTGAAAAATATTTTCTTATTGAGTTATAATATCTTGGAAAAATAGTTCTCAGCCCCCAAGAAATCATCCAGTTCCATGAGGTGATGCCAGATGTGATCAGAGGGATATTCCTTCTGCTGCCGTCCTGGAGACACAGTGTTTTTTGGACTGTTGCCTGGTTTTCCCTGAACATTAGTCACATCCTTGTTCCCTTTCTCCTCTATTAAAAATAATTACAATTTCCTGTCTTGATAAATTAATGGTTTGGAGCTGTGACGACATCAAATAATTCTTCGACATGGAGATGCCTCAATAGGCCAGGAAACAGGAGTAGAGAGGGGGCAGATGGGAGATGAGACAAGAGAGGAGAAAAGAAGAGAAATAGAAAAAGAAAGGCAAGAGAAAAGAAGAGCAGAAAGAACCAGAGATGGCCTATATGCAGTGCAGGGGACCATGGATTAAAAGTCATACCCTTCCCTGTCTCTATCCAGAACTCCCATTAACATTAGGAGTTGGTAACCTGGCAGTTCTCTGTCCCCCTCCCTCACTTTCCCAAATTGCCTGTCCCTGGATGGTTCACTTGGGCTATATGTGTGTTTCTGGCTTCTCTGTCTGCCATTTACCAGTCTTGGCCACTGACTTTCTGTCTTCCCACAACCCAGCAGCAGCTCCACTCATTTCCCTTGAGCATCCTCCAACAGGCCTCTTCCTCCACACCAACCTCATTAACTGGTTCTACTCATCTCCCTCTTATCCTTGCCCATCTCTCTCTCCAACCATAAAGTATCCTTCCAGATGAGAGTGGTTATGTCATGCTGGTGGCAAACTGGGTGTGGTTGCTCCAACTCCTACACTGCATGGAAATATTGGTACACCGTAATCCCACTGTAACCTGGATGCCATCAGCATCACTTCCATCAAAGCTGCTTTTGTTAAAGTTGTTAGCGACCTGCTAATTGCCCTTCCGCATGAATGAAAAAAAAACCAGTCACCTTCTAGTTGGAATGTGCCATATAGCTTAGACCCGGTTAATTGTAATGACTAGTATTAGAGGCAAATAAATTATTGCCACATTAATGATTTTCACTTTAATATTTATCTTGGCAAGAAGGCAGACTTCAAATAGTTTAGTGGTGTGTGTTTTTCTTGTGGATCATTCTAGTCCCTACTTTGCTTATTATTCTAAAAACTATAAATTTTAAAACATCATTCTTTGCATTTTTTATGCTTCATATATATTTTCTCATATGAAGCTCACAACAATCTATGAGGTTAGCATATTTTATTTTACAGATAAGAAATTAAAGCTTAGAGATAAAGTCACTTGCTCCACACCACACAGCCTGTAAGTTTCAATGGCAAGTTTTAAACCTGAGTTCCTCTCACTCGAAAGCCTACATTCTTTCTTCTATTCTTAAATTGATTTTCCTATAATCTCTGAGTCACTGTGTTGGTCCTTGGTAGTGAAAAGTTGTATAAGACATGACTGCTATTTTCAAGAAGCTTGGTGTGGTGAGGAAGATAACTGTGTAAACAGGTGGTTATAGTGCAAGGTGACAGGCACAATGATAGTCATGTGAACAAAATTATCTGAAAGAGCAGAAGACAGGTTGGAAAATCATCATAAAGAACCAGACAGATGCTATGAATTGGCTTGTGCACAACTTCCCCACTCCCTTATCTGGTGTCTGCCTGCTCTGGAGAATAGAGAAATTGGTTCTACATTTCTCCAATTCCTTTGCCCCAGAGTATCTGGATATGATTGAGATTCTGCCAATCAGCTGTGCTCTAATGAGAGGTGGAAGTTGACAGTGAGATAAAGACCTTACTTTTGTTTGTTTTTTTTCTCTTCCTGCCAGCATGGCTGGGCCAGTGTCCTGGTGCCCAGGCACCAGCAGTGAGGGTGGGGAGAAGCTGGTGCAAATCTAAGCCAGAGCAGTGCTGCTGGGAACTCAACACTCCCTGCCTTCCTGTCTCTGATGGGGGTTCCACTTTCCGACCAGTTCTTCGAGATTGTTCTGAGAGATCTTCGTAGATGCCCAAATGAAATCCTACTACCCTGGCCCTTTCAAAACCTTTGTAACCTAAATTCCTTTGTAGGTTAAAATAGCTACAGTACTTTTTGTTTTTTGCAACTAAATTTTGACTGATTCAGAATTATATTCCAGCTTTACAATGTTTAATTTTAGATCTCAAGGCAGAAAAGTACAGGAAAATACATTCAAGCTGATGGAAGAAATAGAGCATGAATTGTTTTTAACTGAATCATAGAATTATACCTTAAGATCCCAAAAATACCTATTTAGGTGCTTATAACAAATTAACATTCATTTCTATGGATAATAAGTGATTCAAAAAGGCTGAAGATTGAAAGATATTTCAAGTTCCATTAAAGGAAAAAGAGAAATTTGGAAACTACAGATTAGTGAAACTACAGACAATTGTCAATTCCCAGAAATATTCCCAATGCATTATTAAATAGACAAATGTTTACTATTAAATAAGAAAGAGGTGATTACTGGAACTACCATGGGCTCACTTGGGGTGGGGGGGGGAGAGGAGGAATCACAAAAAATTAATCACATTTATTTTGTTGTTGCTTTGGGTGTTTTGCTGGATTTACTGGAATGGCATGATTCCTTAGAGAAAATATGTCCTGATTCAACAGGATACATGATGAATCTCTCATGAGATCTTAATGAGGAGGGTGGAGAAATGCATAGTTGTAGATTCCTAACAACTCACACCAAATCTTGGGACTGCTTGAAAGGAATCAGGTCTCTGTATTTTCCCTAATTTAACTGAATTATTTAATCAATGTCTTCTAAGAATCCACACAATGTAAATTTATCAAATTTAAAAATGACCTATATTGAAGAAAGATAATATGTTGGATGGCAGAATAAAGATTCAAATATATCTCAAAAGCTATGATTATGGGGGTTAACTCAAAGGTAAAACTGAAAAGTTTTAAATGTTAAATTTAAGCACACAAAAATAACAATTGCTAAAACACAGTATTAAGGACTCTGGATTTAGCACCAGTTGATAGGAGGAAATCCCTATAGATTTCAGTTGCCAACAGTGTTCTGTGACTCCCTGGGTGGAAACAGAGTCCCCTAAGATTCAATTCCAGGCACAAAGAGAGTTCACTGCCACAAACAGACCTGCACTTGGTTATCCTATGCTTCTCTTGGACAAGTCACTCTTGGTTTCCTGTGGTCTGCACAACCAAATCCTTTACATTTCCTTTAAATTGCCACTCAGAGCTTTTTAATCTGATCCCCAGCCTACCCTAGCACCACTATGCCACTAGCTGAGCTAAACTGATTTATCCACTGCTGTCAAGCATGCATTCAAATCTTTTTGGTTTTGAGGTTATTTGGTTGGTTGGTTGTGTCTTTGTTTTGGCCTCCCTACTTTGCTGATGTTCTCCCCTTACATATATAATTAACAAAATTGTACCTGACATTCAAGGCCCATTTTCTATCTCATTGCTTCTATGAAGCCCACATCATCCCACCCTGAAATGAGCCCCTACATCTGAATTACAATGTCATTCAGTCTAGTCTATAACACAATGGACTATAATATGTAATTATACTATGTAAACTTATATTGTATGAGCTTTAAATTTGTACTAACAAGAATAGTATAACAGCAAAAAATAGATAATGACATGATAGTATACTAGCACAGTATATTATTCTAATTGTATAGTATAATAGCAAAGAATATAATAAAATATAGATAATGTAAATTTCCTTTAAAATGGGTCTAGCAAGATAAGTTAAAAGCATAGAATATCCATACCAAAAGTCATTAATTATTATCTAGGTCTATTATTATCCCATTTATTAAAATAGAAAAATATGCCCAATATATTATTGAGTGAAAAATCAGACTGTACAGTCATAAGCTTAATATAATTCTATTCATTTAAAACTATAAACATATCTTGCATATTGTCAAATGCTCATTTAATATTAGTTGAATGTATCAATGGTGAAGATGGGCTGTAACTGAAGATGAGACTGAGAATACCCATTCATCCTTCCACCCAACATCCCCAACACTGCCCAACTGCAGAATCTCCATAAACACAAGGGTTCACTTACATATGAAGGAGCCAAACTTGAGGACCTGCTGCCTCTGGTAAAGAACAAGAATCAAAAATATACCCATAGATAAAGCCCCAAACACACTCTCTTTGATAAATCTTTTTTAGTGATTAAAGACTGAGCAGGTTCTTGGCAAAAACACCATACATGATAAACTCTCAGGGTCCAGGCAGGAATAGGCAGTGTAATTCTGTGAGCATTACACTAGGGTTTAAAAATAGGAAGCGTTTCCTCAGAGGAGTGGTCCTCATAGGTAACTGGAGCAGACACAATGTCTAACAGCAAAAATCCATGAATACATACACTATTTTAGTCAGTTTTTTGTGTGCTTTTCTCTTCTCCTAAAACTCTTTCTTCCATTGCTTTAGAACATTTTAAAAGGTTTTCTTCAAATCCTATTTTCAAGCTAAGCATCCTTTCTGTAATACATCTGTAACACCACTGAAGTCAGTTCTTTTTGACAATACACATGCACCAAACTGAACTCAACTTTCTATCAACTAGGGGAAGGTCAACAAATCCTATAAGAAAACTAATAATTGAATATCATTTACATTTGACTTTAGAAGGCAGAATGACATACTCAATTCAGAAAGTATTTCCTGAGCACCTACTAAATCCCAGGCCCTGTGCTGAACAACCAGGATACAATACTGAATAAGCCTCGGCAGCTCTTCTACCCTTTTAGCCTCTGTGGCCCTTTAGGGAGGAGGACAAGGAAATGGGCAGTGGTACTGGGACTCAGCAGGTTCTCTAGTAGAGAAAATAAAAGATGTGGTGAGAATCCACAGACCAGGATTGGAGGTGCCAGAGGGAGTCATCTCAAAATTGACATCTACTCCAAGACCTGGCAGATGAAAAGGTGTTACCCTGGTGAGGGGATGGCCTGGGAGGAGGAGCTACTAATAGAAAGACCCAGAGGGCTGGGCAAGAAAATTATGCAGTTCCTGAGAGTTGGAGAGAAGTGGAAAAGTTGCTGACAAGGGGAACAGCAGCTGGATCCTGAAAGGTCTTGCAAACCATGGTAAGAAGTTTAGAGTGTTTTAAAGCAATGAAGGAACATGACTAGGTCTGCCTTGTAGATAGACTTGTCTTAAAATGTGTGGAGAATAGATTTTAGGAGTGCAAACAGGAGGCAGAGGAGCCTGTCAGGGGTTATGGCTGGATTTGAGAGATATTTAGGAACAGAACTTATAGGAATTGGTAATTGGATGAGGTGGGGTGAGGAAGAGTCCAAAATAATGTCTGAGTTTTTAAATTGATTAACTGGGTAGCACAATTCACTGAAATTGAAAATAGGAAAAGGAACAGGTCTGGGTGGCAGCCTGAAGTCATTTGTGATAATCAAATTATACATGCTTATTAGACTCATGTATTTATCAATTCAGAAAACAACATATGCAATACAAACTATGGAATGAGTGAGGTATGCTCAACACAATAGCATGTGCTTAGGGAACCAAGGCAGAGAGAGAAAGTTCATTTTCAAAATATATCCACACTTGCGCATTCACAAAGTCTCGAGAGACACAATATTAATTTGGCTTTGTTTAAAAACATATTTACTCTTAAATTGGATATCATGGGACAGTGAAGGGGTGATCTTCCCTGAAGGTTTCAAAAACCTCAGTCTGACCGAGAAAAAGGGATACAGAGGGAGAAGAAAAGGCATAGCATCAAACCCTGAGCGATGGCAACTTGAAGGAATAGGCAGAGGAAGAGAAATTGGAACCCTCAGTGAATCACAAGTACTGAAATTCCTGACATAGGCACCACTTCCTGGGAATCTCCTGGAAGACAGAGGAAATAGAAGGGGGGTGGGAGGGAGGAAAGAAGGCAAATGGCTTTGAGGGTTGATGGCAATAGTTTGAGAGGAAGCTCTTCTAGGCTGCTTTCCCAATATATAGAAGGTGAGGGGTCCCCTCAGAATAGGAAGTGGGGTGATGTGGACAGCAATTTAAGGAGACTCAGAAGGTGTGAAATATCACTGTGGGAGAACAGGGAATGGGAAAGAACTTGGCATTCCTGAGAATGCTCACC
The DNA here is from genome assembly GCA_004026665.1 of Murina feae. NCBI lineage: Eukaryota > Metazoa > Chordata > Mammalia > Chiroptera > Vespertilionidae > Murina > Murina feae. The sequence goes on along the minus strand of PVJC01000064.1, from coordinate 125,853 downwards.
TCCTCCTAAATCCAGTAGTCATCACACTTACTTAGAAGTAAAGGACTTCTGCTGTCACTCGCAATTTCAAAGTACAACTAGAGGACTTTTTCCCAGTGTGGAATTTATAAATGTTATAGAATAAATTCTGCTAATTATAAATTGTATACATGCTTAGATTATATATAAACATAAAGATGTCCATTCACCCTTAGCACTCTCTGGAACACTGTCCTCTGCAAGGTCACCAATTATCTCCCAACTCTTCTATCCAGGACACCTCTCTGCCCTTACTTTCCCGACCTCTCTGAGGCATCTGGCATCACTGATGACTTCAGTTGGCTTCAGTAAGTCGGCATTCTCCTGCTTTATCTTCTATAGCTAGACACTCCTTCCCATCTCTCCTGGGACCTTCTATCTCTCCCCATCTCTAAAGCACTGCTCTCCCAGGCTCAGCCTCTGCTTTCTTACGAATCACTCTCTACTTCCCTGGGGTAAGCATGCTCATTCCTACAGCTTTTCTTGCAGTGATGACTCCAAAATGTGTCTCTAGCTTAGATTTGTCTCCTGAGCTCCAGGTAAGTATATTAACTGTCTACTGAGTATTATCCCCTAGATATTTGAGACCTCAAACTCAACAAGTTTAAAACTCAACTCATGCTCCCTTTCATTTCCACTTCTTATGTTTCCCTGACATGGGGACAAGCTTCATCATTACTCTGTATTCAGCACCCTAGAATGAAGTTATCCTAAACTCCTCTCTTTCTCAATTTCATGTTCAATCAATCACCAACTCCAATATGTTTTATATTGAATATTTCTAAAATCTCTCCCTCCCACAGTACACTCTGCCACTGCTTTAAGCCAGCATACCTTCTCCCATGGTTTATTGAATAAAATATTTACTGCTAGCCTGTGTCCATGTCTAGCCTGTCCATGGCTAACCTATGTTCAGTCTGCCCCACCTTCTTCCATCTTCCTTATGGAAATCTGAGTAAGCCATTTACTCGGTTACAACACTCCAGGGGTATCCATGCATTTGGGATGAAATCCAAATGCATTAATACATTTTCAAAACCCCTCACGATCTGGCCCCTTGCTACGGGTCTGGCTTCATCTCTGGCCATTATTTCTCTAACACTGATTTTTCATATCCACTAAGTACTTATAACTCTGCATCTGCATTATGCTTTCTCATGGTTCCATGAAGGTGCACAAATTTTTTTCAGCCTAGAATGTTCTTTTTCTGTGCATTTTTCTGGTAACAACTATCTATGATTTTTTTTAAAAAAAATGGTCCTAACCACAGATTTAGTTAAGCCTGGTACCACACCAGCACACTCTGGGTCTCTCCAACTGATACTGAGGGTACTGTGTTGGTGCCTGGAGGAAAGCTATAAGGTCATTGGAGACCCTCTGATTCCAGAGTCCTCTCTCTAACATGGGTACTGTGTTGGTGCCTGGAGGAAAACTTTAAGGTCAGCGGAGACCCTCTGATTCCAGAGTCCTCTCTCTAATATTGCCTCTAATGATAGACTAACTATTTCTCAATATTAAATCCCTGAAAGGAATTAAAATAATTCCACTCTAGGAGGTACATATCTCCTAGGAGGTTTAGGAGGTACAGCCATTTCTGTATTCATATTTGACTCTTTTTTATAATATAACTAATTCCAATGAACCACCAGATAATAAAATAAGCATTTAAAGAATAGACTCATAGACTCCATAAGTGTCTTTGGTTCTAAAGAGATACAATATGGGAAGATCCAAATCCTCCAAGGCTTTTTGGGCCCTTCCGAGGGTGCTCACAGCTTCCCCAGAAGATGCCCGAACCTGTAGCCAGGGTCCATTTGTCATCATTGGCTCCTCATTCCACCCTCTCACTGGACAGGGCCTCATAAGCCCAAAGCCTCCACATGGAAATTCCATCCATGTGCCTCCTGATGAAGAGACTTTTGATGGGAGAATTTCTTTGCCTTTTGCATGATCACTTTTACACTTTCCAGAGAGTTGCCAGACCATTCCTGTCCATATGAAAGTTGCAAGTGTTATAATGGCTGAGGAAAGAGAATTCTGAAGACATACACTGCAACACCTTCCTTGGCCTCCCTGCCCCACTCACATCTCCTGTCTTGTCCCTGACCTACCTTCTCCTCTTCTCTGAGAGTCTGTGGCCGGCAGGCGTGCCCCTCCAGCCACTCTTCTCAAGAAAGACAGGACCAGTGTTTGTCTAGAGAGCACTCCTCCATCCCTCTCCCTCTCCACCCCTGACATCCATACTTTGAAGCCAGCTGAGGATCATGTGCTGGCTGAGCAATTACATTCAGACTGTGGTCTAGAGATGACTCACACTCTTGTGGTCTCCTTGTGTTTACCAGGGATACTCGATTCCAGCTGGATTTCCCTTTCCTCAGGCAACTAGAGCTAAGCCATGTCTCCATTTTTCTCTTGCCATCCCAGCACTCTCCACATTACCCTTTCAACACCAATGGTCTCTAAAAGGTGTGTATGCATGTGTGTGTGTGTGTGTGTGTATGCCCACACACGCATGCGCCCATGCCCAAGACCATGGATCTACAGCTGTAGACTGCAGGCCAAGTCCTGCCTTCACCTAGTTTTGTCTGATCTATAAATTAAAAATGTTTTTTATATTTTTAAGATTATAAAAAAGAAGAGGAAGGAGTGGAGGAGGAGGAGGAAGAGAATGCAAGAAAGACTATACATGTGGCTGACAAGATATTTACTCTTTAGTCCTAAGCTTGCCGACTTCTATTCTATACCAAAGTGTATCTCTGATGCACTAGTACTAGCTGCTAGTACTTCACCACTGTGTGTGTGTGTGTGTGTGTGTGTGTGTGTGTTTGACCCAGGCAGATTTATTTTGCTCAATAAGTGTCCTCTGCAATTATTGTCATTTAAACTGTAAAACAACAACAACAACAACACAAACAACCATGCCTTTCTCAGCCACTTACTCTTTGGGGCAAAAGACTTTCCATCTCATTCAGAGGCAGGAAGGACGGCTTGGGCACTGCTCAGAAACATGGAGCATTCTTTCTCCACAGGAAAAAAAAAAAAGGAAATGCTAGGAGCATGAAATCTTTCTGCCTCAAAATTTCATCTAAGTTTGGTTATACAGACAAGTTGCCATTTGGTTCTAGAGTCAAGTGGCAATTCTGGGAGTAATGTGAATATTGGGGCTGACTTTGTGTGCAAAGTTGTCCCCAGTAACTTAGACCTCCTTGACTTATCTCAACACCCGTGCCAGCACCTGCAGGAGTCGCATGGACATCACCATCACCGACAAGCCCTTGAGACCAAGGTGATAGCAAGGTTGACTCAGCTTAGACTGAACTTCACAAGAAACAATGATGCCTTAAATACTCTTCACAAAAGGTATTTCATGGTAAAAATAAAGGGGGGGTGTTCTCCCTTCTTTATTTCATATAGAGATTAAATGTTCTGAAAGCTCCTGTACTAAATTAAACTAAATTTTGTTTAAATTCCAAGGGGATAGCATAAGTCATAATAAAGATTGTAACTGAATTAAAATGACCTGGTTAATGTGGGCTTTGCCATTTTCTCATATCACTCAGAGCATTATATAATATTGCTAAGCATGGTTCATGGTGTGAAAATTGATGTGATCTTTTTAAAAACACAAAAATAATTTTAAAAATGAGGATGATAATAGTACCTACCTCCTTACTTTGTTCCACAGGTTAAATAAAACATTGTATATAAATTAGCTCATGACAAAATACCAACTACATAAAAAAACAATGGTTATGCCTCTTATTTGACAATGGCACATTTTCTGTTTTTTAAATAATGATTATTTAAAAACCAGTGGAACATGGTTTCACAAACATATCAACTCAGGCTTGTTTTCAAAAATAGAAAGAAGTAAGCAGGGAAAATGGAACACAGATAGAACCTGCAACTATTTCTTTACTATATGACAATTTATAAATAGAATGATTTATGTGAGAGGAAAAAATCCATTTTAAAGAATGAAAAAGGAGCCCTAGCTTGTTTGGCTCAGAGGATAGAGCATTGGCCTATGGACTCAAGGGTCCCAGGTTCAATTCTGGTCAAGGGCACATGCCTGGGTTGTGGGATCGGTCCAACATGCAAGAGGCAGCCAATCAATGATTCCCTCTCATCACTGATGTTTCTATCTCTCTCTTCCTCTCCCTTCCTCTCTGAAATCAATAAAAAAAATATATTTAAAAAAATAATGAAAAAGGAAAAATAGACTTCAGGTAGAATATTCATTCTATACCAGGCAAATCTTTTAGATGCAGTAACAAAAGCAGCTTCTCAATAAACAGGCCAGCACACCTAGGCAATGCATCAGGCTCTGCGAACGCAGGTAAGGTGGGCAATGCTTCTGAGTGTAGGAGCTTCCCAAGGTTGAGCCTGGGTCACTGAGTTTCTATTATCCTAATTGTACTCCAGTATTTGGAAGATAGAGATGGGTCAACCATCAAAAATTAAGAAAGAAAATAGACATAAGAGAAAGGACCAAGTGAGTACATCTTCATTTTTTCACCTGGCGTTTATCCCAAAGACAATTTTAAAAGCTAAAACAAGAATGGATGTGTCATTTGTTTAGCTTCATCCTTTATTTTTAAAAAATCAGCATTTCCGACTCCAGCACCTATTAACAAAGTTGTTTCTACATTCAGCATTCTTCATTTGTCTCCCCTACACACACACATGCACGCATAAGCACTTTCCTAAAACCCGAGTTTATTTTTAGGCTAGAAAGAGGGTGTTCCAGATCAGGGCCCTCTGCTCTTCTGCAGACATTTTCAAATGCTCCATTGCCAGATATAAAAAGGTCGCTGTAGGATTTATTAGAAGAATGTTCACGAAGCTCTCATTACTTCTTCACCAGAAAATGAAGAGAAAAAAAGTCCAAGAGTCTTTATCAGATCCAATATTGCACTTGGTGCCCAGGAATTTATAGGGACAGGGAATTCTCAACAGCCCCCAGCCCTCCAGCCTACTCACCCACAGATGGCACACTATGGAGGGCTTCAACTTAGTTGACATTAAGTCTTTTCCCCGTGAAGGTGCAATTCAGTTCCCCTAAATAATAGGGGAGATTAGGCCAAAGAAAACTTGAAACAATGCATTCATTTTACAGCTCTAATGGCTCAGCTAAGGCCTGCCAATGAAAACGCTGGCTAAATCATTCCAGGGAAGCTTCTACTAGAGCTAATAAAACCAGCCAAGTCTCTAACCAGCATCTCCTCCTTCTTGCCACTCAATTCCTTTTTTTTTTTTTTTTTTTTTTTTTGGCATTTTGGTCTTTTCCAAGAAGAATATGCAAAATACCCAAAGAATGTTCTCTTTTCAATAGATATTATGTTTGGGGTACAGATTCATGTTTACTTTTCATGGGTATGGTGAGCATATTTTCAAACAAAAAATCAAGATGAGGTTTTATAGTAAAGGGTATTTATAAAACAATAGAATGGTAGATCTGAAATCCTGACAGTCCTGGAAAATCCAAGTAGGGTCAACCTTCATTATTGAGAATATAAACATGCCTGATGTTGTACATTGTCTTTTCTTTCAAAAAAATACTTTTTGGGAACTTACCATTTCCTAACCCTGTGCAAGGCCTTGGGATGACACTGAGATAATTCAACTAAAAAGAAAAAGGTCTACCCAAGACAATAATTAACCAATAACCCCCTCATCTTCTTATCCCACAGGGTCATGGTGGCCCTTTTGGACCCTAAAAAGGAGATTGGCAGTCAAAAATAAGAAAAAAAAATCATAATATAAAACAAGACAAAAAGCAAAAGGAAATGCAGAGAGAAAATAAAATGTTCATTATATGGCAAGGCACCAACAACTGAATCAAGCTACTATTATATACCAAGACCACTCTTGTCCATCCCTATGTGAGAAGAGCAATTAAAACCACACAGTTGGAATTAGATTTCATGCCCTCCAAACTTCAAATTACCAAGAGAAAGTCATCAAATTCCTCCCAATTCCTCAAAAGAGTGTAAAGGTATCACATGATTTGGAACATGTCTTCAGGTTTTCTCATCCAATACAATTCCTATGGAAACCACAGGAGTCTCCTATTATTATAATTTATGTAGCATGCAATGGTGCCACTTTCCCATGGTTCAGTACTAACTGGATCACAAGGACTCAGTGGTGATTCAGTGGTTCAAAGAGCAGAAAAGGAGCATGTGAAAAACATTGCATTGTTATAGAGAGACTTTGAGCAAGCTATGGGGAAGCTCTGGCCTGAAATAATGCAGTTAGTGAGGCCTGCAGCTCATCTATTCATCTTCAGGTGGTCCCTCCTCCATTCCATCCTGCACCCTGCTGCAAATTAGTATTTCAAGGAGTAAATAATGGTCCTGTCAGTCTCTGCTCAAAAACCAACCATGGGTCTTCATTGCCCCAAAATTAATTTTAAAATCCTTTGTTTTGTGTTGAAGATCTTTTAGGCTCTTGATTGTTTTACCTTCTCCCCAACCATAAAATTATTTTCGTTGCTACTTCATAACTGTAATTTTGCTACTGTTATGAATCATAATGTAAAATCTGATATGCAGGACGTATTTAGGCAACCCCTGTGAAAGGGTCGGTCAACCCCCAAAGGGGTCAAAACCCACAGGTTGAGAACCGCTGACTTAAATGGTGATAAACGGACACCTGACTTGGCTGGTGAACACACAATGCAGTGTGCAGATGTGTTGTAGGATTATGCATCTGAAATCTGTATAATTTTGCTAACTAGTGTCACCTCAACAAATTAAATATAAAGAAATAAATAAAAAAAAGAAGCATGACCTAATTCCTTCCTTCTCACTCTTGTTGTGTTATAACCACAATGAAACACCATTCCTCACTTTAACATTTAGCCATATTTTACCCTGGTTAATATTTATATATTTACTAGGGGCCCGGTGCATAAAAATTTGTGCACTCAGGGGAGTCCCTCAGCCCGGCCTGTGCCATCTCACAGTCCGGGACCACTCGGGGGATGTCCACCTGCTGGTGTGCCTGGCCAGCCTGGGTGAGGGGCTGAGGGCCATTTTCAGGCTGCCCACAGTCCCTTCAGGGTTCAGGTCCCTACTGGGGTTCTTGGCCAGCCTGGGTAAGGGGCAGAGGGCCGTTTTCAGGCTGCCCATAGCTCCCATTGACCCAACGTCCCAGCGAGGCTGCCTGGAATCAGGTTTCTGGGGTTTATTTAGCTTCTATAATTGAAACTTTGTTGCCTTGAGCGGAGGCCTAGCAGGCAATGAAGCCTCCTGTTTGCTTCAGCTCCGTGGCTTCTATAATTGAAACATTGTTGCCTTGAGAAGAGTCCCAGCCATTCCTCTATCGCTGGTGCAATGGAAGCCCCATTTGGTCTAGCTCTGTGGCTGCTGGCCACCATCTTGGCTGCGTTAATTTGCACATAGCTGCTCTGATTGGCTGGTGGGCATGGCTTGGCTGGTGGGTGTGGCTTATGTGTTATGGAGTGAGGGTCAATTTGCATATTACTCTTTTATTAGATTAGATTTATCCCCATACCACATTATAAGTTCACTGAATATGTCTTACTTATTTTTATCTCCCATAAAGAACCTATGTTCTAAGAGAATGCACTCAACAATTCTTTATTTTATAAATGAATCAACTTGGGTCTTGATGTGCCAAAAAAAGAATGTATTATTTATTAAATTGATAATTTCCAAACTTTTCTGTGCATCACAAGCACTTGTTTAAAGATGTATGCAAATATAGTCCAGGCATCAGAATTTTTTAAAAGTTGATGATTCTGATGTACAACAAAACTTGTGAAGCTCTAATCTATAAAATTTTAAGGATAGAAAATGTTTTGAATTAGTGATCCCAAATATTTAAGTTTAACTTAGAAGTTGAAATCAGCCTACCAATTCTACCAATTTCCCTATCTGTAAAGCATGTTAACAAAATCATAATTGTTTGCCGATATTCCTCCTGACCTTCTATCCAACTGGTTACTCTAAGCAACTACCAGGTAGAGCCAACCTTTCTGAGAAAACATTTATTTGGAGAAATTTGCTAGCCATTTAAATTTAGAGCATACTCAAGTCCCGGTACTGAATTTTATTTCTAGCCATCTAAATTCAAAGCTGGGGAACATTTAAGCCTCTTAAGCCCTCAAACCTCGATTTCCCTGATCAAACTATGGAAAGAGCTTAAGCAAAGAAAAATATACCTCATAGACACAAACAATAGTACAGTGATGACAAGAGAGAAAGGAGGGTAGGTGGAGGTAGAAGAGGGCATGGGGGGATAAATGGTGATAGAAGAACTTGACTTGGGGTGGTAGACACACAATACAATATATAGATGATGTATTCTAGAATGGTACACCTAAAACCTATATAATTTTATTAACCAACTGGAGGCCTGGTGCATGAAATTCATGTGTGGGGGGGTTGTCCCTCAGCCCAGCTTGCACCCTCTCCAATCTGGGATCCCTCTCACAATCCAGGACTGCTGGCACCCAACCACTCGCCTGCCTGCCTGCCTGATGCCCCTAACCACTCCCCTGCCAGCCTGGTCACCTCTAACTTCCCTCCCCTGCATGCCTGGATTCCTCTCCCCCCACAACTGCCCTCCCTTGCAGGTCTGGTCCCCCCCAACGGACCTGTCCTGCAAGCCTGGTTACCCCCAACTGCCCTCCCCTTCAGGCCTGATTGCCCCCAACTGCCCTCCCTTTTAGACCTGGTCCCTCTCAACTGCCCTCGCCTGCTGGCCTGATTGCCCACAACTTCCCTTCCCTGTTAGCCATCTTGTGGTGACCATCTTGTGTCTACATGGGAACAGCCATCTTTGACAATATGGGGTCAGTCATCTTGTGTGTCGCAGTGATGGTCAATTTGAATATTACCTCTTTATTAGATAGGATGTTATTCCAATAAATTCCATTTTTAAAAACAGAAAATAAGAAATAAGTCAATATTTCTGAAAATTCTACAGTTAACTCTGCAAAATGAGGCAGTTCCAATAGAATGGCTCTACTAATTTATATGACTTTCACTTACAACTGTGTTGTTGACAGTGCCCCTTTAATATTCTCCACAGAAGAGTGCACCAGGGAGAAACTATTCTATGTGGGTGCTGCAGAGGCACAAGGAAACAACACTGAAAGGCTGTTTTGTGTTATTTAGTCTGATTTCCTGGTTTCAGAATTGATGACAAACATCACTTGGCATTCCTGGATCTATGGGTTTTAGAACTCCAGCACCCATTCCTGGTCATGTCAACTTGGGGCATTTGGCAGCAATGCATGAGGTGCTGTGAGTAACTTCAGTTTTGCAACCTCATTTGTCATATAATTAAATTATTATATAATGAAAACTCTGTACCACACAGTAAAATGTTCATTCTCCTACTGCGGTACAGTATGCCTAAGCATAAAACAGCCACAAGGGAAGATTGGAAATGACATTAAAAGGTCAGCCTTAAATTATTTTAATTCATTTACAAAAAAGAAAAACAATAAAATGAAAAACAAACCCAGGAAGAATTAATTTCCACACCAAAGGGACTGAGGAAAATTGACTGGAAAACAGGAAATTAAGAGAGAAGAAAATAAATGTTGGGACAGGGCAACAGAAAAAGAGGAAGAGAGGGACCTCTGCATCCTTGTCCTCTCCAGAGGTCCCGTCTCTGGCCCAAAGTTGGACAATTTCCAGCCAATCATTCATCTCAGAGATAAGCACTGAGTCACCCTCATGAAGTACTACAGCTTCTGCTCCCTATATTAGCCAGATACCCCTCAGCAGGTGACCTACCTACCTCTCTTTGTGTCCATGCATGCCCTCACCTAAAAACAGAGCTCATGGGTTTTCTTAACTCATTTGGTTATTGTGAAGATGAAATATAAATCACATAGACCAGTGCCTGGTAAAAAGTAAGCACTCAGTAAGCACTTCTTCATCTTGTTATTGGTTATTGTTTTAATGTTAATAAATAATAAGTCTTCTACTAAGCAGTGATTTTTCCAGTTTTTTCCTAAGAGCTGAAGGACCCTGTTAGGCTAAGGGACTGGAGACTGAATGTTGACAGGTGTGCCTCCAGGTTACCAGAGGAGAAGCTTCACTTTCCCCTTTGGGGGCTGGTTATTAAATAGGTTTCATTAAGTAAAATAGCTGCATTGCTAAAATAAAATTTAAACCACCCTTCCTGGACCATGCGGCCACCCTCAGCATACTCTCCCTTCACTTTCTTAGCTCCCACCCTGTTCCATGCATCCTATTAGCCACTCATCTTGACATTTGATTCCCTGCTTCTCTTTATATGTAGTGCCCCACAAGATTTCAAAATTGAATAAATCCCAGCATTTTTTCTTCTGTCCAAGTTTCTGAGAGCTGATGAAAAATAATAATAAAGTACACACAACTACACAGATTGGTGTTACTACCAATTCTTGGTCTTTGACCTCCATTGAATTCCCATTGCTGCTTAGCAACCCAATGTGTCTCTCTAGGAAGCAAAAGTCCTCCATTTCCTTTCCTACTGAAATTTTACTTCTTCCGTAAACCACCTACCTAGCTAAATCCCACTTAATCTTATAAGATTTTGCCCCCAACCTAATGAGAAAATGGAAGCCACAGGACAACACTTCATTTACTTTGCTCCTTCGCACTACAAACATCTCCATCATCACCTATCCTTCCTCATTCCACGTGTGCTCTCCTCTTCCCAACCTGTACAGTGGATCCTATCACTTTCCACCTTTTCATTATTTCCTTTGTCAGCCACCCTCCTCACACCTGTGCCTGGAAACTTTCCTGTTCTCCTGGCTCTCCTCCATTTTTAGAGAAATGCTGTCTTTGCACTCAGCCTTCAGCTGTTTTCTCTTCTCAGCCAAAGCTCTTTGAAGACATCATCATTTTCACCTCCTATTCATTTTCAACAACTGTCATCTGTATTTCACTCCCCCAGATCACTGAATTTGCCAACAACTGCTCCATATTCTCAAATCCAATAGACATTGTTTTGCTTTTACTTTACTAGACCTCTATACTGCACCCGATGATTTTACTCTGTGCTTTTTCTTTTTAAACAGCTTCCTTGAGATAGAAAGCATACAATAAACAACCATTTAAAGTGACAGTTCAATGTTTTTGTGTTTTCACAGACATGTGCAACTATCCTGTTTCCCTGAAAATAAGACAGTGTCTTATATTAATTTTTGCTCCCAAAGATGCGGTGGGTCTTATTTTCGGGGGATGTCTTATTTTTCCATGAAGAAGAATACGGTACACATTTATTGTTGAACCAAAAAAAAAAAGGAAATTTATTACCTGTGTGTCCACACAATGTGCCCGACTCCTGCCCCGTGCGACTCACTGTCTAATTGTGAGTCAGCCAGACTCCATCAGGGCAGAGCGAGCAGCAGGCAGCTTGTCCTGGCAGCAGCGCAGGCTCTCTGATTAAAAGAGACCTCGCACTTCCTGTCTGCTCTGGCTACACTGCAGCCAACAGTGAACTGCATCCGCCACTACGGCCCAGAGTCCAGAGTTACGGTAGCTTCGGAGGGCCTTATTGTGGGGGGGCTTATGTTTGGAGAGGCCTTATTATCCGAGAGGTCTTATTTTCGGGGAGGTCTTATTTTCGGGGGAATGCCTTATATTTCAGCAAGAGGCAAAACTGTAAGTAGGCCTTATTTTCGGGGGATGTCTTACTTTCAGGGAAACACGGTATCATCAAAGTCAATTTTAGAATATTGTTTTTATTGCCATGAAAAGAAACCCTACCTCCTTTAGCTGGGGAGATTAGCATTTTGTAGAAATAAGATAGGTTGGAGAGCGGCATTACAGAAGTTATTTTGGTAATTCTCAGAAGCAATTAAGTACCAATACTTCATTCCTTTTTTTTAAGCTGGATAATATTCCATTGTATAGCTATAACATACTATATTTTCCTGTGTATAAGATGACTTTTTAACCCAGGAAAATCTTCTCAAAGGGTGTTTGTGTGTCTTATACGCCAGGTGTCATCTTATAGGGCGGGTGCTGAAACTTCTGAGCTGGACTGGAAAATCTGCAGTCGCCACATACAGTGGGGGGAGCTCAAAAACGGCTGCACTCCATTCATTTCAATGCAGCCGGATGAAGACCACAAGTGTCTCCAATTGGCTCCTTTTTGTGCCGCACATGGTCTCCATCCAGACTTTTTAAGCCAGGAAAATCTTCTCAAAAGTTGGGGGTCGTCTTATATGCCCAGTTGTCTTATACACTAGAAAATATGTATTTGTTTATTAACCCTACAATCCTTCAAAAAGTTCTCCCCTCCTGATATTCTATGACAACATATCCTCCTGAATTTCTTCCACCCATGTTTTCCTATTTTCTTCAAAGGGTTTCCCTTCCAACTCCTCATCCCTTGCTTGTCATATTCTACAGACTCCCCCTGGATGGATCCATCAAAACCTATTACATCAACTCTCACCAATTTGCTGATGACTGTCAAGACTGTATTTGCTCTCCAGATGCTTTTTCTAAGTTTTGGTATGCATATTCCATTTTTCTACTAGACATTTTTACCTAGGTGTTTTTCTGAACATTTCAGATTCATTTAGTCCTACCTCCACTCTTCACTCCAAAACCAGCTACTTCTCCTCAATTCTTCATTATGGTGTGTTTGCCATTTAGAAGTCTATGCCACAAATATACACATCACCCCTTCCTTCCAGCCCTTTTTATTTTCTACCAGTCCCCAAAGCCTGTATAGTCCTCAGTGCCCCTCATACATCTATTTTCTCTCCACTTTACTTCCAATATAGTCTCTTAGTTTAAGCATTGCTTCTGAGAATTACCAAAATAATTTCTGTAATGCCCCTCCAACCTATTCTATTTCTACAAAATGCTAATCTCATCACATATTTTTAAATAATCTTCAATAGTTCCCCATAGTTGAGTACACAAGATTTGTCATGATCCCCTTGCCTAAGTCTTTGGCATCAAGAGTCTTTGCCCTACCACAGTCTCCGTTCCAGCTTTCTACCACCCCCCCCCCCAGTGCCATTTCACATCTATGTGCTTTTTTACACACTTATTTTGCCTAGAATGTCTTTATAAAAATAAATATTTATTTTAGCAAAATAAGTTTAGTTTAATGGAGGTAGAAATAAATATATTAATACTTATATTAATCACCTTGACCTAAACTCCTCACCAGGCAAGCTTTCTCTCCCCTTCCTGTCTGATGTAGATGCCTCTCATTGATGCTGTATGATTAAGTACTTATTACCATATGCTGCAAGCTTTTGAAAGCAGGACCTACCTCCCATTTAATTGTGTGTCCCCTGAGAACTTAGCACATTGGTTAGCACATGCTAGAGCTTCAATCATGTTTTAAGAATTTTGTATCTTACATTTTCCAGGAAGCTTTCTCTCTCTTCATCCCCAGTCTTTAGGGGGTGATCCACCCAAGTGCTTCTTAGAAAATAACTGAGGAACTCTGTCATAATACCTATTACACTGCATTATAATTATTGTACTTATTTTCATATCCCAGTGTCCTCCCCAATGCCTGGCACGTAGGAGTTCAATAAACCCTTGCTTAATCAATGAATAGATGAATTAGAATGAACACATTAAAGAAACCCTTTTCATAAGACCCAGCCTCTGCCATATGGTCCAATCCTGATCACTGAACTTAGACCTGTGTCACTGTCCCTAGGTTAATTTCCTTATTGCCTGCTGAGTACCTAAGGACACACAGAATTGGACCCAGCCGAATTCACATACACCCCTTTCAGGGTCTGAAATTCTAAATTCCATCTTGATATCTGAAGCTCTGACAGTTTCATCTGATATCAGTAGCCCACCTGCTAGAAGCACTTGGAGATGGAAAGAGAGAAAACTTTCTGGAAAACATAAGATATGAGAGTCCACTTTCTGATGAACTAAGTTTTTTTTTTAATTTATACCACTTGTGTGTATCCACATATATCCACTTATCCAAAAGGAAGCTGACTTTGATACTGCGCCTATCTTTCTGTTAATGTCAGAGGGAGTTATTGGAGTCTAATGTCTTTCACTGGGAAAACACTATAAACCACAACAGATGGGGGTCAGGTTGGTCTGTTTATACCAATTTTGATTATTTCCCATTGCTGGTGAAGGGTTTCAGTTTTATGGGTGGCATAAATTGCAACTGCAGCTAGGATTCCATATCCAGCTCTTAATATAAAAGACCTGTCACAGGCAACACATCTTGTGAAGTGCAAAACCAGACAGAAAAATTGAATTTTATCTGCAAGCAATCTTTTTAAAAATAGGAGACTACAAATCCTATTCAACAACTGAGAGTTTCAATTCCAGGTGATAAACCAAATGAAAAGGAAAATACAAGATTATCTTTTTAAAGGAAACTTTCAAAACAAGCCTACACAGACCCATTGTATCTTTTATTCTGCTTGGGTTTATCAACCAGAGGTTAATCTGTACTGATTTTCAAGAGATATAAATCAAAGAAAATACCCAATAGTAATCAAATAGTGGCATTATACAACATACATATGTTCACAAAAGTATTTATCCCCTATTTTATTATATTTTTACATCATATTCTACTTACCAATTAGATTATAAAGCTCTTCAGAGTGGAAATCACAGCATACCTCTTTTTGAATCCCTCATGGTACCTAGCATCATAATGCAAACCATATCTATATCTATATCTATATCTATATCTATATCTATATCTATATCTATATCTATATCTATATATATCCTGAATATGCAAACAGACTGAATGGTGGAACAACCAAACAACCAGTTGCTATGATGTGTGCTGACCACCAGGGGACACATGCAGACCATGGAAGGCATTGCCAGCAGGTGGCAGAGCACAGAACATGGCAGGCATCAGCTACAATGGGATGGTGGAGCAGGTGAGCAGGGACGCCAGACCAAGGTGAGGCACTTGTCGCTGCCATCGGGCACCATGGTCCTGTAGGGCACTCACACCTGCTGCTGGTGCCAGAGCCACTGCTTGCACCTGCTGCCAGCGCCCAGCACCAGCCCTGATTGTTCAGCACCATCAGCAGGTACAAGCATCAACTGCTGGTCCAATCGCCCCTTAAAGCTTCTCCAACTCCCTCAGCTCCTGAGGGGCAATCAGGGCAGCAGTCACTGCTCACACCTGCTGCTGGTGCCAGCCCCAACCGCTCTGCACTGTCAGCAGGTGTGAGGGGGCCGGGGTCATCAATGCATGGGAGCAGCAGTGGCAGGATCAGGGCTGCAGGCAGACAGGGGACAGAAGGCCATGGTGGGAGGGGCTGAGTAGGAGTGCAGAGGATAGGCCGAGACCCTCCCCTGTGCTCACTGCAGCCTCACGGCCCATAGTTCCTTTCAAGGTGCACAAATTCGTGCACTGGGCCCCTAGTATGATTAAAATTATTTCATCAATTGAAAAACATACATTCAACAACTAGGCATTGAGAACCTAGTATGTTCCAGTCTGAAGATAGTTCTACATTTGTCAAATAGGTCTACATAAGACAAAAATTTCTGAGACACCAAATCACAATTTTTAATCATTAGATCACTTCTTTACATATATTCTCAACTCCATTGTCTTTATTTTATTTCATTGTATATGCCCTTGGCAAAACCCCAAACCTAGTTGACTCAACATTTCCACAGGCCTTTATGTACCAATGGAGCTGACCACAGAACACACAAATGCATGATGTGGACTCAATGTGTGGTCTTCAATTTCAGGTTGGCCCTTTTGCTGTTCAGATCCTAATACACTTCTCTGGTAATTAACTCTCCTATTCACTAAAAGCTATGTCACATCTTCTTTCTCCCATCAAACCGCTCACTTCTTTCCCCTCTAAGTTGATTACCTTCATGCCTCTTTTGCAAGGTAATGAATGGAACTGAGAAGAACTTCGGACAAGTTCCCCATCATCATATACCTACTGACCCTGACAGACCCTTATGTTCTGCTCCTCCTGCTGTTAGGTGAGCAAACTGGACTCTGACCTAAAACCAGATCTCCTGTTGTGCCCTGGATCCTATCCCCTCTACCTTCTCCAGGCTAACACTCAGCACTTCTTCCCAAGACTGATGAGCTTTTAAAATGGCTTCCAAGAGTATCTTCCTTCTAAGTTTTTCCTTATAAGGAAAAACAAGTTACACTACCAAAATGGATTTTTAAATAACAAGAACACCTATGTATAGATTCTTTTAAAATAAATAACATCAAAAATAAAATTTAGTTTATAGACACAACCAAAGTTAAGTCAGAGCCTGGAGGCAGGGGAAAGAGCTTTAGACTCAGGTTAGTCCTTGCTTTGGGTAATTCACTGAACTCTCAGTTTCAAAGGATTAGACTGGGAGACCTTTGTGGTCCCATCCAACTCTCAGATTCTTATCTGTCATTGGCATTCTTTCCAACAATCCACTTTCTGAAAATAAAACAATGAATGGTAACAATTAATTGACTTGATCCAACTAATTGTTTCAAGAACAATGGGTAGTTTGATACCAAACCAGTGGACATATATGGTCAAATCTATACAGTCTCAGCTCTGCCAAGTTCTCACTCTCCCTGCCTTTCTCCAGGGTCAATAGGCTGTACTTCCAAACCCCACTGATGACAATGTAATAAATAGAACAGCAGAGTGAAAGGAAAACAGAGGAAGGACTGGGGATGGGAGTGGAGGAAGCAATGAAGCTGGATCTTAATACAAAGTGACCCAGACGAAGGAGCAAAAAAGTATCCCAGCAAGGGAGGAACTACTTCAAAGGCATAAATATGGGAAGAAGCCTGACAAGTTTGGAAAACGATGAAAAGTTTTGTGCATTCAAGGAATGATGAGAGATGAGAATAGAATGGTAGATAAGAGGAAAACAGAGAAAGATCTTAAAGGGCTTACTAATAAAATGTGCCCTATTTGGCATCCATTTAATTTATTCTTGTCACAATAATGATAAATTAACCAATCAGAACCAAAGTAATGCATTCTATTATTTGGGTATTCATGTGGGCTCATTTACTCTTATAATTTAAACTAGGGGCCTGGTGCACGAAATTCGTGCATGGGTAGGTGGGGGAGAAGGAGAGCAGGCAAGGAGGTCCCTCAGCCCGACCTGCACCCTCTCCAATTCGGGAGCCCTCAGGAGATGTGCTACTGATGGCTTGGGCCCACTCCACGTGTTTCTCTGCTCTCTGTCGGGCCTGTCTGCTCCACACCATGGGGATGGGCAAGCGGGCCCTGCTGGGTGCTGCCTGCGGGCCAACTGCCTGCTCCCTAGTTGTCCCACTCTCCGGCGGATGCAGTCATCGCCCAGCAGGCCCTCCTGGGTGTCTGCCTGCGGGTACCCGTTGCTTGCTCCCCCTTCGCCAACACCACTGCCCAGCAGGCCCTGCTGAGTGCTGCCTGCAGCCCCCGCTTGTCTGCTTGGGGGTCATCATGGCAACCTCCCAGCAGGCTCTGCTGGGTGCTGCCTGCGGTCTGATTGCTGCTGGGCTCCCATTGCCAGGGTAATGCTGCCAGCGTCCTGCCCCACCGCTACGGGCGCCGCCATTTTTGTCCCAGAGTAATGGTTAATTTGCATATTACTCTTTTATTAGATAGGAAGGCTTAGCATGCAAGGAATTCTGAACCTTTTGGTACAACTATCATCATCTGCACCATGTCCTTGGGCAGGTGATGGAGGCAGGTCAACTGCCTGCTCAGATGCACAGTGACTTTAATGGACTTATGTTTTACTTTGTATTAGTTTAGTGGCTAGATAATCATATGCTTTAAAAAGTTATCCCCTCAGTCTTTCCAGTACCACCTGGCACCATACACAGTTATAACAATATTAATGACTACAGATCCTATGCTGTAACTTTACATCCCTGTAACTACTTTGTAACTACCAATCTGTACTTCTCTATGCCTTCACCTCTGTCGCCCAGAGTCCCTACCTCTCTCCCCTGTGGGAACCATCAGTCTGTTCTCTGCATCTATGAGTCTGTTTGTTCGTTTATATTGTTCTTTACATTCCACATTATTTAAGGTCATAAAGTGAAGGAAAGAGCCCAGGAGTTGCTTAGCAAACTACTGATGAATATATTTAAATTGAATCAAACAAAAATTTGATCTTTTGGGAAATCTCCCAGAGTTCTACACCCTATTATGTTACCCCAAGTGCCAGGACCACTCTCCCTCACCCCCCTGCAGAAAAGGCAACTGTTCCTGGAGAGGAGGCTTCAACAGGAACAGCCCCAGGTGAAATGAGGACTGGCTGCTTTCTCGGCCCAACCATAATGAAGGTTGGCTCTACACTTCCTGGAACGGCTGGAGTTCACACTGTTCATTTCAATGGCCTGCTGGCTGCCAGAACCTCTCTACTGCCCATGATCTACACAGCCAATAGTGAGTCATCAGGCAGATGGTTCACCTCTCTGAATCAGAGACACACTGAGTCAACGGGTCAAAGGGAGTTGGTTCAGAACAGAATGAGAAGGGGAAAAATAGCAGGGCAGGGAGTAGGAATCAGAATGGAAGTTCTTAAGACAGATGTCAAATGATTATAATAATAATAATGAAGGGGAAAAGGTGGCTCGGGCCATTCATTTGGGCAATGACATCCTTATCATATGAGCCCGTTTCCACTTCTCTTAGACTTAGGTGGGCATAACTGAAGTTGACAAGAATAGATTGAGAGGTTTCACTAGAGTGGACACAGAACACCATCATGTTTCATCACCTTTCCACCTCTCAGCAATGCTAACGTCAAAACCCCAAATGCAGAAGGAAACTTGCTTCTTATGGTTCACCATCATCATTGGTTAGCAAGAGAAGCTGTTTCAAGACAGCTTGATCTGAAACATGGAAAAAAACAGCTTGACAAGTGACCTCTGGGGACAGACTTGGCCTGAGGTCATTCCAGAGCCCATTAGTATGTAGAGATCACCCAATGATTACAAATTTATTTAGCAAAAATTTATTGGGTTCCTACCATGTTCTCTTTGCAAGACTATGCAAGGCAAACTGAGATGAATTCTGATTGTTTTCTATCAAATGAGGATAATACTCCTCTCTCAGAATGGCAATTAAAGGAACTCATGGGCTAGACTGTGCCTGGAATCTAGGAACTGAGATGAACTACAGCTACTCTGTTATTCCAGGGTTCTGTGATCGAGCCATTAGACTCAGGTCTGTACTTAATTCTCAGCATTCTGGGCAGAGGACTGCACAGAGTTTTCCTCTGTGTGCATTCTAGCTCCTAACTCTATCCCCCAATTTTGATGTTACATTAAAAGAAAACTGTGGACTATTTTTAAATTTAAGTACAATTGACTAATGAGGACAGAGTAAAGAAACTGTCAAGTGACGGTCAACATAAGTAACAGTTCTGGCCCAAGATACTTCATAATTGGTAGAAAGTGTTCTTGACTAATATTTTTAAAAGAGAGTAAGAGAAAAGCAGAGAGTGGAGTATTTCTTGGCATGAGGTGTTGTTATGTCCACTAGAGGCAGTTACTACAATAGCAGGCCACTGATTCCAATTTTGAGTTGCCACTGACAGAGTGGGTACCTCGCAGGAGTCAACTATACCAGAGAAAAATAGCTGCCATCAACTGGCCTTCTTGGAGTTTTGAATGGAAATTTAATCTTTATTGCTATGAAACTGGCTCTGTCTAAATTGCCTGCACTTCTTTCTCTTTTTTTACTTTTCAGGTTTTTTTTTAATGTAAGATCTCATGTGCTAAATTACTTGCAAAAGTGAAACCTGATTAGAAAGTATGGATAAAAACTATAAGGACCTGGTCATCAGACTTTAAAGTAAAGAGCAGGGGAACAGTCATCACTGGGAGAACAGCATCTTGGACCACCAGGCGATGTCAGTCCTTTGTCCATTACTACATCCAAGGCCTCATCTGGGTTTTTGGGTGAACCCATTACATTCTTCCTAGTATTAGGTTTGTCATCTTCCATTACAAGGAATTCTTGTTGAGTTTATAAAACAAAACAGCTACTTGATCTGGGGACATTTCCAAAGACCTCAAGTATCTTTCTTTTTTTTTTTACAGAGAGGAAGAGAGAGGGACAGAGAGTTAGAAACATCGATGAGAGAGAAACATCGATTAGCTACCTTCTATACCCCTACCCCCACTGGGAATGTGCCCGCAATCAAGGTACATGTCCTTGACTGGAATCGAACCTGGGACCTTTTAGTCTGCAGGCCAACGCTCTATCCACTGAGCCAAACCGGTCAGGGCCCCAAGTATCTTTCAAATCACTAATTTATCAGATGTCCTCATCCTCAGAAGAATAAATGCAATTATTAGCATATGTATGAAGCAGCATTTCCTCCTCTTATGACTATACTAGACACCTAGTCACGAATTCATGCACCAGTGGGGTCCCTTTGCCTGGCTTGTGGGATCGAGCCAAAACTGGCTCTCTGATATCCCCTGAGAGGTCCTGGATTGTTAGAGGGTGCAGGCCAGGCCAAGGGACCCCTCTGCCCCTAATGTACGATTGGGGCCAGGGAAGGATGCGGGAGGTTGGCCAGACGGGGAGGGATCATGGGAGGGCTTTAGGGCATGTCCAGCTCATCTCACTCAGTCCTAATCAGCTGAACCCCAGCAGCAAGCTAACCTACAGGTCAGAGCATCTACCCCCTGGTGGTCAGTGTACATCACAGCGAGTGGTTGAGCAGCCTTAGCATATCATTAGCATATTATGCTTTGATTGGCCACATGATCACACACTTAGCATATTAGGCTTTTATTTTATAGGATTAATGAGGTCTTCTTCTGGTCTGTCAACAACTCCTTGTAGTCTGGAGTTTCCTGTTGCCTTTGTCATTTCTCACATAGTAGCCACTTTGTTGCCCTATCTTCTTTCCTCCCTCTTGATCCCCTTGTGTGGGATCTTTTCTCTCTTTGCTGGTGTCTCTATTCCTGAAGGCAGAGAGGACAGCACTTAAGGATATTATTTGCCTCTATTAGGATAACATGGAAAAAGAGAAATTATATAACATCTATCTTAAAACAATGAACATGAATTATAAATGCAAATAAAAGTTTGTTTTATTTTTGTTCTCAATCCTTTCCAAAAGTAATTGTTTACAGAATAAACTCCTATAACTTGAATCTCCAGTGTTTTCCCATTTCCTTCCTTTATCTAAAGAAATTTGAGAAAGAGAACCAAGATGGTGACATAAGGCATATAACCTAAATGCACAGCCTCCACAAACAAATTAAAAAATACAGCTATAAAGCTAAACAGCCATCCTCCACAACCAAGGGAGTGGAAGCTTTACAACTAGAAGGCAAGAGGAGTGCATTGAGACTAAGTAGAAGTTCTCAGCGCCAAAACTGAGAGGGAAGTAGCCAAAATGTGGAGACAAAGAAACAGATCACAAATGACAGAAATGAATGAAAGCAAACGACTGGATATAGAGTTCAAAACCACGGTTTTAAGGTTTTTCAAGAATTTTCTAGAAATCGTCAATAAATTTAGTGAGACGCTCAATAAATCTAGTGAGACCCTCGAGGATAAGAAAAAGGACGAACTAGAAATTAAGCATACACTGAATGAAATAAAGAATATTATACAGAGATCCAACAGCAGACTAGAGGTTCGCAAGAATCAAGTCAAAGATTTGAAAAATGAAAAAGCAAAAAGCACCCAACTGGAAAAGAAAAAAGAATTCAGAAGTGTGAAGATAGTGTAAGGAGCTTCTGGGACAACTTTAAGCATACCAACATCAGAATTATAGGGGTACCAGAAGAAGAGAGAGAGCAAGATATTGAAAACCTATTTGAAGAAATAATGACAGAAAACTTCCCCTACCTGGTGAAAGAAATAGACTTACAAGTCCAGGAAGTGCAGAGAGTCCCAAACAAAAGGAATCCAAGGAGGACCACACCAAGATACATCGTAATTAAAATGCCAAGGGCAAAAGACAAAAAGAGAATCTTAAAAGCAGCAAGAGAAAAACAGTTATCTACAAGGGAGTACCCTTATGACTGTCAGCTGATTTCTCAACAGAAACCATGCAGGCCAGAAGGGACTGGCAAGAAATATTCAAAGTGATGAATAGCAAGAACCTAAAACCAAGATTACTCTACCCAGCAAAGCTATCATGTAAAAGTGATGGTCAGATAAAGAGCTTCACAGATAAGAAAAAGCTAAAGGAGTACATCACCACCAAACCAGGATTACTTGAAATGCTGAAGGGCATTCTTTAAGAAGAGGAAGAAGAAAAGGGTAAAAAATAAAAATTATGAACAACAAAGAGACAACAAATACATATCTATCAACCAGTGAATATAACAATTAAGTCAATAGAAATATCTGATGAACAGAATAAACTGGTGAATAGAACAGAAGTAAGGGCATAGAAAGGGAATGGACTGACAATTCTCAGGGGGAAGGGGATGTAAGGGGTATGGGAAGAGACTGGACAAAAATCTTACATCTATGGATGAAGACAGTGGTAGGGGTAAGGGCAAGGGGTGAGGTGGGTAACCAGGTGGAGGGGAGCTATGGGGGTTAAAAAAAAGGAACATCTGTAATAATCTGAACAATAAAGATTTAATTAAAAAAATAAAGAAATTTATTTATTTTAATAAATAAAATAAAGAAATCTTTATTGGTTTTTTTTAAAAATAAAGATTTAATAAAAAAATAAAAATATATAGCTGAGAACATATATATCTTAGCTTGTCTTGAAAGTGATTGGGATTTAAATAACCACTGTTGGCCTGTACATTATTTCATCTTTAACGAGTCCAAGAGGTATCTGAGCAAAGATTTTTCATGTCAAATTTCTATGCAAGAATTCCTCAAGCACTTGAATCCAAGTCTTTAGCATTTACCCAATTAGCGACTACCAATGTGAATCCTGAACAAGCATCTTTCTTGCTTTAAAAATATTTTTTAAATTTTCTTTTTTTTTCATTTTGTTGTATTGCTTAAAGTATTACAAAGAGTGTTAAATAAGTCTCCATTTTTTTCCCTTGGCCTTCCCCACTCCTCCCCTACCCCCCAATGTCTTGTGTCCATTGATTATGCTTATATACATGTACACAAGTCCTTCAGTTGATCTTTTAATTCCCCCCAACCCTCCCCAGCCTTCCAGCTGTAGTTTGACAGTCTGTTCAATGCTGTTCTGCCTCTATATCTGTTTATGTTCATCAATTTATAATGGTCTTTATTATCCATAAATAAGTGAGATCATGTGATATTTTTCTTTCATTGACTGGCTTATTTCACTTAGCATAATGCTCTCCAGTTCCATCCATGCTGCTGCAAATGGTAAGAATTCCTTCTTTTTTATTGCAGCACAGTATTCCATTGTGTAGATGTACCACAGTTTTCTAATCCATTCATCTGCTGATGGGCACTTAGGCTGTTTCCAAATCTTAGCTACGGTAAATTGTGCTGCTATGAACATAGGGATGTGTATATCTTTTCTGATGGGTGTTTCTGGTTTCTTGGGATATATTCCCAGAAGTGGGATCACAGGGTCAAATATTAAAATTTTTATCTTTTACTGGAAAAGTAAGAAAAAAATTGGCAATGCCAAGCAGTAACTTGACATCTCAAGAATTGGGTAAACATGTTTCTGAGACCCACTTCTTTACCAAAAAAATATATTAACAGAAACAGGGGAATAAGTCTTTCAGGAACATGTGCTTAGCCTGTGCCATTATGATGGCTGTCGGGAACTATTTTTACTGAGTGAACTGCCCTTCAGCACATATTGCTGTACATACATGACCCCTTCTGGAAATGGCCATGAAGTCCCAAAGTGTCTGCTAGTTACATATCTTTCTTCTGAGAGTAGCAACTTCACACCATAGTTTTAATGCTTTGGTGAATTAACTCTATGATGTTGGCCATAACTGATTACATCAGGTATGTGAATTGAAAGTTACCCCATAAAAATGTCCCATATTGGGTTGTGATCTGTTAGCCCAATCAGATCTTCTCTGCTTGGGTATGATGAAGGTATGGGGGGAGAGTAGAAGGATAAAACTGAACATCAAACAGAAGCCACCTCTAGTTCCAACAGTGCAACAGTTTTATCCTTTCATAATCCCTATTACTTGGTGTCACTAGGACACCTGAGAGAGCTGAACTCGAACAGCCCTTATCATTAATTCACTTTTTCATAAGGTTCTAAGAATTGCCTAATGAGAATCACACTAATGATGTGTGGCAGACATCAGGAATGATTCCCAGTGATCCTCACCTCCTGCTCTTCATGCCCCCGTAGAGTCTGCTCCCCTTGAGTGTGGATTGGGCTGCATGACTCACTTCTAATGGACAGAATACAGCAGACGTGATAGGATGTATTTCTAAGACCAGGCTACAAAAAGACAACAGCTTCCACTTACATTGTGCTTCAGCTCACATGCTTCAAGGAGAGCCATGTGAAGCCGCTTTAGGAAAGGCCCATGTGAAGAGGAGCTGATATCTCTTGCCAACATCTACATGATAAGTGATATTGGAAAAAGACTCAGTCAAGCATCGATGAATATAGCCTGACTTCTTGACAAAAGGCTCCAAACACCCCAACTAAGCACCTCCCAGATTCCTGCTCCTCAGCCAACAAAGGTTTGTCATTTTACACTACCATGTTTTGAGGTAATTTGTCATTTGGCAATAAATACTATCTGAAAAAGTATAGGAGTTGGTAAACTGGAGCCTATGGACCAGTGCCTGTTTTTGTAAATGAAATTGTTCTGGGACACAGCCACACCCATTCAGTCACATATTAGTTAACATATAATTATTATTTTAAGTTATAATTTATTCCTCCACAACTCACTTCCCAGTCCAGACTGTGAAGGCAGTCTTTGAGGGCAGATGTGTTTCACCATACTAGACACTAAAATAGACTTTTGATGGCTACAAGTACAGCTCATCTTTAATCTCTAGTGCCTCACATGTACTAAGAAGGCATTTGTTAACTTAATAAATGTTTGAGATTCTAAGATCTCTAACAGCTAAAACAATTCCTTTGCCACATCAGTAAACCTCACAGAGAAAAAGTTCTTTGGACACCGTATATGCATTACAAATGTTGTTTGAATAAACAAACAAAAGAATAAATGCTCAAGGTAGTTACTTGACTCTATTGCTCAATCTTTCTCATGACGTTCTTCACAAGTTCACTTACTAAAGTATCATTTTCAATATGCACCAATCAAAAGCAGCCTATGCCCAGGGGGAAATCTTCCTTAGTTCCTGGTGCATTTGAGTGGTTGAATACGACGAAATCTCTCTGTCTTGGCATTTTGGTATGGTTAGTAATAAACATTGGGTCAACAGTGGCCCATCTCTGAAGAAAGGGAAAGAAGTAGATGACTTCTGAAGGTCCAGGTGACCCATCTAGAGAAGCTGTTTTGACAAGGTGAGTCTGAAAATATGAACTGGGAGCAGAGGCCACCAAATTGAGTCTAGTATGGCCAAGAGTTGATGGTTTCACTTGATATTAAAATACCTCAAACGGCAAAATAGAGGAACTAAAGCTAAGAGGCTACATAAACCAGTACGTGTTGAGGTCAGAAACATCACAGGAATTGTCTCTCATAATACAACCTGGTTAAGTTTCCTAAATTGTAGCTGGTGATGTAGTACACTGCAAATATCATTCTCACAACTCCAAAACCATTACTTATAGCTTTTACCCTTCTATAAAAAGTAAGTACTATGAGAGTACTTTTTAGGTCAACTCAGATTTGCAGGAGTCATTATAACTGACAAGATGTCCTAATTCCCTAACTGGAAGCCTCTTTAAACTCCTATTAAGTTTATTATCCACACACCAGTTTACTCAGAAGTGGGGCTTATTATTGCTTTAAAACCCTGCTTAGACACAACGGGAAAGTTCTAGATACAAGAGGAGGCCCTTGCATGAAACTTGACAGGAAGGAAATTAAGAAGGAAATATAATCTCAAGAGATTTGTTTAGTGTCTGGCCAACCTTTCAAGTTTTCACATGTAATACCATAAGTCATTTAATAGGCAGCAAGCAAAGCTGACCCAATACCAAATACTGCTACAGTATAGTACATGGCAAAGTCAATCGAACTTCCACATCTCTAGGAAAATGACTATGGATGGGCTTTCGGATCTCCATATGACTCTAATTAAAGTCTGTTCAATTAAGAAGCAAGTTCACAATTGGATAAAAGAAAGATAATATGCCTCTATACTTTTTTTTCTTCATCCACTCAAAGAGTAGGTTCATCAGTCTTTTTGAATTTTCCTTGGTTCTGCCTCCTTAGAGATTAACAGCAGCTTCCCCCTTCACCAATTTTGTCTTTATCTCACTTGTCCTGTCTCCCCACCTTCCACTCTGGGTTGAGCTAATGATTTAGTCATTATTCAAAGCAGAAGAATACTGCCAGTTCTGGCAAAATAAGTTTTCTTAGTCCACTCATCATCACAATTTTTCCTGATTTCCAAACCTCTCCTGTGGCAACTGAAATGAAGCATGGGCATGAGGAGTTGCATGCTGCTCTCCATGCCAACTGCAAAGGTGTGTTCTCCAAGCCAGAGCCTCCAAGGCACTTAGTCATGGACACCATAGAGTTAGCCCATTCTAATTTCCTAGGAGTCACATAACCCATGGTGACGGGCAGCTCTGGGCTTCACTCTCATTCTGAACTTTAGTTCACATCCTCTTTTGATCAACCTCCTTATTTTTCTCTGTCTCCAGCATCATCTACTATATTATTTATTGTATCATGTGAACCTAGTAGACCAGATAAGCACATAGCCACACAGGCATGGGAGTCTATTAAGGAATCTGTAATTTCAAACTTCTCTTGATCCCCAAAAGATAGTTTTGAGGCTATAGAGTGAAACAAAGGCATGGGATGAAATGGATAAACTGAGGCAAAGAATTAGATGAAGCAACCTCTACCTCCTGCCTAGTAGCTTAAGTAGTTAGGTGCAGTTGGAAAAACCAGAAATCAGACAACCTCTCTTTGGGTTATCCTATCAGACAAGCTTCTTTGAATATAACATAACATAACATAACAAACATAACATAACATAACATAACATAACATACCATAACAACATAACATAGCATAACATAACATGTTGAACTAAATGATCTCCAAGATCCATCTATGACATTGCATGACTCTGAATCTGAATTGCTTCATGTGTCTTTCAGAATTTACCTTGGTTCCACCTCCTTAGAGATTCACAGTGGCTTTTTTCAGAACCACATTCTTTCATAACAGCTCGTGAAAGAGAAAAATGGGTTAAAACCTTAAGTTTGCTTCCAATTTCAGCATATGGAGACTGACTGAAAAGAGGCTATTATGAACGATCTTGACCATCCTCAAGCACCTGCACTGTCTGCAACCCCCCCTTCCCCCTGCCACCAGAGACAGTTCCTCTCTCTTCACCAAGAATATCAAGTCTTCCAGGCAAAACCTCTCTCAAATCCCTGCCTGCTGGCCAACAACTCAAATATCGGTGTCCACCCTCACCTCCTTTCCTTGTCTCAGAGAAACTGTGTCCTTTCTCCAGCCCATGTCTGCCGCTGCTGCCTGGATTCCGACTCCCTCTCTCTCACCTCCACAGAAAGGCCAGTCTTTTGATTATTGTTCTTAAAACTGTTCCAGGATAAAACTTTCCAACCATTCTCTAAAAGGTGGAAATTGAAGTCCAGCTGAGGAGCAGACCCAAAACTGATTCTTAAAGAGAATATTAGATTTTTGCATAAGAGTCTATTGAAAATGTGTTTCATTGCACTACACAGTTTTCTCTGCATGTGGTTCCCAAGAAATTTCTGTCCAGTATCACTCCCTATGCCAGTTGTTCTGTCTCATAAACAGAGTGAGCCATCCTCTCTCCCTCTTTGTATTGATTCTGGGAAGTTCAGAGCTAGCTCTGTGGTCTGACTCTGGCATGTTTAATATGTAATCCACTCCTCTGGCATACTGAATTTAGCACTGACTTCATCTTCTCTTATCTGTCCTCATTTTCCCTTTTTCTCCTCTTTCTTATTTTAAATGATTGTATCATATGAAAACATAAATTATACTTTAAGTTCTACCTGCAATAACGTATGATATAACTAACTCCTAAACAAATTAATAGACATTTTTTATTTAGAAGTATGTATGTAAAGTGTATGAAAATTTCTCTTTCCATTGAAGTGAAGTCCAAATATGTAAGAAAAGCATTGGAATGCCTTAGAAGAGGATTCCTTATATGTGAATTTTAGTATTGGTCACAATAAATCCACTCAAATTAAAGATTCTGTGACAGCTCCCAAGAACTCCAAAAATAGGAAGACCAATCCTGCTGGCCATCTTCACTATGTGTCCTTTTCAAACTGCCTGTGACAGACTCAACCACTAAGAAAAGTGCGATTGTATCTATTTGCTGATCAAGGATTTATGATCATGCAGAAGAGCCCAGAATGACAGAATTAGAGATGATTATTTTTCCACATTATATTAAAATCTATGGAAAAAGAAATAGACCAAATTATTAAGAGGGGAGAGTTAGATATAATTACAAAATGTATTTAACAAAAAGTATTATGCTCCACATTGAGTCAGTCTGAATTAATATTGGACAGTGAATGCCCCATAATTTCACAGTTAATGGTTAAGGTCATTGAATGCACGGCAATTATTATAGTTACTGTCCTAAATCATCTTATGCTATATAACAGGTGTCAATTCTCTATCCTAACACACTCTTCCTTCTGGCCTTTACTACCCATCTTTCAAGAACCTATCCTCCCCAGATGGGTTCTTCCAGTTGGGAAGAGCTGAACATATGCATGAGTCTTAAAATGATTATTCCAATGACAGTGTAGAGAGTTGATTTTGGGATTAGTATGGAGGAAGACTAAAAGTAGAAAGACAAGTTGGTTACTTACTAGAGGTGATTAGAGATAGCACTGGCTTTATTCTATTCAGTATTGCAATTGTATTCATGGATGACTGTCTCTCCCATCTGAACTCTTTGAAAACAAGGATCAGATGCATGCTACTGTGTCTAAAACATAATAGGCATTCTATAATTGTTTGTTAGAAACTGAATGAATTAATGAGTGGATGAATAGAATGAATGAGATGATAAAAAGGGCCACTATTGCTCCTTTAAAAAATCTCTTCATATTGGCTCCTTCATCAAGCAGGGAGAAGTAAAAATCCCATCTATGAAGGTGGTCAGGGCCATGTTACCATCTTCCCCGTCTCTATTCTCTCCCCCCCTCCCGCCCCCCGCAAACTCTGGATGTGCTGCAGGTTGTCGATGTTCCCCATAAAACCTGCTGCCCAGAACCGAGCGCAGATGCCAGACAGAACCTGATTAATAAGGCTGTTTCTGAAAGGTGCATCTCTTCCAGCCATCTGAACACTCTACCCTTTTTAACAGAGCCCAAAATTGTTGGCATACTTTTAATGGCCACATCATGCTTTTGTTTCATATGAAGATTATGCTCAAGACTATTTTTCACATTGATTGCTGCAAACACAAATATCTACCAGCTTGGTTTACATATTTTTAATATTTTAAAATCTAACTTCATCCCTGTAAATTTTCACAGTATTGTGTTGAGCCCAGCATTCAAACCTTTAAAATTTTTGTGAAGTAATTTTGAATTCCTAACTCTGTCATAGTCCGAAGTGCTATGACTCCCACAATTTTGCAGTATTTATGCAGCAGGCAATTCTGAATATCTACTAGGTACTACACATGGTAGACATAAGTAAGGCCTTCCTGAACAATACATATTTTGAAAGCATAGTAAAGAGTAGATGCTCATTGTTCTCAGCTTTGCACTCTTATACTCACATGTGAAAGAGATAGGTCGCAGATTCTCTACGGGTCAGGGTGATGGTCCCCTGCTTTCTGTTTTATGAGGACTCCCTATTACCACATAAGGCATCCCCTTGCCCATAAATTCCACACTATGATGAATACCTTTCACATCCCTTTTTCAGTCATCTGCTCAATGTCTCCTTGAGAATGTCCACCATCTCTTCAAACTTACTGCTGAATCCAATGCAATGGCTCACCAAACACTGTCACTTATGAAGTATTTTCAATTTGCAAAGCCCTTCAACAGCTATTATCTCATTTGAACTTCACAACATCCTTTCAAGGAGACACCTCTCTATACCTTCTCTGTTAGAATTGCACTGCTCAAGTCACTCTACTGACCAAACCCTACTCATCAAAAGTAAAAGCCAAAATCTATACAATGGCCTGATAGGCCTGTGACCTCTCCCCACCAACTAATCTCTGCTTAATTTATTCAACTCAACAATGGTAGCTCCTTGCCTTTTCCTCTGTCCAGATTCCATGTGGCTCACTCCCATACTTCCTTCAGCTTTCTGCTCAAATGCCATCTCTGCAGTGAGGCCTTTTCTGGACATCCTTTATTTTGCTCCTACAGTAAGCATTCCCTGTCTCCATTATTCTTCTGATTAATTTTTCCACAGCACTTATCATCCCCTGGCATATATCATGTATTCACTTGTTATTTGTTAAGTGCCTGTCTCCTCACATTACAGGACAAGCCCCATGAAGTCAGAGACTTTTTTTTCTTCATCATAATATCTGCAGTACCTAAAAGAGTGGTTAGCCTATAATAGGTGCTCAATTTAAACATGTTGAACATAAATACATATAGCATAAATATAAATATAAATGAACAAATTATTAAATTATGTGACTAGGCTGAAGTAGGAATAATAACCCCATTCTTCTCATTTATAGTTTCCTAGTTCTCTCCACTATGCCACAATAATTTTCCTAATAATTTTCAACCCAGCACCTTTTGCTGCTCAGACTACTACAGGAGTTTACAAGATCATCTCCCTGCCTTTAGTCTCCTTCATGCTGCTTCCAGATGAATCAGTGTTCTGAAGAATTGCTTCTATTTCTAGAATAAAGAGTTTAGAAGCCCTGATCATCCTTCCACTGTAAATAACTAAGACTTCTTAAAAATATATAAAAATAAATATTTTGCCCTGGCTGGTATGGCTCAGTTGGTTGGAAATGGTCCTATATACTGCAAGGTTGATGGTTCACTTCCTGATCAGGGCACATGCCCTGGTTGTGGACTGGATCCCTCATAGGGATCGTGCAGAAGGCAACTGTTCAATATTTTTCTCACATTGATGTTTCTCTCTCTTCCTCTCTCTCAAAAAAATCAATGAAAACATATGCTTGGGTGAGGATTTAAAATAATAATAATACATCATATTAAAAAAGAAAATCTACATAAAACTATCACAGTAAATTTTCAGAACACTAAAGACACACAAAAATGAGAGAAAGAAGACAGCCAAAGAGAAAAGGCAAAGCAAACACAAATGAAAGACAATTAGATCACTAACTTTTGAAGAGTATAAATGGAACCAGGAGACTGATATAATATCTTGATAAGAGAAAGCAAATAGCCTATCTAAAATTGAATAACTATAAGTTTGGTAAAATAAAAACATTTTTGAAGAAATAAAAATTTTAAAGTATATGAAAAGAAAACATTTTAATAAAGAAAATTGAAGGAAAAAATATTTCAGGTATAAGCAAACTGATGCCAGAAGGAAGATCTAAAATTCATCAGAGATGATAGCTATTAAACCAGATATATATTAAAACATGTCTATCTGTGGATCTCTTTCCTCCTTCCCTCCTCCTTCTCCTTCTCCTTCTCCTTCTCCCCCTCCCCCTCCCCTTTCTCCCCTTCCCCATCCTCCCCCTCCCCCTCCCTCTCTCATAAATCCCAGTTGCTTACTATTCAACATCTAAGGCCTTCCCAATATAACTTTTCTAATTTTCTATCTTACTCTTCCCTGGGAAATGACCCCTCCTTTCAAATTGTTCTTCTCATAATGGCCTAAATATGTTTGCACGTGACTATCTGTATTTTGGTTCATACCTTTTCCCTTGCCTAATAAACTATTTCTCTTGCTTAGGTATTCATATTTTAAGGAATCTACCTCATATATAATGTGCTTGACAAATACTAAGCCCTTGCTATTTTCCCTTTCCTTTCCTTCTTCTCTTCAAGTATATAGTCTCTGAAATAATCATTGTATAACCAAAATAAACATATATGATATGCCTACTACGAACAAAGTACTTTGCTAGACATGTAAGATTTAAAACTGACACACAATATAGAATGGTGGTGAATAACACAGACTGTAAAGTCAGACTTTAATCCCTGTTTTGCCACTGGGTGATGATAGTTATTTAACTCTCTAAATCTTCATTTTCTTATACATAAAATAGAGATAATAAAAACATTTGTTTCTAGGAGCTATTGTGAGCATTAAATAAGATAACTCTTGCAAAATGTTTTATTTCATTGGTAAAATAGATGATTGACTGATAGATAGGTAGATAGATAGATAGAGTTACATTATTAGGAATACTAAGGTCTAAAGTCTAAGGAAAAGAACAGTACCGGGAATTATGCCTGTCAGGTGTTTCCTCCCCAAGAAGTAAAGGTGAAAAACCAGCTTACTCTGCCCAGAGTGTTGGCACCACCTGTAAGAAGACTGCCTTTGGAACCCTGAGGAATTCTCCCTGCTGTCCTGCTCCTTTAGCCAGTTGCCTGAACTTGAGGCTGGCCAGAAACCTATGACTACTGGCCTGACATAAAAATGAATTGTGCCAATTCACATTGACTGTTTCCAGAATTTGAACCAAGATTCTGCAAAGAAACTCAAATAATTAGCGCTGAGACATGAATCTGAAGATAATACTCAATGAGATAAAGCAGGAGTCACAAGCCAGCTAAGTTTAGTTTTAAAGCTGTAAGGGGATGGGAAGTATGAGTAATCTAGCAACTGAATGAGAAATGAATGGTGCAGATGCACTAAGCTGTGAAGAACTCTGAAGCCTTTGAAGGAAATGGAGAATCCGGACCTGCCTCAGTTCCTAGCAGCCATCTGGCTCCACCTCCAGTCCATATGTAATTGTACAATCAATCCATTTTCTTTAGTTAACTTGAGCAAGTCTCTATTCCTTATTACCACAAAAGCCTAGCAAAAATGTTTGGTGAGTCTTGGCTAATCTGCAACATCATTCCAAACAGGCTTTATCTTATTAGAGGTAAGGCTACATCCATTTGGGAGGAAGCTTACTCTATTTGTCAATTATTGTCTCCCCGACTAGCTATGATTCATCTTACTTCCTTGGTACTGTAATTGACTATTTCTCTGTTCAAAACTTACTCCATGTTTCATACTTTCAGAGCCATCTGGGGCTCAGCTACTCAAATAATGAGATCATGAATACAACTACTTATAGCCTTTTCCTCCCCAGCTAACATACTCCCACTTCATAGTTATCTTTAGTTGTTTTTCTTACTCCTCAACATGGAGACTGTACCACAGTAATGAGACAAGCATAATGGATTACTAAAGTGTAGGTTCTGCATATCCCTTTTTTCAATACAAAGTACCATACCTTGCTCTTCTCAAACCCTTGCTCAATACTGTCCTTCCCCTTGTCATTGATTTTTTCACTTATATATATATGTTAATTCATTTTTTAAAAAATCAGTTGAGCATTTCCAATGCAACAAGAACTACAAAGAGCCTAAATCTTGTGCAAGAGACAAACATTAAGGGGTAATTATGATATAGTATGATAAATATGTACTTGGGCAGCGGTTGACCAACTTTTACTGTAAAGGGCCAAATAGTAAATATTTTAGGTTTTGTGGGCCACCCGGACTCTGTTGTAACTACACAACCCTGCCACATGAAAGCAGCCAAAGACAATATGTAAACAAGCGGATTCCAATAAAAATTTATTTACAAAAACAGGTGGTAGGCTAAATTTGATCCATGGACCATACTTTGCCAACCACCATACTTGGTTAAGAACATTCTTTTAGTCAACAATTATTTGTTAAACACTTCTTAGTCTATTCCTTTTGCTGCTCTAAGTGAGAGGGTAAAATAGTAACCCAAACATACAAAAATCCTGTCTCTGATGGAACTTACATTCTAGTGGAGAAGATGGACAGTAAGCAAAATTTTAAAAATATATAGCACATTAGTGGAAAATTCTAAAAAGACAAAACAGGAAAGGAACCATGAAGAGTCATAGGAGTGTGTGAAATTTTAAATGATGTCACAAGGAAAGGATTTGTCAAAGGTGACTTTGAAAAAAACTCTGGAAGACGAGCCATGTAGAAATTTGGAGGAAGGATGTACCAGAGAGTGAAAAGCCACTGAAAAGCTAATGTGGTAGGAGTGTGTCTATTAAGTCAAGACGCAGTGAGAAGGATGGTGTGGCTGGAATGGAGCAAATAAAAAGCGTGGTAGGAGGGGAGGCCACAGAAATGACTGGAGCCAGATCAGGTAGTGCTCTGTAGTTCATAATAAGGCTTTGTCTCTGGGGCAGGTGGGAAGCTGCTGGAGCATCCTGGGCAGAGGAATGATTGGATCAGAGTTACACTCTAGGATGATTACTCTGGCTGCTTTGCTAAAAACCGTTTGGGGGAGAAGTGCAGAAATAGAGAGAGGAAATCAGTGAGGAGGCAATTGTAATGAGACAGGTGAGAGACCAGGGGACCTGAGCAAAGTGGTGGCAGCAGGGGGTGAGCAGTGATGCAAGCGAGATAGCCAATTCCTACTTGAGGTCAAAAGGAATGTTATCAGGATGGAGGAAGTGACATTCTGAGACTTAAAGGAGAAGCAGGAATCAACCAAGTTTTAGGCCAGGGGAATCAGGTCCACAGTGGTGGGCACAGCTCCCCCCCCGACCCCCTGTTAGAAGTCAGAGATACATTGAGGTTCAGGAAATTAACGGATAAGCAGCTTCCTCCAAAGGGTACACACAATCGAAACAAATCTGAGAGAGAAGAGAAAAGAGAAGAGAAGAAACTCTGATATCCAGACTCACTATATACTCCCCAACCTACTTCTCTTGGTTAGAAAAGACCCAGCAACAAGATTTAACTTCTGTTCAGTCATTAAAGTGATATATTAACAGGGTTCCTAGAGAAAAAGAAAACGTTTCTTAGTGCAGCTATTGTTTAGATTACTGGGCTGAAATTCTAGGACTAGATCTCTTAGTGAAATCATCTGAGAAAGATAGGCATCTGGCCAGAGTATAAGTGCCAGCACCCCAACTCCTAGGAAAGTGCCCAAGTGTCTTGAACTTGAATGTAGCTGGAGATTAGGGTATCTCCTCAAAAGTTTCTAAGAGAAAATAATTTTAACTCAGACACACCACTTATAGCTCACTAATAAGTCTATTTGGTTATGAAATAACCATGAAAAGGAGAAAAACAACCTTCCCCACTCACCTAGCTAGGAAGATTCTCTGAGCCGGGTGAAGAGAGAAATTGTAGATTTCCTTCACTGTACAAGGAAATCTTTGTGCCTAATTGGGAGCAGGAAAATTGGCCTGTCAGGAAACAAACAAGAGATGCTTCTGTATGCAGGCACACTTCCTGAGCTTACCTGTAAGGTGTTCCCTTACTGCTTATCCCTGGTCTCTTTGCCAAGTGAAGTGAGTGTGAGAAGGCGAGGCTTGTCTCTTTAGAGTCTGCACTGTTTGACGTTGGAAGAGGGTTTGCCCCCATTTCTTTGCTCTGGACCCTCTTCTACCCCTTACACTTATTTTCCCCACTTTTTTTTTCTTTCTGCAGGGAACTTTGAATCCCAACTTCAAAAGAAACCTACAATGAAACCTGGTTGATGTTTAATAGACCTGCCACTGCAGGGGTCCAGCCCAACCAACCAACCCTCTGGCTTAACAGCCACAGAGGGTGAGTGAGTGAAGCACTGGGCTCTCCACCTGTTCCCCTTGGTGTCACATGCATTGCCCTCCTGCCCGAGGATACACACCCCACAGTTTATAACTGTAGACACCACTCTCGCCATGCCCCTCCCAGTCCACATCTTGAGGACCCTTTCAGAGGGAAGTGGGCCATGGCCCACATAGCAACACACAGCTGTTCCCTGCCCTCAAATGCCCCAGCAGCAAAATGCAGGGAGTGAAGCAAAGAAGAGACAATGAGTCACTGACACATAGAGACATTAGCCCACCACAGGCTTCAGAAAACAAGTGGAAGGCAACCCCGGTCTGCTTCACAGCATGACCTGACACTGGGTGATGGATGGCTTGCTTAAGCTATGCTCAGCCATCCCAGCCATTTGTTTTTATTTTATTTCCCCTGCATGATAACAATATTATGAAATCTAACACATAGAAATCAAAACAGAGCCAAGCCCACAATTCCAGGTTCCAATGGGCACTAGTCTCAACTCTGATGGGAAAAGGAGAGGATGAACAAGGGATGGAAAGCATGTTCAGCAGCAAAGAACCTGTCATCTCTGATATCACTTTAGATAAGAAAAAAAAAAAACCACAGAAACAATTCATGACCAAAAAGAAGCTGAAGTTTGGCAAGGCTCAGAGGAGCTGAGTTTCCTACGGGCAGAGAGAACCCCTTGGCTTGGCTCCCTAGGATGTGCCATAAGTGTGGTCAATGGCATCTAATATGGTGGACTCTGGACCCCCTTCCTTCTTCAGTACTTACAGACCCTCTTGCAGGGCAGCTGCCATGGAAAGTAGACATCTGGCCTACACAGGCTCCCCTGCTCACAGCCAAGTTCCTCTATCTTAGTAATGCTGTTCAATTGGCTGGGTAACATATCTATAATTTATATCTCCTCCTGACCAGTCCCAAGTCTGATAAATGCTCTCCCTTTGATATGCCCATCTGGGTTACAGATGTTTGATGTTGAATTCCTCAGGCCCTTTCTTCCTCTGAGCCTTTGGGAGAGGAACATCTTTGGGCTAGATTTCTGGTTTCTTGCTGGGCTGGGAAAAGGGGCATGTTGAGTAGGACTTGAGGAATGAAGTGGATTGCTCATACACCAATAGTTGTACCTGCATGTTAGTAATCTCTCGATAGATGTGTCCCCCACATCCAACCACCCCCCCCCCACTAAACTGTGAGCTCCTGAATAGAAGGACCCTGTGCCTAGCACACTCGGTTTGCTCAATAAATATCTGGCAAAACATTTGATAAATTGGATTCCCTTCAAAGTCACAGTATAATGGAGTTATGAGCTTGAGTTCTGCAACATAATTGTAATAATAGGGATACTGCCTATGGGTAATTTCATTCATAGACAACCCATAACTGCACCAAAGTTGCAGGAACAGAAAACACTGATAGAATTCCATAAATCCATGTCTCCATGAACCCAAAGCCCTTTCCAATGATCCAAGTGCAGAAAGGCAGTCTATACTCCATATTCTGCTTTTGGTGCCTCAGCCTAGATTTCAACCTGAAGAATTTATATATAATTACTAAACCCCTCCACTAAGTTGTTAGCACTTACTCTTTATATATATTTTTAATTTGTCCCTCTGCTTATCTTACTGCTGTATCTGGTACAACATAGGAATAATTGTTTTTCAAAATATGGTTCTTTCCAATAAGAGTTATGAAAAACACTCAATGTTTTTAATAATAAAATTCAACACGAGGACTACAGGGCAGAGGATGGAAGTCCTGACTGAAATAAATATAAGGGAGTTGGAAAAGAGAAAACTGCTCTTCAGTATGCTCTGCCTTCAGATTTCTTCCTCCAAAAGAGGAAATTCATATATAATTTCCCTTCTAAGTTCCTCTCAAGTATAAATGTAAAGATGTGTTTTTTATTCTGAATAAGCATGGGACACTTGAGGAAATCCTCCAACATCAAAGACAGACAGGAGGCAGGGAGAAAAGTTGACTACAGATCAATCAGATGTAGTGCACCTTAAAAAAATTCAGATTGGATCTCATTTCTAGCATTTAAAAAGATTGCATTCTTAAAACAAAAATAGATTAATACAGAAAGTTCAAAGAATAGGAAGGTCTTAAAAATATGATTGCTGAAATAAAAGCAATTTAATAGAAGAGTTGGAGGATAAACTCAAGGAACTGTCCAAAAGGAGGGGGGAAAAGAACAAAATAACATAAACAGGCTATATGAGAGAAAAAAGAGAATAAACTGAGGAGATCCATCCTCAGGAGATTCAGAGTGGAAAAGAGAACAGAAAACACTGAATTTTGAAGAATCAAAATCTATAATCTAATAGAAATTGCCAAAGGTGGGGGACATGAGTGTTGAAACTGAGTGCTCAACGAAAGAAGAATAAAACTCCAACCCTTAAAAAAATCGTAAGATCCCTAAAATACCAAGGCTAAGGATAAAATTCTAAACAGTTTGAACAGAAAAAGCATTCCACTTTGAAAAAGACATACAGTTATCAGAATAGAAGTTATATGCAATTAACAAATTTATTCAAAAGTTTGAGAGATGTTTTACAACCCAAAATTTTACACAAACTATCAGTATTGTGCAAAGTCAAAATAAAAATGTTTCACAAAATGCATTTTCAAAAAAGTTCCCTAAAACACCCATTCTTAGAAAGTTACTTAAGGATGTTTTCCAGTAAAATAAGGCAGTAAATTAAGAGATATTTGTGCAATTCAGGACACAGTGTCTCCAATCCCCCCCCACACCCCAAAAAAAGCAAGCAATAAAGAGAAATTCTGAACTACAACTACGCAGCAGACTTGAAGATAACTGGTCAAGTTTGAAAGTGAACAGAAAATAGAGTGAACTAGAAGAGAGATCTGCATACTGTTAAAAAAAAAAAGGATTATAGTTCTATAGATTAACTGTTATGATAAAACATGTAAAAACAATTGAGGATATCAAAAAAGTGAAGGAAGGTAGAAAGAAAGGAGTAAAGGAAAGGAGGGAGAGAGGGAATAGATTCAAGGAGTAGAGGGAGAGTAGGAAAAAGCTATGCCAGAAAAAGATATGTAATAATAGAATAATATTTTGTTCTGCAACAACAAAAAATTTTATAGTCATATTGTAAATGTAACGAATTCAAATAAAAATAGTAAAATAGCTATGTTGCAAAGATGGAGGGGAGGAGGAGGAAAAAGTGGAAGAGTTAGAGGCTCATATTTACCATAAGAGTAAGTCAATGCACAATGTTTAAAACTGCTGGATAAGTTAATATAATATATAATACCAGATGACATTAAATATGGGAGCAAGGCTAGAGAGTGAAGGAAGAGTTAGGCAGGGAACTATCATTCTTGTTTACCTCTTTTTATACAATTTGATATTTTAACCATGAGCATTTATTACTTTGATTTAAATATGTTTAACTATCAAAAGGTATAAATAATTGTTCCTTTTATTCCACAAAGCAAGTTTTGCATGTAGAGATAAGAAGGTTTGAGACACTTTTGGATCCCCAGAGAGAAAGGGATGAGTTACCATGGCAACTCTGTAACAGTAAGTGGAGTGTGTTATAAACACCCAGATAAGGGCAGTGGCATTATGGATTTAGAGAGCAAAGGGCCACATTCAGGATAATGATGGCTGGGCACCATGAGCACTGTCTCTGTCAGGGCAGTGGGCTGTTGTAATCAACTAGAAGATGAATGAGAACAAGTCAGATTTCCTTGTCTTTTTGGAGTTGGCAACCACTGATATTAGTGAGGTTTAGCTACTGCTTAAGGTTATCAATATCTAAAAACCAAACCCAAACAAAATCTTTCTTATGTGAACAGTTCTGGTAATGTGATCAGTGCTCTGCGCATTTTTATATAAACATAGGTTTCCCATCTGGAAGCTTGAATAATGATAATAATCACTAATGTTAGCTTAGGACTATTTTTATACACTGACAACTTTAGAATTGCCAAGCATTCCCTGTACTGTATTTCATCTGATTCACAAAACAACCCTAGAATATAGGCAATGCAAAATACTACTGCAATCATCCCCTTTTTATAAACCTGTACAATTTACACAGCTAATTAAGTAATAAGGACTCTTGAATTCCACTGTGTACCCCGATTCTAAATCTTACACTCAATTTCTGACATCACATGCCTGAACTATAGGCCAACTTACGAACTGGTGTTAACTGACTGCACACATACAGGGACACCATGAATGACTATACATATTGTGACCAACAAACCCAAAGGCAGCCATCCAGGTATCTGGTGGGAACTGACTTCCAATTGTCCCACCTCCCACCAACTCTACAGATCACGTGTGAGCCATTTTAAAATTTGTACAAAGGTACCAGTTATAATGGGGAAGGCTTGCCCACATGCACAGTTTACCACCCACCTCTCTCCTTTATTGTTTTCCTCTAACTCTCCCCAGCCCTTGCATGGACCATCAAATGGAAATCCTCTTATTTGCTTCTGTTTCACAAGGAAAGATGCATCAGATCCATTCATTCATTACAGTAAACATAAGGTGTCAGCTACTGTTCTAGGCACCGGGCACAACTGGTTAATAAGAGCCCTAATTTCATCGAGTTGAAAAAAGATAAATAAATGAATGCACAAGAAAAACATCAGAAGTGATAAGTGTAATAAAGAGAATTAAAATTAGTTGATGTAATAGTAACTGATCAGCTGATTTAAATTGGAGGATCAGGAAAGGCTGCTCCATGAGGTAACATTTATTTATTTTTTAAATATATTTTATTGATTTTTTACAGAGAGGAAGAGAGAGGGATAGAGAGTTAGAAACATCAATGAGAGAGAAACATTGATCAGCTGCCTCCTGCACACCCCCTACTGGGGATGTGCCCGCAACCAAGATACATGCCCTTGACCGGAATTGAACCTGGGGCCCTTGAGTCCGCAGGCCGATGCTCTATCCACTGAGCCAAACCGGTTAGGGCCAGGAGGTAACATTTAAGTAGGTGTTGGAATGACCAGAGAAAACCCACCAATGGGACATTAAGGAAAAGTCGATTCCAAGAAGGACAGCTCAGGCAAAGCCCTGAGGCAAGAACAGCGAGATTGGAGAGGTCAAGCAGGCTGTGCAGTGTTGGTGGGGCAGGTGCTGAGGAAGGAAGCTGGAGGGTAGGGCAGGGGGGAGTCTGCATTCTATTCAAGGTACAGTTGGGGGAGGGGGAAATGTAAGAAAGGGAATAACAGGATCTGATTCACCTTTTACTTCTGGATGCTGTGTGGAGAATGGAATTTAATGGGGGCAAAATAGGAAACTTCCAGTCCTAAAGGAGACTTGGGGTTAGATGTAGAATGTCTTATGTTCACAAAGCAGGTGAACTGCTCAGCCTACAGCGAAGACCAAGGATAAGAAGCTCTTCGAGGTTTTGTGTAACTTTGCTGATTACAGAAGAGTGATCATGTCTAACAGGTGCTAAATAGTTTCTGTCTCCCTTATCTGCTTTCCTTGAAGGTCCTCTGGCTTCTCCATGTTCTTCACACAGCATCGAGAAGGATCCTTTGTAAAAGATGAACCATATCCTGTTATTCCCCTTCACAGACTATGTCGTTCAGGTGCCTCAGACCCACTTCATAGCACATACACAGCTGACTGCTCCCTAGACAGTGAGTCCTCTGAGGGCTGTCCCTAGTCCTAGTCATCTCTGTTCCCCCAATTACTTAACACAATACCTAGTACTTTATGAAAGCACAATAGTGTCTGATGGGTGGATGCATGATTTATTTTTGAGGGCTGTGTGAACCCTCTTTTGTCCCCAGAAGTCAAAAGGATAAAACGATGCTAGAAATGTACATTACCAACAGGACTCCCTGAGCCCTGGTCCCTTACCTCCTGGGTGAGTCAGGATCGAAGCAGGTCTTGTATACGTCGGCCACCTCAGGGTCACAGCAGTCCCCGTCATCAAAATCGTTCAGCATGTTGTTGCACTCCACATGGCAGAGTCCATCCCTGCGGTTCCAGGAGTAGCACCGGCCCTGTAGGTGGCAGTCACCCCCATCGTAACCTGTGAGTGGGTGCTCACACTCTGGGTCACAGTGGTCATTGCCGATCTTGCTGGGCTCACAGTTGATGAGCACAGCACGGTGGCGCAGGGTAGAGTTGTGGACCTGGTAGACGCTCAGCTGCCAGGTGATGTTGTAGCGGCCAAAGGCTTCATTGAGCACCTTGTGCTGCCGGCTGATCTGCTCGTCAGTCACGGTGGGGTTCAGCCCCTCATCGTCACAGATGTTTACCACTTGGTAGCGGATCACCTTCTCTCCCCGAAGAGGCCAGTGGCCATTGTAGTGGGAGATCAGTTCTACATTGTCACATGCTGTCTGTCCACAAAGTGGGGGCCGCAAAGGTGACACAATCTCTGGCTCTGGCTCATAGCCCTGGAGAATCTCAAGGCGTGGGTACTTGTCATCTCTAAATGGGGCCCATTGGTGTTCCAAGGGCTCAAAGCTGGCTGTAAGTATCAAGGTGGTCAACTCCTCCACCTCACTTGGATGCTGCGGACTGTGCTGGAGGTGGCTCTGTGAAAGGGCCGTTGACCAGAGGACCAGTGTGCCCAGGTGTCCACGGAAAGAATGCCCATTCTCAGAGCTATCTCCCCCCAGGAGCAAAGAACGGCATGATGCCATGAAGGGACTGTTCAGAGGACCAGACTGATCAAGACTACTAGCCACCTGAGTGCCATCCACATACAGAGCCATACGCAGTCCATCGTAAGTAGCTGCCACATGTGTCCACATGCCTGGTTGGTAGCGACTGTGGCCAATCACAATGGTGGCTTTCTTCACACGGTCGGTGCGGAGAGAGAAGAAGAAGCGAGCATCTCGCCTTCCTGGGTCCTTCCCTGAGTGAATACCCAGGGCCCAGCCCTTGTCACTGACAGTGTGGGAGCAGTTATCAAACACACCTGGGAAAGAAGGAAGAATTGAGGGGAGAAATACCAGATACAAAGGGAGATGGAGAAAGGGAGAAGAAAACCCATGTGAATAGCAAGAATGTATGGTTTTATAAATTAAATTTATTGGGGTGACATTGGTCAACATGAACATATAGGCTTCATGTTTAAGTTTCTATGTTGTAATATCTGAATATTGCATCATGTGCTCACTACTCAAGAATGTAGGTTTTTAATGGGAAAAAGATTAAGTGATACAGATTCCCACCTGAGATGCCTGAGCAGTATCCCATATCAAGCCATTCTGGTAACCTCTGTCCCTAAAAGGAATCTGATTTGAGATTCCATCACATTTAACTCATTTTGGTATTTTAAAACAACCAAATTCGAAGTTGTAAAGGGGATGTCTAATGCAAGAGACAACCACCTCTAGAACTTTTGTCACAGTTGTTCCTTATGCTTACTTTGAATCCATGCCTTCTTTCCTTGATCCTTGTCCCCTTCCTTTTCTTCAAAGGCCCGAGGACAGTCACAGTTTTTACATAAGTCAGTAATCTCCTACACCCTCAAAAAATCATTTTTTCTACTGAATATTGAAATGATGATTTTCCTGGAGAAAACAAGGAGTTGGTGGATAAGGGAGTCCCATCGGAAAAGACTGTAACATCCCAGATGTCATTCCCAGCCTGCTATTCCCTCTAGTGTCTAAGGGTAAAGGATACCCACCCACAAAGAACAGTAGCTCCCCAGAGTAGGAAAAATGGAATTGCCCCATGGTCCTTGCCTGAAAACTTAAGTCAAATCAATAATAAGAATGACTGTTCTAGAACCAATGGTGCCCACCATACTACAGAGCAGAACTTGCCTGGATAGATGAAGATCCTCACCACAGACCACCTTACCACCTTGCTCAATGTAGGCACAAGGCTATTAAGTTCAACTGCATAAACAAAGGAAGGAACACCTATAGATAACCTGGCAGCAGGAAGAAGTAGGAAGTTCAGATACATGAAAGCAGTTTGGAGGCCTTAAATGTTCCATCTTTGGTCATGAATCCAGCAATCTCTTCTAATACATAACTCCAGTCCTCTAATCTGGAGGATATGAATGAAGAATTATCTGATTCTCTTCTCCCTCAGACAAACACAGATTTAGCCCCAACATTGAATCTATAACCTGAAAGTTCTGAGCTCCACCCCTCACTGGTGGGCAGAGAATCATGTTTGGTCCCTCTACTAAAGGGCTGTCACTCTACTGAATCACACAGGGTCCACATTTCATCTTACTGTCACCCTTCTCCTGGAATTATAAATTTCAGTTCATTACACATTTACTAAACACCAGACATAGACACTTTTCTCAGCTTTGAAAGAAAAGGTGGTCTTTGCTCGTAAGAAGTCTCAAGAGAAGTGAGAAACGTAGAAGATTACTTTAATATAACATCAGAACTGCGATCAAGGGACACATAGGTGAGTGGAAACCCACAGATCTCAACCCACAGATCAGAGATGGTTTCCTGTGGGGATGAGATC
Organism: Murina feae; assembly: GCA_004026665.1. Classification (NCBI taxonomy): domain Eukaryota; kingdom Metazoa; phylum Chordata; class Mammalia; order Chiroptera; family Vespertilionidae; genus Murina; species Murina feae. Next base: position 81,630 of record PVJC01000064.1, on the reverse strand, counting down.
CAAACACACTCTTGAGGAGATAAGAGTTGGCCAGGCAAAAGGATTACAGAAGATATTCCACACAGCAGGAACAGTAGGAATTAAAGGTACCTGGGGCAATACAGGTCAAGGTATGATAGGTCTAGTATAACATATTAAGGGGGTTGAACTGTATAATTTATGTAATACATGGAGGTTTTTCTATTGCTGTCAAACACCTCTGGCATCCTGAGGGTACGCAGAGTAACTGTAGCAGGAAACATCCCATGGTTATTGGCCTTTCCCTGAACACTGGTTCCAACTGCAATTAAGACATCTCAGGAACTTTGCAGATGGACAACTGTGGCACAAAAAGTAAATGAACACCACAAACGGACCCCTACACTTGTTCAGTAGATAGTCATGAAGCAATACCAGCTGCCAACCTCAGTACTTGGAGCCAGGGATTTGTAGTGATTGAATGTTTGTTTGACATGATGGAGAGTTCAGTATAGGCAGAATATTAAGCTTAATAAATAACTACAATAAAATATGCTGACTGCTGCAAGTAAAAGTCGTTATGAACTTCTTTATTAAAATATGGACATAATGTGGCAGAAACTCTCCCTAAAGTTACTAAATAAATGTAACTTGCCAGCACTTATCTATCCTGTTAATAATTTTATTCCTAGAAGAAATCCACTCCAAAATCTGCCCATGAAACTAGGGCTACCTTGATTACCTGTCAGACTTTCTGGGAAGGTTAGGAAGACCTAAACCCAAAGGATTCCAAGAGATACGTTTAGATAATGCCAGATCAAAGGTTCTGCCAGTTTACCCAGAAACAGTCACTCAACAATTCCTTAGAACCTGCATTTTTATGAAATGCCCACTTCAGCTGAATCTTCTAAACTGGGACACATGGTATTCTTTTTATAAATATGTTTGCCTTCACCTCTCAGCATGTAATGATATCTCCCATTTGAGCTTTCCAAAGCAATCTTGTATGAACTATCATTTAAGTAGTGAAGCTATCCTGTGAGCTAAGCAAAATTATCATCACCAGCATCATGATATAAATGAAGATAAAATACCAAGGCTCTGAGAGGTTTGGTGTCAGGCTGGGTGCAGAGAGAACCAAGATGTCATGATTCTGAGCCCAGGAAAGTTTATGCATAATTTAAACTCAGACTATGTATAATTTAAAAGAGATAAATGTGACTTCAAGGCTTCCTATAAAGCTACAGTAATCAAGACAGTGTAGTACCAGTGAAAAAATCGACAAATGGATCAATGAAAGAGAATAGAGAGCCCAGAAATAGACCCTTATAAATACAGTCAACTGATCTTGGATCAGGAGCAAAAGCAATACGAAACAGCAAAGGCATTCTCTTCAACAAATGGCGCTGGAACAACTGTATATTCACATGCAAAACAAACAAACAAACAAAAATGAATGCATCTAGACATAGATCTTGTGTCCTTTACCAACATTAAATCAAAATGGATCATTGACCTAAATGTGAAATGAAAAACTACAAAACTTCTAGAAGACAACATAGGAGAAAACCTAAATGACCTTGGGTGTGCTGATTCCTGTTTAGATACAACACCAAGACACACCCATAAAAGAAATCACCTTATAAGCTAGACTTCATTAAAATTAAAAACAATGCTAATGACAATATCAAGAGTACTAGAAGATAAACCACAGACTGGGAGAAAATACTTGTAAAAGATACATCTGATAGAGGACTGTTATCCAAAATATACATAGATAACTCTTAAAACTTAACAGTAAGGATACAAAAAAAACAACAAAACAAAACACAAAACAACAATTTTAAAATGGGCCAAAGGCTATAACAGATACTTCACCAAAGAAGATATACAGATGGCAAATCAGTTTATGAAAAGATGCTCATCATATGTCATCAGGGAAATACAAGTTAAAACAATAAAATACTACTATACACTCATGAGAATTGGCAAAAGCTAGAACACTAACATCACCAAATGCTGGTGAGGATGTGGAAAACAGGAACTCTATTTCATTGCAGGTGGGAATGCAAAATGGTACGGCCACTTTCAAAGACAGTTTGGTAGGTTATTTTAAAACTAAACATACTCTTACTATATGATCCAACAATAACACTCCTAAGTATTTACCCAAAGGAGTAACACTCTGCCTTCACAATAACCTGCACACATGTTTGCAGCAGTTTATCCACAATTGCCAAATCTTGAAAGTAACCAAGATGTCCTTAAGTAAGTGAATGAACAAATTAGTTGTGGTACATCCAGCCAATGGACTATTATTCCGTGCTAAAAATAAATGAGCTATCAAGCCACTAAAAGACATGGAAGAAACATCAATGCACATCAGTAAATGAAAGAAGTCAATCTGAGAAGACTACATACAGTGTAATTCCAACTAATTAGAATTCTGGAAAAGGCAAAAGTATGAAGACATTAAAAAGAGCAGTGATTGCCAGGGGTTTGGGGAGAGAGATGAATAGGTAGATCACGGCATTTTTAGGGCAGTGAAAATAATCTGTATGATATTGTAATAATGGATATTTATTATACTTTTGTCCAAACACACAGAACGTACAACAAAAAGTGTTGACCCTCAAGTAAACTATGAACTTTGGATGATTATAATGTGTCAATGTATGTTCAATCTGGGTTTAAAAATAAGTTACCATTCTGGTGAGTGATCTTGATTATGCATGTGTGGGGGCAAGGAATATCTTAAAATCTCTGTACCTTCCTCTCAATTTTAGTGTATAACTAAAGCTGCTGTAAAATAAAGTCTTTTTTAAAAAGTGGATTTTGAGCCTTCAGATGTTTTCCTGAGTGCCCAGTGACCAACTATGCCTGAGAACAAAAACCTGTTCCTCCAGGACTTGCCTGTCAGCATTCTTCATCTGCAAACTGGGACCACAGAGCACCCTGCATGCTCATTCACACAGTCAGGAGGGTCCCTAGCCCTGTTCCCTTAACTCCATCAAGCAGGAACAATATGGCCTTTGACTCAAAAGTACCAAATGCCCACCTTGAGGAGACTTCTCCTTCTTTTCAGTCTAGCAGAGTAAAGCTGACAAAACCAGTGCAGCCTAAGCCAACACACTGTATGTGGTCAAAGTCAGCTTATGCAACATTGAGATTTTATCACTTTGGATATACATGTGAGCCACATTCTTGGGTGGAACAGAGGGACCAGATCATCAATATGATTTATGAAATCACTCAACACCAAACTGAACTGTGATAGCCCATGGGTTAGAAAAAATCAGATCAAATGATGTAACTGGAAAAATGGTAGTGGTACCAAAGCCAAACATTTAGACCGTGTCATATTAAAACTTCAAGAGACATACTTATCCCTCTTGCTTGAAACCGGCTTCCATTATGTATTGATGTTTTACTAAATTTAAAATTGTTGTAACACCTTCTCTTGTATCTAATCTAAGTTTGGAGAGAAAGAAATATAAATGGAGGAAGAATATCTTGTTCATTTTATTCCTGAGTTCAACTCCAATACTCATAGTTGGAGAACCGGGTTAGTTTCACAGAGCTCTATACTCACGTGGGTCTTTGGGAAAAGTCATTTGGACGCAGTTCTCTACTATTATGAATTGCCAGCATTTGGAATTAATAGAGTTTATGTCCCTCGAGGAGAAAAACCTCTCAAATTGGGCTACAGTCTCCCTGCGTGATTATGAAAAATCCTATTAATGGTAAACATGATAGCTAGAGTGTTAAAAACTGTTTGATGGGGAAATATTTCAATGTGGCCCTTGGGGAAGAGGGACCCTGCTTGTTTCTATGTTGTGGGTTCTTTCTTTGCACTCACGAGATAGGCTGCTCATGCAAAGAAGAAATGAAGAGACTTAAACCACTTTTTATTCAATGTCTTCTATGCTGGACAGGTGTCTCCCTATGAAATCTTCCCAAGAATTTATCAGCTGAATTGTATATCCTCAATCCAAAACACTGAGGATCACAGACATCAAGCAATTTGTCCACAGTCTTACATATGTGAAGGGCCAGAAATGGGAGTCAAAAGTAGGTGTGCTCTTTCCATTCCACAAAAATATCTCAGATACCAAAACATACGTTGTTAGTTGTTGTTTTGGAGCAAGAACAGTTAAGGGCTGCCGAGTGTGGCATTAACCAAATTGAAGGTGACTGGGATCTGACTTTGGAAATAGTGTACAGCTAACATCCACACCTGGAAATGTTTTGGAGATAACAGACTGGCTAGCACAGCAGCAAATATGTCCATGCTGGCCAGCACCTAAATGGATAGGCTGCCACCTGAAGAGTGGATAAATTTCTGGGTGGTCCTGGAGGGTTTCCTGTGACACATACACTCAGTAATTGATTCCAGGACCCAAGGAGAAGGGGGAGCCTTTTACCCCCAAAACCAGGCCATGGCCAAAGGTGGGAGGGAAGCTAAAGTGAGGAGTACTCAACTGAAAACTCTCTTCCAAACCAGTGGCTTCCATCTCCAGTTGTGTTCTTACTGGGATTGTAACTAGCAGAATAGGACTTCGTGTTAGAGGAGGATGTAATACAAAGGGCAGTGAAATGGTCCAGACAAGAGCTGCTCCCACCCACCTGTCAAAAGATCCAATCCAAGTGCTCTGATTGCTCACTCCTTCTCCACCAGACACCTTCCCTCCTCCCAACTGGAATTTCTGTCAATTGGTTGTGACAGAACGGAGTCCCCTGGCCACAAGGCCCCATAGAGGGAATTCAGTTTCAGCAGTGCTCCTGGCATCATAATGAGGAGAAAAGTGTGTTCACTCCAGCAGTTATATAAGTCAATATAAAGTGAGAGAGAGAAAAGAATCTTTTGAAAACTGTCAGGAAGCAACCTGTCCTTGGCATTATAATTTTATGGAAATAACAAAACGGGGCGGAAAGAGCCACCTCGTACTCTTTTCTTCTTTAAAGCAGAGGAGTATCTGTGTTTCAGGAACATTATGTGAACTTATTTCAGAGTGATGAAATAAATAGAAAGAAAAAAACAAAACAAAAAATGTCCCTGTCTGAGAGGCTATGTGGGCCCAATGCTAAGAAAGATTCAGGGAGATGTCCTCCTCCCCAATTGAACCCTGCTCTGTGGTCAACATATCCCTTCCTGTTAGCAACACACCAAGTACAGTCTCATCCCTGTAAAAGGTATCATAGGGCTCCCTTTGTCTGAAATACCTCCCATCCATTGGTATAACCTTCAAAGGTTAGCTGAAGTTTCACCTTGCCCTTGAAGCCTTCCTTGACCACCCTTGTCAAAGTGGTCTTTGCAGCTTGCGGAGCCTCATGATGCAGCTGTTATTTCTTTATTTGGCCAAGTGACTAGAGAGTTTCTTGGTGACAAGAGCCTACCTTAGGCAGCTGTGAATTTTGCACACAATCAAGAAAGGAATTGATTCTAACTCCTGCATTGCCCTCGCTCTGCTCCTGACATAAAAATGACTCTCAGAGGAGCATCTCCCCCTGGTCTTGGGGGAACCCCAATAACCCTGCAATTGCATCTGGCTTAGAGAGGTGATGCATCGGGACTAAGCATTCTCTTCACTGAGCAGCTGCAGGTGCTTGGGCTTTCCTCGATGTAAGATGTGCTTTTCCCATCTGTCACATAATAAGCTGCTTCCTTCTGGATCCCACACACTTGGACTAGAGCACACGTGGCAAACTTGCTGAGAGTTTTCCTTGGGCAAAGCGCCATTCTGGAGGGAACACCCACTCATGGCAGTGTCTCACAGAAGAGACTGTTTAACAACAGGCCAAGGTAGCAGAAGGGAACACCATGGTCCAGACAGAAATGCTGCCCTTGAGACAGATACAGCCGTGGGATCTCACTTCCAGAAGAGTCCATCGGCTGAGCTCTCTACTCCTCTGGGAGCATTCACATTGGGAGTGAGAGTCCTGCTTCTCCAAGAAGGCCCATCAGCTCCCAGGAAGGTGAAATTCTCTTCAACAAAACAGAGGAGTCACGCACAGTATCATCAGCTCTGGTAACTAAAAAAACATGCTGTGTGGTGCAAGTTTGTTTTGAGGAGAAAAATGAGCTAAAAACAGGGCCAGGTTAGGTCATGGGCATAAATCAACCTGCTACAAGGCACGGTCTTTTCCCAGGATATTATGCCTACGGCCTCCTCACAACACAAATGGGTCTGCTGCCTTCTGCAGAACTACTTACCCAACACTCCACCCCCCAGAGAGAGAACCAGGCAGGGGAACAAAAGGACGGAGGAGGAGGAGCTGGGCCATCCATCAAAGACCAGGATCTGGCGGTGAGCAGGGCTGTGTCAGCAGGAAGAGTGGGAGAGAGTGAACAAAGAAGGCCAGGGAGGTGTTTTCAGCTGTTCTAGATAACTCTCCTTCAAGACAGGATTAGGCTCAGCCTTTCATCTGAGAGCCCAAGCTTTTACAAATTAGAGCACAGAGTGGGGCAAAGCTCCTGGGAATGCTTCACTCACATCTTCCCAGCACCTTTTTCAACCTCTCCTCACAGCGCTCTCATCATCAGCCAGGATGACAGGAAGCACAGGGATTTCCGTGGCTTTCCAAAGGCCACCGTGCTGAGGCTGAGAGGCACTGAGGTGGGGTCGCAGGGTGAGAGAGGACCTGAGAGAGTAGGGAAACTCAGAATGGTGAGTTCTCAGCATTGCCACAGGCCTGGAATAAGTCAGGGCAACAGGAGCCTTCTTCCTAAGGAAGCTTCCTTGATCACTGCAGCAAAAAGCAACATGGCTTAAGGCATTGGTCATCCATGGCCTGAGAAAGTAATCCACAAAGATCAGAAAAGAACAACCTGCATAGTCCATCTGGAATGTTAGTGTGCCTTACAGAGCCTGGACAATGCCTTCAGGGGGCTCAGGAGGATCTGCAGGACAATCGCGCCTCATTCCCAGACTCTCCAAGACTGGGATCCAGACCTACAAATGGCCAAGTGGAGCCAGAAAATCAAAAAGGTGGTTCATACTATCCTAGCTTATTGAGTGGGCTGTGGAGTAAGATCCATTAGGTCAACCAAACTTGATAACTCTATAATTTTGAGCAACATTGACCAATTAATTCTCCATATCTTATTTTCCTCATCCATAACATGGAGGCAACAGTACCTAATTTATAGGATTTGGAGAAGATTAAATTAATTCACATAACTAAAACAATAAAAAGAGTGCTTAGCACATATAAGCACTCAATATTATTATTCATTGCTAATACTATCATCATTTTGACATATATAGACCTTATCTCTTCAAATGTATTATAAACTCCTTGAGAACAGGTAAGCCAGTCTTACACATCCCCTGACTCTCACTGTGCCAAGGCCAATGTCTTGTGCATGATAGGACTGATAATTCACCAATGAATTAAATCCACCAGAGGCAGTTAGAGCTGCCAAGAGCATCCTCCCAATTAACAATTATCCTCTAAAAACTGTTCCTCTAACAAAGAAAGACCCTTTTCTAATAAAAAGCAACTCCCTCCCTATCCCCCTCTTACATCATTCACTCCCCACTGTCAAGATAGCTACTGACCACAGCACCCCCTATAGGAACATGTTGGCTTTCCACTTCTTCCTACTAAGGAAGAAGAATCAAGAATAGTTATCAACCTTCTGCCTCCTGCCCCTAGTCCTGGGCAATTTCTCTTAGAGTTGTACTTAGTGATCAATTCCAGGGAGGGAGGAAGAAAGGGAAGAGGAAGAGAAGGAGGGAAAGAGGAAGGGAGGGAGAAAGAAAAGGAAGGGAGGGAAGGAAAGAAGGAAGGTAATTTTAAACATATGGATTTTTAAATGTCATTTCAAACCATCTAACCTAATAAAAGAGTAATATGCAAATTGACCATCACTCTGAGACACCTAAGCCACGCCCACCAGCCAATCAGAGCGGCTGTATGCAAATTAACCCAGCCAAGATGGCCACCGGCAGCCACAGAGCTAGAGCAAACAGGAGGCTTCCGTTTGCACCAGAGATGGAGTTGAAACTGCCTGCCTAGGCCTCTCAAGGCAACAAAGTTTCAATTATAGAAGCCACAGAGCTAAAGCAAACAGGAGACTTCGTTGCCTGCCTAGGCCTCCGCTCAAGGCAAAAAAGTTTCAATTACAGAAGATAAATAAACCCCAGACACCTAATTCCAGCCAGCCTCGCTGGGATGTTGGGTCAATGGGAGCTGTGGGCAGCCTGGAAACGGCCCTCATCCCCTCACCCATGCTGTCCAGGCACCCCAGTAAAGACCCGAACCCTAAAGGGACTGTGGGCAGCCTGAAAACGGCCTTCAGCCCCTCACCCAGGCTGGCCACACCCCATGGGTTGAGGGTCCCCACTGGGGGGCTGGCTAGCCTGCAAACAGCCATCAGCCCTCACCCAGGCTGACCAGGCATGCCAGTAGGTGGACATCCCCCGAGGGGTCCCAGACTGCGAGAGGGCACAGGCCAGGCTGAGGGACCCCCCGAGTGCACAAATTTTTGTGCACTGGGCCCCTAGTTTTTAATAACTTTAGAGAGCAGTATGAAATTTACTGAGCATCAACAAGCTCTGCAGGTCCTGTAACTATGGAGGTCCATGAAGAGCCCACTAAGGCCCAATGGATAAATGACTATGGTTTCACAGAAGGAGCATCTGGGATGTGAAAGGTATGGGCTGGGCTCAGCTGTCTGCAGGCTTCTCTATCCATCTGATTTCCCTCAACAGAAATGGGGAAGCATGCCCTTATTCCAGCAACACAACAGAAAGACTATAAACCCCCAAATGCAGAAGGTAGGTTGTGCAGCAGCTCAGAGAGCGGTATGGAGCCCCATACTTTAGGGAGCCTGGTGTACTTTGAATTCCATAACCTTGACAAGACACCTTAGTGCTCAGCACAGGCTGGTCCCAGGAAACACCCAGAGCAGGATGCCAGCCCCTCCTCCACAACCTCACCCACTTCTAGCAAGGTCCTCTCTGAGAACTGGCTTGTATAGTTCCAGTTAAGCAACACCAACACCAATACCAATTTCCTGTTTTTTCCTTTCCTCTGCCATATAAATAATTTTGAGATCCCTCTCCTAAGTTTTCTTTGGCACTTCTTTGACCAGGTACAGTTCACAGAATCAATGCTGCCCTAACAAGTCGTGTTTAAATAGTGTCCACTGTACATTTCATGATGTGGAGGTATCGCGGGAATCTGGTTTACAGGCAGTGTGAACAAGATCCTCTCACAACGAAAACAATCTCGCAACTGGTCACTCAGCTAAGGTCAGATGCTTACCTATCAGGTTTTCTTAAAGTGAAATATCATATGACTTTCACACTGTTCGAATTCGTGCAATGTGTCTCCTATTGTCACAGTAAGTATGCACTGCCTGTGTTTACTTAGCAATATCTGAACATTTTGGCCTCTCTATGTGGTCACAAGTAACCCAAGGAGATCCTGAGTGCTTTCTAGGAAGCAAGTGATACCCAGGGAACTCACAAACCTAAATACTCTGCCAATCAGAACCTAAAGGCTCAGAGTCCCTTTTTCCATCAGTTTCAAAATCTGAAAAGAAACCAAGGAGAACACAGGGTATCCATTCTCAACTTGAACCCAGGTAAGTCTTCGGAGCCCAGTGTTCAAGAAGGATACTTCACACTAACCTCTGAGTGAGAAAGTCAAAGAACAAGGAAAATAGGTGGTCTGATTAATTGATGTTTCATGTTAAAGGAGAACTAAAGTCATATTTTTTCCTTTTCTTTTTGCAAATATATTTTTATTGATTTCAGAGAAGAAGGGAGAAATAGAAACATCAATGATGAAAGAGCATCATTGATTGGCTGCCTCCTGCATGGCCCTTACTGAGGATGGAGCCCGAAACCTGGGCATGTACCCTGAACAGGAATCAAACAGTGACCTCCAGGTTCATAGGTCGATGCTCAACCACTGAGTAACCGAGGCTAGGCTTCCTTTCCTTATTGAAAGTCTTTCTAAAGTGTTTTCTGCTGCTTTCCAATAAGAGATGTAAATTAATCAAAGGCAACCTGGAAGCGTTGAAATAAAACCAAATTGGAAACCAAGAAAGAGGACATTGTCCCAGTCCGTTGCTGTGTGATGTCTGGGAAGTGCTATTCCCTCTCTGGGCCTCACAGTCCCATCTGTGAAGGAGAGACTGGCTGGGCCGGGTCCTCACTAGGCCATGCTGCTCTGACAATTTGTGCCTGGGATCTCTAGCCTCTCCCTGAAGGAATCCAAGGTTCTTGTCCTTCTGCTGCTCCTTGCTGTTCCACATCCTGCAACAGTGGCCACGGAAGGTGGAGAGGACTGAGCTGAACCCACATCTCTTTAATGGGCAGGGTTTGCTTCTACTAGATCCCTCTTTTGAATTCCTTGTGTAATTATGTGTGCTTAATTCCTAAAAAGTGGAATGACTAAAACACTATAGTTAAGTTGAGGATACTGGTCCATTGGAATCCAGGGCATTGAGGTTTCACTACTAATAATTCTATGCTCAATCATATCACTTAGCTATGCAAACATATCCACAAGTAAGAGCTCATGAAAGACAGATTTTGCATGGGGTGGGGACAGGGGAGGCCTTGGGGAGGAGGGACAGGACAGCCCTGGCCTGCTTGACTGGCAATGACTCGAGAGCAAGGCATTGGGTCCTTCTTCTGCCACCACATCACCATGGAAGGATGAAAATAGCATCCAGCATTGCCTAAGCACATATCATGCACCAGGTACCAGGTTTAGCTCTAAGCACAGGATATGTATTAATTTATTTAACTGTCACTATTCTATCAGGCAAGAATGATCCTTATTCCAGCTTCACTAAGGAGGGGACTTCAACTTGCCAGGTCCGCAGAGGGAGTAGAGGGCTCCAGATCCTGAATCCATAACCACTACGTTAAGAAAAAAATTTAGATGGATAAAGAGACTGACTTAAGGTGAGGAGACCACTTGTACAGAGGCCAGGAATTGGTAGCGGATGGGTCAGGTGGAGAGGAGAAAAAGACTTCCCTGACTCAGGAATGCTGTTGACTCTGGGGAGTCAGAAGCAATCAAGTTCTATGTGTAGAAAGGGGCCAGATTATTGTCCATCCATGTATAAAACCTAAATGCCCTCTCCAGTTAAGGCCCCAACCTGGGTGTGGGGTGATACATAGATGATTGAATCCAGAGAAGCCCCCAGAAGCCTGCGGGCTTCTGACTGCTGAGCTGAGGAACTGGAACTGGAAGTAGAAACCACCAACAGTGGTAAACTAAAGATAAGAAAGGCTGCAATTGGGTAAGAGTCAGGGCAGGGAGAAGAGATCCTAGAGAAGTGGTAACAGAAGCACCAGGAACAGGTAGACAGCCAGTTCTTCCATGGCACATCTTTCCTAATTCCCAGACCTTGCTGTGGGCAAAGAACCTGAATGGGTGGAGCCACCTCCTTGGGCCTGCTCCTCTGCCATGGCTGCTCCTAACTAAGGTGTGGCCAATGACACCCTGCACTCTGTCCAAGGACCCAGTCAGACTGCCACAACCAAGGAGGGAAGCATGCCCACAATTGCCTCCCTGCTCAGGATACGTGCCATGGGCCAAATTAGAAGGATATTCTATTGTGCAATTATTTCAAATAATGAATGTGCCCTGACACAAACAATGTCTAAAATAGACCTCTGTATGGTTAGTATTTATTTTTATTCTGCATAAAGTTGGAGTCTATTTCAAAAATAGTTCTTGAGTACTTACTTTGTGCTCAATAAACATCTGTTAGAGAAATGAATTAGTGAGTAGGTTAAAAATAAATTGAGCTAAGTACTACCTGTAAGTGTTTTATGTTAAAAGAATTCCATTCCCCCAACAAAAGAACTTGGTGCTAACCTGCAGAATTTGAAAAGAGCACAGAAAGCATAGAAGAAGCAAAGGCTGTCGGGCCTCCTCTTCAGATGGTCGAGACCAACCTTCCCTAGGTATACACGATGTGGGCCCTTGCCCGAATAGATGGAGCCCTTCGCTGTAGTCAAGGACTCAGGAGAAGTGGGATTGAGAAAGAAGGGTTTAGTTGAGACAGATTGGGGCCCTTCACTCCTTACTGCTCCTGCCCTAAAATCCAGAGACAGCTTCACATCCTGGATAAGAGCATGTACTCTAGGGACAGAGTGCTCAGGTTCAAATCATGGTACTGCATGAACCAGCTATGTAACCTTGGGCAATTCCCTATTCCCTGCTGTGCTTCAATTTCTCCATCTCCCTCCTTGAGTTAATATTTGTAAAGTGACCACCATCACTCCTGGCACAGAGTAAGTACTACATGAGTGTTTGTCAAGTGACTTCAATAATTTCTTGGAACAACTGAGCTTGCATTTGCATGCTTTACATTTCTGTAACTTCATCTTCCATTATTTTCCTGTGTGCTTATGTCCTCTCTGCTTTAGATTACTAGTACTTAATTACATGGCCTTCAAATTTGCATCGCTTAGCTGAAAGCAAAACCTCTCTGAATCTGTCTACTTCTGACATTTATCAGCTCTCCTCATGCCAAGTTTCTGTGTAGAGTACACTAGATACGCTCTATTTTCACTCCCTCACCTCTCATTCACAACTCCACTTGCTAGAATGTGGAGACCCCTCCCACCACCCCCAAATTCTGAGTGAAACTGCTCTCTCTAAACATAGCAGGAAATCACCAGCGATTTCCTGGCTGCTATATCTATGAGCCCACCTCAGGACTGCTGGTTTGTTGGGTGTCCCCATGCCATCAGACACTAATAACTCTGTCTTCTTTTCCCCAAGTCTGCTGCCTCCCAGACTTCCTTCTCTCTGTCTTGTCACCAGCTATCTTTCCCTAGCCTTGAGGCATCCCCAAACTCATCTAGGCAGCACTAGCCCTCCCAACGGCTGGGCTATAATCAGCTCCAGGTTGGTGTCCAGTAGACAATGAGCACCGTCCAACTACAGCCCTGCCTCGCTCATTCCGGATCCTCTAACACATGGTTAAATGCCTGATACTTCACCTAATAGAAGCTCAAAAAAATGTTGGTGGATGAATGGATAGATGGATGGATGAGCAAACAGAACCAAACAATGTTACTTTGTCCCTAACTGGCCCAGAATGTACAGCAATCATGTGTATAAAAGTTATCAAATGCTGAGTCTCTGCTTGAATGCCAACTCACTAGCCAATAAATTTTTAAGCACTGTGACTTCCCCTCTGATTGGAAACTGGGTTTCTAATTCAGAAATGAGCCATAATGACTGGCCTTGTTATTCCAACTGGTTGTCATGGCAATGCTTTGACTTCAAAAGGTTCTGAGACTCTGGGTTCAAGTGACCATATTGCATATTTGGACAGAACTGCTCTTCTTGGCTATGCATTTGTGACTCATAAAGAGACTGGGATTTTTTTGTTTGACTACCATCCTTCATTTCCTGGAGTTTCTCTTCTTGAAAAGGTCCAAAGAGCAGAACTGTTTTAAGACAGGTCATGAACATGAGAAGCAAAGGATGCTATTATTTTTCAGACACAAATTTAACATAGAACTATGCCTTCTGGAAGGTGCTAGCATTATAGGTTATATAATGTGAGCAGAAAGGAACATAACAGGCCCCCAGAGCAACCTAATTCCATGTACTGAAAGAAGAAACATGGAATTATGGACTTGCTTATGGCATAAGGAACTTACAGCAACAAATGTTTAGGGTATATGGGCTCAGAATCCCAACTAAGGTGCAGCCTCTTCCTCACCAAGGCACAGAATAAGAAGGGAACCAGCAGAAGCCAGGCCTCCCTGTACACATTCTGAATGACTCAGATTGGCAGCTCCTGAGGAATAAACAAAACAGGAAGGAGGGGGCAGGGGAAGAGAGAATAAAGCCTTGACGGGGACAGGCAGATGAGGGGTCTAGTGGGGCTGTCAAAAGGTGATTCTGAGTTTTCAGCCCTGCCCCTGTCATTCCTATGCTCCACTCAAGAGCTATAATGAGAGCCCAGGGTTTCCACTTCATTCCTGAGGAGGATGGGAAGAGTGCACAGTGAATGGTGCTCCAGCCCCACGAAGAGATGCAGGAAGGGAAGGCTGGGGATAAGGACGGAATGGGAAGTCACTGTGTCAGGCACTGAAGCTGGAGTGTGATGAATAGGACAATCACACAGTCATGCTCAGAGGCAACCCCTCCGTGCTATCACCTGGAAGTGAGCCCTCTGAGTCCCAGATCCCACACTTGGGAGTTAGACAGCAGGCCCCAAATCCTGCCAGTCCGAGCACCACCAAAACTCAGAGACTGTCTTATGAAGGACTGAAAGGCTGGGAGAGACATCAGTCCATGATGTAAGCCTGAGAAGGAAAGAGGGAAGAAAGTCTGGGTGAAAGCCATGCAGACTGAGGAATGTCCTACAAGGTCTGAGAGTCCTCAAGACAGTAGGCTATCAGGCAAGTTCCAACTCTCTCTCGGGAACTGGTGTGCCTTTATTCCTGCTTCCCCAAGGCACCTGTGACCTCTGAGCCCAATGATTGTGTCCTTGGTCAGCAAAGCACCCATCGTCACTGGAGGCCTGTGAGGCAGAATCTCATTGCATCCCCTATGAGGGGGATTCACATGGCAGCCATGACATGTAAGAAGAATCGCAGGTGATCTCTATGCATATCGAAGTTTGAGAAGCAATGCTCCAGAGCATGAGCTGATAAACAGGGCTAGATAGTAAATAATGTAGGCTTTGCAAGTCATACAGTCTCTGTTGCAACTATTCAACCCAGCCACTTAGCATGGAAGCAACCGCAGAGAACACTTGGCTGTGGCTGGGTTCCTATGAAACTTCATTTACAAAAACAGTCTTCAGCTTTGATCCAGATGTGACTCTGAGACCATAGTCTACCAACCTCTGCTCTATAGTGTAAGTAACTACAACTATGAAAGTAACTAAACTCTTCTTCACCTGAAACAGGTGAAACAGGAGATATTCCTGCTGAAGGTGGGAGTGGAGCCCTGTACCTGGCACTTCCCCTCAGAAGCCCTTGAGACACCTGCTCAGGTGGCAACAACTAAATTTGAAATCCCACTGCCCTGGTTCCCCACAAAGAGCTCTAGTTTTACAAGATTCCTCATTCCTAATGGACATCCAGCTATCTAAGTTTCTACTTCATCTGTTCTGTAAACACAGCCAAGACTCTAACTCTGTGCTAAATATTCTGGATGGAAAATGTGAATCAGATATGCAATGGCTCCTAGGGCACTTTAGCAGATAGAAATGAGATGCATATAGATGGAAATGAGTCACATGCAGAACTAACAAGGCAGGAAGCAATGTGCACACCGAGACTGCATGTGATGGACTCTGGATGCTGGGAAGCACAGGAGATCTCTTTCACAAGGGAATCCAGGAAGGCAGCATGCATGAGGCAGCCAGTGTGGACTGCCCAAGGAGAGGGAACATAGACAGCTGTTTTGCTTCTATAATGAAACATTGCCTCTCTGGAGAGCCAAACAGCCACCGGATAAAAACGTTTCCTGTACACTAAAGCTATTTTGCCTTGTCAACACAAGCAAATTCAGGGATCTCATCCTAGTCATGGTGGGCAAATAGAACCCACCCAAAGGGCTGATAGAAGCCATCTCACACCATGATTCTTCCACTCCAATGGCAGGGTTGCTAAGATTTTGATGAACTTCTGGGTCCAGGGCAAACACTGACTTTGACCACTGCTACAATGTCTGAAGAGGCAGATGACTGG
Source organism: Murina feae (assembly GCA_004026665.1). Taxonomy (NCBI): domain Eukaryota; kingdom Metazoa; phylum Chordata; class Mammalia; order Chiroptera; family Vespertilionidae; genus Murina; species Murina feae. The sequence goes on along the minus strand of PVJC01000064.1, from coordinate 65,974 downwards.
TGGGCCCTCATCTTCAGAGGAGCTCTGGGAAAGGCATGGATGTGGCTTGGTGGCTACCATGAAGTCCTGCTGGATAATGGGGAGGGAGGGTGGTAGCACAGGTAGGTGGCTCTCCTTTGCAATTCTTTGAATCTGTCTTCTGCGAAGTTCCATCCTCCACATGAACAAAACTCCTCCTCTGAGAACAGAATGCCCTTACTGGGAAGAGTGGTTGCCACCACAGCCTGTGAAACCTCATTGCTCAAGTTCATTCAGAACAGAAAAAGCTATCAACAAGCCCTAAACAAGGGGCTTTAAACCCAAGGTCAGCAGCCTCCAGCCAACAGGAAATCCAGAGAACTCTGAAAGTTGTGTGACCTACAGGAAACTGCATACTTTCCTGGGCAGAGATCACAGCTTTCATCAGATTCCCCAATGCATTTGTGACCTTACAGAAGCTTTAATAGCACTGTCCAGATTATTAGAATGAATATCGCCCAGGCTCAACAAGAACAAATGAGTTTAAAAACAGAATTCTTGCAGGCCTCTGATTCTACCGAGTTCTCAATCATATTGAGACCATTTTGTTAAAAAATCCTACTTACAACCATTCACACTTAACAGATGAGCAAACTAACAATCTAAGGAAATAAAGTTAATACCCCACCTAAGTAAAAGTTATAGGTTTGTGGGCCAGAATTCAACATACAAAGGTTACTTAGTACTGATGGCCTCTGTGTCCTAAATGCCGCATCATAAATAAAGACCGAGGCTTGAGCCGAGTGTCAGGCACTCTACAAACATGACTGACTTAGACACCATAACTTCTCTGCAAAATCTTATCTCATATTTTGATTTGAGGAAACCAGGACTCCGAAAAGTTCGATGGGTTGCCAAAGATCCCAGCACTGAGAAGTGTCAGCAATGAGATCTGACTCCAGGGCTGCCTAACTCCTAAGTTCTGCACCAGGAGACACTCTGAAACTTGGATTCTCAGGACAGTTTCTTAGATATCTTTGTATTCCCCATGGCACTTTGCATGGCAAGGCAATCTAATCTAATAAAAGAGTAATATGCAAATTAACCATCACTCTGAGACACCAAAGCCATGCCCACCAGCCAAGCCACGCCCACCAGCCAACTAGAGCGGCTATATGCAAATTAACCCAGCTAAAATGGTGGCCAACAGCCACGGAGCTAGAGCAAACAGGAGGCTTCCGTTGCAACTGCCTGCCTCGGCCGGGGGTTGGGCCTCTGCTCAAGGCAACAATGTTTCAATTACAGAAGATAACCCCCAGAAACCTGATTCCAGCCAGCCTCGCTGGGACCTTGGTTCAATGAGAGCTGTGGACAGCCTGAAAACAGCCCTAAGCCTCTCACCCGGGCTGGCCAGGCACGCCAGCAGGTGGACATCCCCCAAGGGATCCCAGACTGCGAGAGGGCACAGGCCGGGCTGCGAGGACCCCCCCTCCCCAAGTGCACAAATTTTTGTGCACTGGGCCCCTAGTCGATAAATATTTGTGGAGTGAAGAAAGCTGGGCTTGGGCCTCAGTCCTGCCTGGGACTTGCTGACTGGAGCTGCAGGTGGCTCTTCAGCTGGGCCACTTCAGGGAACATTTGAAATCAATTACAGGAGAGCAGAAGCCTATTAAAAAGGGTTTCTTCTGTGTATGTTGGGGTTGAAGGAGAGGAAAGGAAGTTGAGGGGGAGGAAAAGAAACTGGATGATTTCAGGGGTGGGTGCTGAAGCTTAAAGTTTTCACACCAGGACAAGGCAGAATTTGGCATATGTTCACTGCTGAGTTCCAATGTCCCATCCAAATGGGCTCCTGACCCTGACCTCAGGATACTCCTGGGTGGCAAGAATCCCTAACCTGCCAGACCCTCCTCCAAAGCAGCTGCTCCCAGCTCTTGCCTAGACCTTGCTGCCCTACTTCTGAGCTATAGAAGATGGGCAACTTCACAAGGTCAATTTGTTGGGATCCCAGCAACATTATTCCCCTCTTAGGGGCAGAGAGAAACTCAGCACATAGTCAGTGGGGCCTGCATTGTCCTTGGCCCTAAATAACAGTATTCTGCAACCCATTCTGGACTCCAATTTCCTATTTTGGAAGAATGTGGGAGTTTGCAGAGAGGGGTGGTAGGTAACCCTAGTTGATTTTTTTTCTTTTTCCTTCTAATTTTCATTCTGGAATGTAAAGCTCATTTTAATTATAGTTGACATAAAATATTAGTTTCAGGTGTACAACATAATTTGACATTTATGTACCTTACTCATTACTATAAGTGCAAAGTTAGTCAGAACCCCCCAAATATCACTTTAGTTTAGCCCCTTCTCATAGGCCCTGCAAAAAAAGACTTGGATGAAGCTAACCCTAAGGGTTGCCTACCAGTAACACTCTGAACGGAAAGATTAAATACAACCCAGAGGCCAGGGCAGCTACAGCCCTTCAGGAAGCCAGACAGGCTCCCCACTATGTGGCTTCCAGAGACTGGCCTACTTTCCTGTGCATGAAGCAACACTGCCACCTAGTGCCCATATGGGAGGTATTCCCCAAGGCCCCATACCTCAGGGGTCCCTCCACAATGGCTGCTGTGGCTGAATTGCTTGAGGTCTTTGATGAAGAGAAAATGCCCCAAGGTGGGTAGATTGCGAACCAGAAAACTAGGTCTAAGTTATGTATATAGAATTTAAGGTTTGAGAGCTGTTGAAAAAGTATGGAAGCCAAGTCTTGCAGCACTTGGGCTATCAGTGGAATAGCAGAAAATCATTGGTTGAATGGTATTTTGCTCCCAGGAACCCAATCCCATAGTAGCCATTCTCCTTAAGTTTGAGGCCAATCTTTCACCTAGGGTAAGAGAGGAAAGATGGGCTGCTTTGTTGATTGGAGGGAATGAGTGAAAACCAGAGAGCTCTATTCATTAGAGAGACAACCTTTGACCTCTGCATGGTGAAGCCTAAGAAACTAAGCACAATGAGGAGCAAGGACCTACACCCTCGGGAGCCTGGTTGCTAGACTCCTGAAGCATGAGGGCCTTTCCAGCCCTTACTATTCCCAGACTTTTACCCAAGTTTTCTTGAATTTTTTCTGATGTGCACAAGCCTGAAGGAAGACATAGGGTGGAAGTTGAAGAGGAGATAGACTTGGGTATTCCCTCTCTTTGACCTTCCTGGTGTGGACTTCAGGGGAAATACCAGTACACCACAGGGGCTACTCTGACTTGAAGAAAAAGAAACCCCAGAAGCTGGACTGTCTGCAAAAGATTTCCTGCCTAATTTTACATGCTTAGAAAGGTTAAAAAAATTCAGATGGTACAGTGGAGAAGGATCTGAGTGTGTGTGGCAAGGTGTGGAGCCACTGGTGATGATGGACAGGTGGGAAAAAGAAGGAGATGGATGGGGGGGGGTTTGGGGGAAGGGTGACAAGGAATGCTATAATCAGAATCAAATCAAGATAACACTCTCCTCCATGCAGATCATGAGAAAGAAGACACGGAAGGGTCAGGATAGGGGTCAGGTACCCACCATCAAAAGTCTGTCCCCCCAGGTTTGGGTTTTAACAATCCAAAGCAATTGTTTCTAAGAGCTTCCCTCCTATATTCCTGCTGGATCCTTCTCTAATCCCTCACAGCCAGGGAACTGATCCCAGGTCCCCATGTTGCTACCACGAGAGGAGAGGTAAGCAGAGTTTCAGGTCTCAGTCTAGAAGGCAAGCAACAGCTTCCCTGGCAGATGGTACTAGAAAGCCAGATCAGGCAGCATGAAGATGTCATCTGGGAAAAATGGTGGTGCTGCCAACTCTCCTCAGATAATCATCTCGTTATTTCTTCCATTTGGCCCCAGAATAAGGATTTCCTTAGCCCCTCTCTCTACCGCCACCTATTTACAGCCCAGCCCCTTTTCTCTCCCCTCCTCTCACACTCTCTCCTACCCCAAAATAAAACAAAACAAAACCACACAACTCTAGAACCCCGGCTTCCAAAGGAGAAATCACAGCCAAAGAGGGGAGACAGTGAGTCCAGCAGGGATGTTCCAGCAACACCCCGTTGAAAGAGGCTTCCTCCTTCCAGATTTCTTCCTCTAGTCTGAAACTTATTTGCAGGCATCCAGCAACCTGAGAAGTCTTTAGTCTGGACAGCTGTCAAGCACTGGGGCTGAGAAGCTCCATTCCCAGCCTGCCTCTGGCATGCTTCGCATGGCTTTGGTTTCCCTGTCCATGTAATGGGAGTGGAAACATCCATGGGTATTGTGGATGATCCAAATTAATAAGATTTAAATGGCCCTACATGTGCCTAGCTTTGTGTGAGGTTCTGTTCCGGAGGATGCAAAGGGATGATGCCAAAAGATAGAGTAGCAGATCTCATCCCCCCATCCCTTGCTTGAAACTTGTCCCCCTCCCAGTAAGGCATGGGGAAATAGCTAGTCCTAATACCAATCTTTCCCTCGTTCTTCTGGGTGACTTTCTGTGAAAAACAAGACTTGGGTATAACGGAAAATAAACATGGGTAATGTTTCCAATGTTGCTTCTGATGAAAACTATAGAATTATACAAGGTGCATTTTTTTTAGGTCCCTCACAATAACCAGGGCTAGAAAACAGGGTCCTGGCTTGTGCCCACCTTTTCCAGTGGACCCTGATGTCCCTAGGCTCACACATGACTGTTAGGGGACCCCAGGATCCAGCCAGGTAGTAGCTACCTGCAAAGTTGCAGGACTGCTCAAAGAAAAGGAAACCTGTCCAAATCCAGTGTCTGTGCCCTGACCACCTTGCTCCCTGGCTGTGACTCACTGCCCAGGCCCCTGCATCCTCATGGGGCTTTAAAGTTGCCTGGGTATCTCGCACTGGACTATGGGAAGTGGAGGGGGACACCTCATCCCCAGGGACAAAGAACCAACCAGAGGTCATCCTCTTTAAGGAGAAGTAGGAGAGGAGGCCAGAGGTCTCCTAAGTGCCAGGACCATGTATACACCCACAGATCAATACCAGGGACAGACGCACTTGTGGTTAGAGCCATTACTGCAGAGGAGGTCTGGAGTCCTGCTGTGCTGGGGAAGAAAGGCTCACCCCTATCCCCCACCCCCCACACCACCCTCCGCTTCCTGACTGGCCCTTCCTGGCTTTCCTGCTCTGTCCCCTTCCCCTCTGCACCCTTAGGTCTGACTCCATCCAACAAGAGGCCAGCCACACCCCAAGTAGCCCAGGGATCCCAGGAGGGGCCGTTACCTGCAATGATGGTAGGGCTGCTCTGCCCTCCCTCCGGCTTCACCCAGGCTTCCACTGTGAACGCCTCCCGGGGAACCTCAGCCAGGACTTCTGGGCGCAGCAGCAGCCTCTCCCGCCTCCCTGAGAAGTACAAGACAGGCAGTCCTCCTCCGTGGGTGTTCGAGGTCTCTGCTTCCCAGTAGGGATTCCCTCTGCCATTCTGGACGCTGTCCTCCGAAGAAATGGTTCTGACCCCGTGCATAAGGGGACGCTTAGGCCAAGGTCGGAAATGCTGGGGAGTGACATCTGGGCCTCTCTGCATACCCTCTGCCAGCCCCTTCACCACCTGGCGGCGGCGCCTGGGCTTGGCCGAACCCTTCCTTCGGGTCTCTGGTCTGGGCTCTTTCTGGCGTGCGAAGGTGGTGATGACGGTAGCAACCGTGGCTGAACCTTCCCAAGTCCCAGCTTCACTTAGAGATGCCTTGAATCCTTGATTGTCAAGATAAGTGTCATCATCTCCCAACAGCTCCCATTGCCCAATAGGACCATCCCCTACCCACAGGGACGCCAGCTGCTCAGCCCCAGTCCTCACTGCTGCTTGTGCAGCTGGGTCTGGGGGAACACCACTCAAAGTCATTCCCTCAGCAGCTGGCTTGCTGCGTCCAGCACGGTGGGTGCCCTGGTCCCCCATGGGGTAGGGCCTCAGGGAGCTGCCAGGCCTGCTGGGGTAGACCCCGAAGAGGTGATGCTGGGGAGAAGCTCTGGGTCTTCTAATCCTGGTCCCCAGCCAACAGCGTTCTCCTTCTGACAGCATCTCATTGAGGTATCTCCTCTGAGCCAGGGATTTCTTGAGTGTCCAGTCCGGCTCAGAGATGGCAGTGCTGAGTACCCACCCAGCCAGAACCAGCAGGCTTACTCTCAGGATCTGTAAGCACATCATACTTCGCCCAGCTCTTTACACAGATCCAGAAGTCAACCTCTGGGTACCACACCAGAAGGATGGGGGCAGAGAATCCACAGCAGGAGATTCACAGTCACCGGGGAAATTGTTTTGTTCACAAACCAAACTCTTTCAAGCAGCCCCAAAAGAGTGCCTCTCCTGGCTACCTGCTCCGGGTGCCCTGCCAGCGTGGCCTCCACGCCTCGCCTCACCCCTCTCACCTCTCTCCCTGCTCTAGTTCAGCCCTGCAGGATGAAGTTCATTTCTCTAGGTTCCTTTGAATTTCCTCCAGAGAGCTCAGGTTTCTTTTTTTCCCCCTTTTCAATAGCCCCTCCCCTAGCTGATTCTAGAGGAAGGACACGTGGACAGGAGCCAAAGCCTCTCATATACACACTCCCTCACAAACACAGGGCCCTCGCTACCTGAAGTCATTAAAAAGACCCTTCTCTCTTTTTCATCTTACTCCTTCCCAGGAGTTACTTTCTCTCTGTAGTCCTTATCCTAAAATACCTTTGTCTCCAAACCACTGACTAGAAGAACTTGTTTGCAGAGACACAGAATATGATGCTTATTATCTAAAAGGGCAAAAAGAAGCTGGGTGCACAAAGATCCAAGCTGGTACTTAACTTGCACTCTCCAGATGTGTCCTCAGCCAGAGCCCAGCCAGCCTCCAGTCAGCCTTGCAGGTCAGAATGCTTTCCTCAGCTCCGGGCTTGGGGTGGTGGAGTGCTGAAGGTTTTCTTTTCTTTTTTTTTAATCCCTTTCCAACTTGTTGGTATGTTGCAAGTCTCTGTAAAGTTCTCCTTTGGGGTGTCACTCTGATGTCCTAATAACCTTATGAGTCTGAGAGCCCTAGACTTGACCTCCTGGGAGTCTCGCGAGTCCCTGGGAAAATGAACAAGAGAATAAGGAGAAGGGCATAGACTTCAGGGGACCTGTTCACTTTGATCCCTCCTGCTCCCCTGTCTCCCTTCCTCTCTGCCTGTAATTATCTTCGTGGTTGTTTCATTTAAAGACAATGATGATGTCAAAGCTAATAAGTTTGGTGTATTACTCCACCCACTCCCTGTCCCCTCCTTCCTCCTGAAAACCTCCCCACCTCACCGAGGCACAAGGGACAGAAACTATTCTCGGTTTCCCCAAGAAACATCTCGGGCTTTCTCTCTCCGCAGCCGCAGCCTACACAATCAATAGCCAACAATCAATACAGTGCTGGAGCACTCCCCTCTGTGTATACACACACACACACACACACACACACGTGTTGGGAGCAGACCTGCCTTGTAGGGGCCACTTGCATCTTTCTTTTGTTTTGCACAAAGCTCCTGAATCTTTTTATTTCAGTCACTCAGGATTTAAAACAAAATAACCCAAATTCATTTGAGCTTGCACCTTGGGAGAAAGGAGGAAGGAGGGGACAGGAGAATTCATCAATTCTCCTGCTGTAAGAAAGCAGTAAGTGGAAATGCCATGGGGGTATACTATGTGGATCTTGCTATTCCCTACGAAGTTTCTCACTCTGAAGTCAATAAAAGTCACCATATGCTGAGTGAGCAAATGAACAAATGAGATGCTCAAAATAAGTAATTTCCAAAAATGAACAGCTAAACCCACGCAAGTATTTTTTATTTCAATTGATTTGAGATGAATGGATAGGATAGAGAAATAAACAGTGTGATTTTAACCTCTCTAATAATGTTTGCCTAGATGCAGGCTAATCTCAAGGAGTACCACCCCCCAAACACATGTGACTGTTCACACACACACAAACACACACAAACGCAAGCATACACACTCCAGGTAAGGGGGTGTGACTGCAGATGGACACAACATAAGTAGAGAAACATATTGGGTCCTTCATTGGATAATAAGAGAAATCACTTACACATCTAAAATCACTGTTTGTGTTGCCCCATATAGAAAATCCACAGCTCACATAGTCTGGAGTAAGATCATGCTACCTCTTCTGCCTTGGGTTTCCTCATAGTCTTCTCAACTCCTCTACCCGTGCTAACCACTGACTTCTTTAAGAAAACTGTACCTCAAGTACCCCATCAGGGGCATATCCTGCTTCCCTAGGCTGGGTCCACTGGAGCCTCAAAGCAAGTCTCCCAAGAAGATATCAATCCAGGCACATGGACATTACTAAACAAATCACAAAATCACACTATTTATTTCTCTCATCATTTCCACATCTCCCTTCACTCTCCTGACTCAGTTCTTAATTTCTTTATATCTTTTCTGAAGCAGCTCAATAAAGATTGGGGGTTTGAAAAAGGGTAGAGGGGAGATGTAGAAAGAGACATAAAAGCAGAAGGGAGGGGAAAAGAGAGAGAGAGAGAGAGAGAGAGAGAGAGAGAGAGAGAGAGAGAGAGAGAAGAAGAAGAAGAAGAAGAAGAAGAAGAAGAAGAAGAAGAAGAAGAAGAAGAAGAAGGAGAAGAAGAAGAAGAGGAGGAGGAGGAAGAGGAGGAGGAAACAACCATGAAAGAAAGGAAGGTGAGGAACCTTAATTTAAATGAAGGGAAGACACTCTAGTAAGAAAAGGAGAAGTAAACTTCCCCTCCTTCGTGCCACCCCCATAACCCTCAGAAAAAGGTTTCCTACCATTCATTTCAGGAAGGAGGAAGAGTCCCACGTGCTTTGCTCCCCTGTCACTGTGGGAATGATCTGCATCCCCTATAGGTCTCCTGGCTCTCAGCTGCTAAGGATCCATTCATAAGCTTTCAAGAAGCTACACAAAACTCAAGCTTCCAGTTTAGTTTTTCTCTCTCTCCCCTTCATTCCTTTGCTCACCACTTTCCTTCAGCTCTTGGCAGTCCAAAGTTTAAAAAAAAAATGTTGAACCATTTCTGTGTTTTCCTCCTGTTGTAACTTTTGCTGTGACATCATAACCCTGCCCACCAACACCCCACCTCTCGCTCTCCTTTTCATCCCACCCCTCATCAACCCCATAACACCCAAGATGTCCCCCACGGAGAAGCAGGGCTCCTGTCAGTTCCAACGTGTGAAAACACAAAGCCACTAGAAGGTGCCCCTCTCTCTCTTCGGTCCCCCTCCTCTCTTCCCCCTCCCTGCCTTACCCACCGCTCAGCCACGGCTCTCTGAAGGCTTTTAACATGATCCCATCTGTTTGACATGTGCGGAAAGGTGGGCTGGACTCAGATAATCTGTCAAGTGGATCAGATCAAAAACACAGCAATCCCCCCCCTCAATTCCAACACACACACACACACACACACACACCCCAGACCCCATTGAAAGTGTAAGAGGAGTCAGACTCCCACAGCACCCACCCTGAATGCCAGGGAGAAAGCCACCAAACATGCCAAAGGAAACGCACATTCAACACATACATAAATTCTGGGGCTTATTTGTTTATGGCAAACCCCCACACGCCAGTCCCCTACTCCTCTCCCCTAAGCCCTGACACTCCGCAAGTGCACAGATTTGAAAGCTGGTAGAATCTGTTTTGAAATCTCCAATGAGAGGGTTTTTCCCCCTTTTTTTTCACTCCCAAGCACTATCTGTGGCGATCAGACTGGAGCAGGGTTGCCAGCAAATGCAGGAGGCCCCTTCTAGGGTACAGGCTTTCAAACCAGCTAAGCTAGAGGGAATGGATTTAAGGACACACAGCAGGAGCTGGCTGAATTTATTCTATTTTGACGGGGTAGTTGGGGGAGGAATATCATTTCTGAAATGCTCAAGGAATGAAGGGAGAGGATATGGATTTCTTAAACAGTTTTTGCAAGAGGAGCGGTGTCTTGTTCTGCAGGTAAATCTATAAGGCAAGAAATTGGAGTTTAGAAATAAACAAGGACCGAGAGGGAGAGGGAGGGAAGGGGAAGGAGGAAAAAAGAGAGGGGGTGAGGGAGAGGGGATGGGGAGATGGGGAAATGGAAAGAGGAGAGAGGGGAGGAGGACAGAAAGGGGGCGAGGGGAAAAGGGGAGAAGGGAGGGAGGAAAGAGAAGGAGAAAGGGGGAAGAAGGGAGGGGGAGGGGAAGGGTGGAAGAAGAAAAGGGTAAATTAGAAGGGGGAGGGAAGGGGGACAAAGGGAAAAGAGAAAAGTCTGGGAGCAGAAAGAACTAAAAAAGAAGAGCAGGGGAGAGAGGAGGGAAGAATGAGACAGAGAGGAAGAAAAACAGAGAAAGAGGTGGTGAGGCACATAAAATATGGAGACCAGGAAGGCAGCTTAGACCCATGATGCTTAACCATTCAGAAATCCCAGAGGCAGGTGAGGGGGGACACTATCGGATGGGGCAAAGGTTGGGTTTTTAACAAAGAGCATGCAAAGGAGGGGTTCACTGTTACCGACTGGACATATTTTTTAAAAATCAGATTGCCAGGGCTCTGCATGGTCTCTTTAAATAAACCCCTCTTTCCTCTTCCTTTCCTGTCTCTGTCTCTTCCTCAAACAGCCACCTTCACACCTTCCTTCATTCATGTTTTTGTTCCCAGCAATATCTTCCCTTGGAGAATTCACAGTAAAATGTAGACACCCACCCACCCCACCCCGACCAAAAAAACAACAACACACCATAATAGTCCCTTTCTTTGCTTTGCCATGGAGGGTCCTGGGTCTTATCTGAAGATTGAGCTGTTTGTGATAATCTGCACTTCATTTCAACCCAATTTATAATATATTTTCTTTAAGCTAGAACATCAGAGTTGTTTTGCTTGCATCTGCTGCCATAGTGGGGCTGGTCAGTTTCCAAAAGCACTGTCACCATTACTATTAAGATTCTTTGAACAAAGGGAGGAGCTAGTTCAGTTGGCGTCCACCTGCAGTACAGAGCTTTCATGGGGGGGTGGGGAGAGAGGAGACCACTGAATATGTTCATGGAACCTCTCTGACTTTCTGATTCTAAAAACCTGATCCCTTGAGGAAAAAGCTCAGCTAGGAGCTGGCCAGGGAGCGTAGTAATAAAAGCCTCCCAGAACACAACCAAATGCAGTATCTATATATAGGAGCAAAATCCATTGTAGCCACTTGCAGTCTAAAAATGACACCCAGAAGCAATATGTTTATGTGGATTGTACTCAACTAGTGCTGGAAAGAGTGAGCTTCTCTGAAGGCTTTCTCTCCATGGGCTACTGCTTTCTGCCCCCACCCCACCACCCTCTCCCCAGTCTCCAGTGTCCTGAGCTGGGACTCTGTCTCTATAACGGGGGTCACTTGAGATGCCCTGGGTATGACCTAGCATAACGCGCTGTTCATGGGTGAGCAAACAGGGGTAAAGTCGCAGGATGAATGGCTGGCCACATATGGCATCCAGGTCTCCTGAATCCTAGCCCACGTTTTACCCCTGCTATCTGCACCTGTCTTGCTGTCTGCCACCCACAGTCAATCCAACTGGAAGGCAGTAGGAAACACTAGCCTCTCTGGGTCCTCATCCAGAACTATTCGGGACCATAGGTTGGTCTTGTGTGTTCTGTAATTGCACAGCACTCACAAGGAAATGCAGATCTGGGTTCTCACTCCTCCCTGTGCATGTTGAGCCAGGGAAGGCCCTTTTTGTCCAACTGTGTGGAGTCCATTATGTTCATATTCCTATTGGGCGTTTCTTGTACCATTTCCAGCCTGGAATCAGCTTGTGGAGGCCTGGGGGGGGGGGGGAGTTTACAAGTGAAAAGGATCCTGCTCATCAGAAGACAAAAGGCTCCGCAGAATTTTGCCTCAGTTAGGATTCCTATTGTTACCCTGAGTCTGAAAAAGGCAACCTTGCAACAAGAATGACAAATAGACTTGAATACTTGCATTTCCTTTGACCTAATGCACATTCCTGTGCATCCTTCCTTCCTAACACAAGGACTCAAATGCAAGGCAGGTGCTGTGCCCACTTTATATATGAGGAGGACACTGAGGCTCAGAGTTAAGCAACTTGCCTGACCTAAAGGCACTCAGAATGTAGCCAGGACACTTCTCCAGTGCATTACGCTAAGTGGAAGAAGCCAGACTCAAAGGCCACATCCTGTATGATTCCATTTACATGACATTCTGGAAAAGGCAAACCTACAGAGTCTAAACAGATGAATGCTTGCCAGAAACTGGAGGTTGGGGTGGCAGGACTAGTCTCTACCCTGATTGTGGTGGTGATGCATGATTGTATACATTTATTAAAACTCAAAGAACTGTGAGCTCAGAAAGGTTACTGTGTATAAATTATACCTTAGTGAACCTGGGCATTGGGCAGAGGAGAAATGGAGCTGGGGCAGAGCCATGGTCCTTTGATTCTCAAGATGGTGTTCTATCTACATCCTGTAGGATGGGAAAGACCAAAGCCGAGTGTGACAGTGCTTGGTCATGGGTAGGGGCCACTCTGTGCCCAAATGCTCCACTGTCCCTCTCACCTTAGCCCTATGGGGACCCCATGGAACCAGACTGTCTGGAGCAGCACTTGGCTTCTAGTCCCAGTCCAATCAATTAATGGCCTTAACCAATCAAATAACCAATCATAAAGTAAGCACTGGCCAGTGGTTAGGCCCCTGCTCTGCCATTCAATAGCTGCCTGATCTTATACAAGTTAATGAACTTCTCTGAGCAATGTGTAAAATAAGGAGAGTAGAATAGAAGACCTCTAAGTTCCCTTCCAAGTCACATTTGAGATTCCCTAATTTTGCAATCCAACACTTTTCGAAGATTCTGTTTTCTCAGTTATTAAATAAACCACAGCCAGTGCCCACTTCCTGCAGCTATCCCAGAGATTCAAGTGTACCTTAGCATTAGACACCCTGAATTTTTTAGTTCTTAAAGAAAGCCATATATTCCAATGTAACTGCACTGCAATATGCACAAATGACAAAAAATAGAGGTAGTATGTGGGAAGCTTTTGAACTCTATTATTATAGTAAGGAAGATGTCTTGTACTTAATAAATCAAATATCAGAACCCATATTACTAGTATGAAAATAATTCAATGGAAATAGCTTTTACATTTGATGCGGTGCTCTAATCCTCACAAGATGGTAATAACAACAACATTAATAATAACTAACATGTATTACTAACAATATGGCAGGCACTGTTCTAGTCACTTCATAGAGAGGAGTTGATTTAGTCCTCACAACAGTCCTATGAGGTGAATACTTCTATTACCCCCATTTTCAAATTAAGTATAACAGTGGCAGCTCACATTTATTGAACACATACTATATGCTCAAAGTAGTAACTGCTAGTCAATATAAATCTACTAACAATGTACATAAATTATCTCATTTAATGCAACAGCTAACCTATGAGATAATTGCACTATAGACCCATTTTTAGATGGGAAAACTACAGCACAGAGAGTTCAAGCAGCTTATCTGAGTTTATCTACCTTGAAAAGAACTACCTGTCTCCAGAGCCTCCACTCTTAATTGCCACATGCACTGAGTCCCGGTGAAGGATATAAATGCATGTCCATTATGATCTGAGTCCCCACACTACAAAATAAAACTTGTCCTGAGGATGACATCCCAGTGATTTCTCTGGAGTAGAAGAAAGATCTTTTCCTAAAGTCTCCCCTACCTGAGGGTCCGATGCCTGCAAGAAATGTAGCCTCAGTAATAGCAGCAGCCAGGGGCAAGCTCTGCTCCTGCCAATGCTAAGGTACCTCCACAGATCCCCAAAGAATCCTTTCCTCACTATCCTTAGCCTCCGATCCATCATGTCCTCATCAAAATCTAAGTCACATATAAGAACAAGTTATAAATAGAAAACCAGTCACTTTCCCAGTTCACTAACTCCGTCTGGGAGGAATCATGCAAGATGGATGAATGTCGAGTTTTCTATTATCACTAATACAAACTTTAAATACTGATAATAACTATTAGTTGATGGTCTATTAACCATCATGAAACATATACTTCCTGGGTTAAGGTCAATTCTGACACAGAACTCCAGGTTTTAGTCCAGATTCTAAATACGGAAAGGTACTCATGTCATTTAATTGCTGAAATGTGGTCCATGTGTAAATATTACAAAAATGGCTGTGCCTCCTCCACACCCAAGATGTCTTTAGGAAAGGGGACAGGCTTATGAAAGAGAAAAATTTTCCCTTGTAAACCCTAGCCCAGCCTTTCTGAAGGCCACAGCCACATCTGGAGACAGGAACAAAAACCAAGGCAGTCTGAACCCCTAAGCTTGTCAGCTGTCCTCCAACTCATTCAACAGGAGATGCCAAGACAACTTCAAGTTTCTTTTCTGCATAATAAACTCTACTAATGTAGTATCATTAAAAGGGAAGGCCCTGTAGGTGACAAATATGGATTCTAATCTGGGCTCCGCCCCCAGGGTCTGTGTGGTCTCAAGGATAAAAGTGAACCTATGCCCTAGATGAAAGGCCATAATAAGATACATTTATCAGCAATGTATGTGGCACACAGTATCACAAAAGATATCAACTCCAAATTTTCTACCTACAAGTTTCTCATTTTGAACTTTCAATTGGTCCCAATGACCCATTTTTTTAGTATTTTAATACGTATTTAATATTTTGATGTGATATTTTTTTAATCTTTATTGTTCATATTATTAGTTGTTTCTCTTTTTTCCCCCCATAGTTCCCCTCCTCCCAGTTCCCACCCCATCCACTGCCCTTATCCCCCCCAACTGTCCTCATCCATAGGTGTACAATTTTTTCCAGTCTCTTCCCACACCCCCAACACCCCTTTACCCCTGAGAATTGTCATTCCATTCCCTTTCTATGCCCCTGATTCTATTCTATTCATCAGTTTATTCTGTTCATCAGACTTTTTTTATTTACTTGATTTTTAGGTTCACTTGTTGATAGATATGTATTTGTTGTTCATAATTTTTATCTTTACTTTTTCTTCTTCTACCTCTTCTCAAAGGATACCTTTCAGCATTTCATATAATACTGGTTTGGTCATGATGAACTCCTTTAGCTTTTTCTTGTCTGAGAAGCACTTTATCTAACCTTCAATTCTGAATGATAACTTTGCTGGGTAAAGTAATCTTGGTTATAGGTTCTTGCTATTCATCATTTTGAATATTTCTTGCCACTCCCTTCTGGCCTGCAAAGTTTCTGTTGAGAAATCAGCTGACAGTCATATGGGTTCCCCCTTGTAGATAACTGTTTTTCTCTTGCTGCTTTTAAGATTCTCTTTGTCTTTTGTCCTTGGCATTTTAATTATGATGTGTCTTGGTGTGGTCCTCCTTAGTTGTTTTTTCTGTTTGTTTGGGGTTCTCTGTGCTTCCTGGACTTGCAAGTCCATTTCTTTCACCAGGTAGGGAAAGTTTTCTGTCATTATTTCTTCAAATATGTTTTCTATATCTTGCTCTTTCTCTTCTTCTGGCACCCCTATAATTCTGATGTTGGTACGCTTGAAGTTGTCCCAGAGACTCCTTACACTATCTTTATATTTTTTGGATTCTTTTTTCTTTTTGCTTTTCTGGCTGGGTGGGTTTTGCTTCTTCATATTTCAGATCTTTGACTTGATTCTTGCAATCCTCTGGTCTGCTGTTGGATCTCTGTATATTATTTATTTCAGTCAGTGTATGCTTAATTTCTAGCTGATCCTTTTTCATATCCTCAAGGGTCTCACTAAATTTATCAGCAGCCTCTAGAATATTCTTGAAAAGCCTTATAACCGTGGTTTTGAACTCTACATCCAGTAGTTTGCTTTCCTCTATTTCTGTCATTTGTGACCTGTTTCTCTGTCTCCGCATTTTGGCTGCTTCCCTGCGTTGACAGAGTGGCTTTAATCAGCTGTGTCTATGGTGGGAGAACTTCTATGCTGGAGACACCCTTATGGGGCAAGACTTGCTTCAGTGGGGCTTTGGTGTCCACTGAGTCTGCCCCTGAGTGTGTCCCTTATGAGTCTGAGAAATTGTAGACTGGGTGGTCCCGCTCTAACCACTGGGTACACAGTCTCTTGGAACTCCAAGGAGGTGCTATTTTAGCTTCTGCCTGGGGCTTCCCAGCCTTTTATATGCAAAAGCCTCTGCATACAGCTTGGGTGGGGTTACAGGGTGGAGCAAACAGCTATGGCTGATTCTCAGCCCTGCCCTAAGAGGCACCAGGTCGCAGTGACCCTCGGCACCACCGAGAGAAATCCGCTCTGAAGATCCTCCCAGTGCCAGATGGTGCCATACAGTCCAGCTCCTCCCTGTGTGATTCTGAGTCCCCAGAAACTTACCTGGAACTGGAGTTCAGAGCCATTGGGAGCTTGTGCCTCCCTCTGGTATGAAATGCTGCCAGTCCTTTCCACGAGCCCCTTCACACACGCCTCCGTACCTCTGCACTTTATTTCCGCACCTCCTCTGCGTCTCAGTCTCTTTCTATTTGTAGAATTTCCACTCAGCCAGGTGTCCTGTGGGTCTGGGTGGTGTCCGTTTTTTCTTTTCGTTGTGGTTTTGAAATAGTTGTGCCCAGAAGCAATTCCGGTGTTCACCTATGCCGCCATCTTGGTTTCTCCCCAATGATCCATTTTGATGCCACCTCTTACCCCACCCTAAATCTTTCCCATGTTCCAACTGCTCTTTTTTCATCTCAATCTGTCATTCTCAATCCTCATTCTCCAAAGTCCCATTTTATAGCAACTATTTTCTACTGAAAATTCGAACACAGTGTGACTTACCCAACATGCTTTCAAAGTTAATGCTCTGTAATATTTGAAAAAGAAAATAACTTACATTAAAATTAAATAAAATTACACATGTAAGTATTTCTGACACAACTGCATTAAAGGATATATGAAGTCATCAAATGCCTGAACTTACTTTTCATGAGTAAGTTGGAATTTTAGAGAAATAAGAAAAGTATCAACAAACAGGACAGGTATTTTTCATTATACTGACATATTGAAATCAGGGCTATCAAAGTATATATTTGTAGAGTCAGCATGACTACATGAACATCAAATGCAGACTTAC
Organism: Murina feae; assembly: GCA_004026665.1. Taxonomy (NCBI): domain Eukaryota; kingdom Metazoa; phylum Chordata; class Mammalia; order Chiroptera; family Vespertilionidae; genus Murina; species Murina feae. The sequence goes on along the minus strand of PVJC01000064.1, from coordinate 48,976 downwards.
AGGTGTGTGTATGGGTGATGCAAATATAGGAACAGTACTGCCACTGATGGTATGATTTTTCAAAAACCCGGAATAACTCTTGGCAAAATTCACAAACAAATCAAGAGGCAATATTCCTTTAATAACATGTTAGTTACTTTCAAGTTACCTAGAAAGTAAATTTAAAGTGTACAAAAAATGTCCTCACCACTGTGGCTCAGTTGGTTGGGTGTGGTCCCATTCACCAAAAGGTTGCTGATTCAATTCCCAGTCAGGGCATATGCCCAGGCTGTGGGCTCAGTCCCCAGTAGGGGAAGTGCAGGAGGCAGCCAATTGTTGCACTCACATCAATGTTTCTCACACTCTCACTTCCTCTCTAAAAATCAATTTTTAAAAATACAAAAAATGCTTTTGTTAACAAGCATCTGTATGAAAAATAGAGTTAGGTTCTAGATTCTGATCATTGTAAATGAGCTTTTCATCCACATGAGTGTTTAGCCAAACATTCCCAAGATAAGCAGGATGCAACAGGATTCATCCTATGGGACAACCTTGAATTACAGGGACATCTAATGTCCCTGGCACCTGCCTGCTGAATGCCACTGTGACACCAAAACACTCTCACTATTTTCAAAAATGTCCATAGGGGGCAGCACTTCTCCCACTGAGAACCACTTTCTAAACCAATGCCAAAGTCTTACGCAGACCAATCTAATTGAAACTATCCGAATTTGCTCTTGACACACTGCCAACATCCACGAGAGAGAAAGCTATGTGGAAGCTTCTAACTGGAATGTTTAGATTTGGTGATAAAACTGAAGTACATGCTCCTCAATAGTGGTTTGAACTGTGTCTCATATATTCACCCAAATGTATAGAGCATATCATCCAGTGAGCTTCTCCTTGCTCAAAGAGTTTACTCAGTTCCATTAAGCTCCCTCTACTTAGAAATAAATATAAATAGAAAACAATGTTCAGAATTATAGCTCTTGAAACTCAAATCATGGGTTCTGGTCCGTGGCACCCAAAGACACTTAATGTGCCCCAAATTTTCAATGGGAAATGTTAGCTACAAAAGCCATAGCCATCTCTACCTCCACACAGTTCTTGGGTAGAAGCAGTAAGATCTCAGAAGCCATGGTGGAGATGTGGTTACCACTGGTGAGGTATTTCCCACCTAATGCTACACATCCCTCAGCCAGTGGAGTTTCCATGTTCTCCCTCGCTTTGGCCTAAATTAGGCAGGTCAGTTTGCCTGGTGATATAGTTGAAAGTTTCATTTTAACTCAACATTTTGGCTCCGTCCTGCCCTCTGGACTAGGTCTTCAGTGAAGAAACAGTTAAGTCATTATGGCCTCACCGAATCCTCCAGGAAACATATGTTGAGCACTTGCCAACCATCACACTAGATTCTGGGGCTGCACTGACAAGATACAAGCATGCCCTAGACTACCTCACAGACCAGTTAGAGAGGCAGTCTCAACATGAATCAATTAAGACATGGCTGTAAGTACAATCTCAGAAGTCTGAATGAAGTGATACCAGACACCAAGGATAAATAACCAACCACTCATGCAGTAGTCATGGGGCTGTCACAGAGGGGTGATTTCTGCACAGCATCATAAGTGAGGACTAGTTTTCTAACTCAAGGGCATTTCTAGAGAGAATGACATGTGCAAGATGTCCAGTTAGCATTTCATTAGGTCTCCAAGAGAACATTTGTTGCCAAGTCCTGCTGTTTGCCCATGTTTATGTTTTGTTTTTTCCCCCTGATGACCATGCAAAGCAATCTAGGGTGGTTCCTGCATCTTATTTTCTGCAAAAACCAGGCTCAATTGAGGAACCATGAGAACTTTTGATCACTAGGAAGAAAAAATTCCTAGAGAGAAGCTTTTCATCAGCTTTCTGTTGAAGAGCCTAGAGCCCTTCTCAGCAGACTAAGAAAAGAAAGGACATACAGAAGGTGAACAGCTCTCAAAGATATGATGAAAAAAAGCACTATTTCAATAGTAAAGGGCTACCTGTTCCTTATTTCTCTTTCCAGCATCAGGCTCAGCCAAGTCAGACCAGAAAGAAAAGCATGGCCATATTCAGGAAAGGAAACAATCCACTAAATGAAAAAACAACCTGTAGAATGAGAGAAAATCTGTAAACTATATATCTGATAAGGGGCTAATATTCAACGTATAAAAGAAACTCATACAACTCAATAGCAAAAAAATAAATTTAAAATAAATTAATAAATTAATTTAATTAAATTAAAAACCTCAAAAAATGATCAAAGGGCCTGAATAGACATTTTTTTCCATATTAGACATACACATGTTCAACAGGTATATAAAAAACATCACTAATCATCAGGGAAATGAAAGTAAAAACCCCATTGAGACATCTCACACCTGTGAGGATGGCTTTTTATAACAAATAAAATACAAGATAACAAGTGTTAGTGAAGATGTGGAGAAAAGGGAACCTTGGTAAAAGTAGAAATGTCCATTGGTGCAACTGTTATGGAAAATAGCATGAAGGGTCCTCAAAAAATTAAAAATATAACTATCATATGATCCAGCAGTCCCACTTCTGGTATATATCTTAAGGAAAATTGATCAGAATCTCAGAGAGGTATCTGCACTTCCATGTTCTGCAGCATCATTCACAATATGTACACACACACACACACACACACACACGGTCTTACTTAGCCATGAGAAAGAAGGAAGAACTGAATGGAAACAGAGTCTGTGTGTGAGGGACCTGCTCTGCTGAGCATGGCAGCATGTGGCTCTTGCTGGGTCAGGCCACCATGACCTAAGCCTGTGCTTCCTTCCACTTGCCTCCCACCTGCCCCTGTCAACCTCTTCCTCCCTGGCTGGGCCCCATGCAGTTCATTCACCCAGGCTCATGCCCTGCACTCCATACCAGTCTTGGCAGCCGATGAGGAGCCTGGCATAGCTCTTGAGCCTTCTAAGCTCTGTTGTCAGTCAGCTCTTGTCTGCCTGGTCAGACCAGTACACAGGCATTTGTACTGAAAGGGTTTGGTGAAGGGCTTATCCAGCAGGGAAATGAAAGGCCTTTACTTAGCACCTATTAAACTCCAATTCCAATTTCATTCATTACCATGTGAGTCTTGGTCTCTGCCAAGATATTAGAATATAGGTGAAAGGAAAAGGGTTTAGAGATGACTGAAGTCTCTTCAAGAATCTGAGGGATAATTCGTAAAGGTTACGTAAACAGCCATAACTTTAACCAAAATTATTTAAACCTGTAAGGCCAGGCACACACAGACTATATGACTGTCAGACCCAGAACCTCAGTTGGCCTCTTTCATGAGTCTGCTTTTAAGAGATCTGTGAATAAAGAGCTGGCCGCAGTATTTATGGGTGGTTTGAATTTGTAAAGTATTGTCTAATGGTAAAATAAAGGAACTTTGTAAAGAGATTGCCTGAGTGTGAATACTACCTAAGGAACATGGGCCAGCATGGGGGGAAGAGGGCTAAAAAGGACTAAGTAAAAGCAAGACTGATCCAAACAAGAATGGGAAAAGGTTGTAAGTTCCATCTCTTCCCTCATCTCTAAAAGCAATCATGAGAGGTTGTTCAGAGGAAAAACCGGCTTAACTTGGCTTTGGGAAGAGGTTTGGAGAACACAGTAGGTCCAGGCACAGGCTCTGCAGTCAATCATCTGCTGCTCTGGGGATTGGCACCTGCATTTACTATTACCATAACCTCGGACAAATGTCCTCACCCCGTCTTGATTTCCATTCGTATACAATGGAAAAAATAATAGTACTTAGCTCATAGGTTGCAAGGATTACATAATAAATGACAGTGAAGTGCTTGGTTCACTGACACCTAATATGCTTAATACAGGGAAGACTACTGGCCCTTGGGCTTGTCCTGGCTCCAGGGGATGAAAGTGACAGAGGAAAGGGGAGATTTGGAAGAGGTATTCACTGGGGAGTGTGTCTGAGCAGAATAAAATGTTAAGATGAGAGGATGAGAAACAATGAGATCCAAACACAGCCCATTGCACTAGAAGTCACTGTGTTGAGACAATGAAAAAGCAGAGTTGAGGCAACAGATCCCCAAGCAAAAGGGTCCCAATGAAAATAAAGAGATATAGGGGCCCAGGCTGAATGGCTGGGTTCAGGACACAGGATTCAAGAAGAAAGAAGCCATGAAACATGAGGTTAAATTTCATAGGTGTGGGTAGAGGTGAAAAAATCAGCAGAGGTCCAGGTAGCCAAACACGAACGTCACTGTCACACTAGAGGTCTGGGTAGCCAAGCTGTGGTCCCAGGGGTCATAGTGTTAATAACTGAAGATTCCTGGTTCTAGGACAAGTCTGCTTATTCTGTATTTGTGTAGGCCAGGCTCTCAGATGCCTAAAGCAGACAGAGCCAAAGAGAGAGCCCCTGACTAAGGCATACTGGGAGGTACTTATACAGGGAAACTGAAGGGTTGTTCCTTCCACTTGGGGAAGTGCCAAATTTATTTCATTCATTAATTTATCTGTGTCAGGGAAAGATGCTGCATCAGTCACACACTCACACACACTCTCTCTCTCTCTCTCACACACACACACACACACCTCCTTCACTCTCAAATGACCATCTTCTCTTTTTTTAGCAAACACACACGTGCACACACACACACACACGACTTACCTCCTTAAGCACAGAACAAAAAAGGAAAATAAATAAGAGAACATAGAGTTTGATATAATGGGTGTTCCAGTTCTGTTCACCAGTATCTGATGCACCAGGCAGATGGATAGGAATTTAAACTAAGTCAGAATATGGAATTCATCGAGCACCTCCTACATTCAGAAATCCATTTCAAGTGTATGCTAGATGAAACGGCATGGGAGTAACTCAAGTACCAAACACAAAGCAGTGGACACAGATGTGCAGATAACACCTGAGCCTTGTCCACTGCCTTGGAGGGAGTGGACAGTGGGTATCCACTGAGTCAGCACTGAGAAACAGAATTGAATCTGTACCAAGTGCACTCAAAGAAAAGGAACAATCAGAGTAAAACCCATTTCTCCAACATGCTTTCCCCTCATTATCAGGTCTAGAAGAATCTATGAACAGTCTCTTTAGGAAAAAAAAATCCTAGGAAAATAATCTGTCTGACCTCAGTGAGGATCTGAATGGAAGCAATGTGGCACAGAAGTCAAGTACATGGGCTCTGGAGTCACCTGAGGGAGGTCTAAGCCTCGCTTTACTAAATACTACATAGATACCTCTTACTCTAAGCCTCTGATTCTCATCAACAAAATCAAGAAGGTAATTGGACCTCCCTCAGAGGGTTGTAGGCAGATTAAATAAGATAATATATGAGCAGAGCTTTAGTACATATAGATATCCAATGCCTATTAGGATTAATACCACTTGTTGTATATTGGTTGCTGCCCTTAAATTTTTACTCCTTCCTACACTCCTTCCTTTGTAGTGCCCTCTCACACGGGCTCTGGGCATGGCCATTGAGGTATTAGTGAATGTGACCAAGATGAGGCTTGAAAAGTGTTTACACTATTGGGCATGCTTGCACCTGCTGCTCTGCCATGGCCTTGAGAACATGCCAAGGCTCACCTGCTGGAGGATGAGAAGTAAGAACATTCTGGGTCACCCAGCCTGACCAACCCCCACACACGTAAGCACATCTAACTTCGATCAGCAGAGCACCAGCCAACCTGCAGCTAAGCTTAGAAGCAGGGACTGGTCTAGCCAAGATCAGCCAAGTCAGATCCACAAGCACATGAGCTAATAAATCCACCGGCTCTGTGACACGGAGGTTTTTTTTGTTAGATAGCATTACTGTAGCAATAAATAACTGATACATTATTATTGTTAGTGTTGTCAATGTCATTCTTAGTTGAATCATTACTTTTCAGAGGAGCATAAAAGGCTCACCCATACCCTACATAGCTGTCACAGGCAAAACATCTTTCTCACAACCTGTTATTCTTTACAGAGAAAGAAAGCAAAACTGAGACAAAATGAGCAGGTAGCTGCTGCTTTGGAACTTGGTGCCATGTTTTCCTGACAGGTTGCTGCTAATGATGCTATTATTTTTCTAGTGAGTGGAGATACCCGTGACAGTGTAACCTCACAGGCTGCTATAATGAATTGTTAATTAGTTTAATTAGTGAAGAGCCCTTCTTCCCTCAACTTAGATCCTAGCCTTATATGTTCCCAAAGCACTTTGCAGTAAGAAAACACTTGTCAGGAGACCTGCAAAATCAAAGGCATGAGATGAATTGTGTCCTTAGGGCTTCTTGCCTTCACTTTCAAATAATAACCACAGCCCTTGCTCATTATTAGGTATGATGCTAAGCATTTAGCATTATCTCATTTATTCCTCACAAAAATTCAAAAAGCAGGACTATTCTTACCCCCATTGCATATCTGAGAAAACAGGCTCAGAGAAGTAACATCCATGATTCCAAGCTCATAGGCTGGTGAGTGACATAGCTAAATTGGAATCCAAGTCTGTCTGACCCCATTCTTCTGACTTCCAGAGATGCCCTTTCTCTGGCCCTAATTCTGCCCTTGCCCTCAGACCCAGTGCTCTCCTGCTCTGCCTCCCCCAACACACTTTACTCCCAGGTGAAACCCAGTTGCATGTTATGCCTGTTATCATAGAATTAGTTCAATTGTGAGAGAGGGCAATCCCTAAAGAGTAATATATTAAACTAAGTAGAATGTTTTTAATTTAGAGCTCATGAAAATGAAATGTGGTAGTCAGTATTGGAGGGATTTGAAAAGAAGAATAAAGTATTATGGGCTCCCCAACCATCAATAATCTGGGTTCCTTCTCTTTTTTTGCTCCAAGATATCACTATATGCCTCTGCCTCATAGTCCAGCATGGCTGCTTGAGCTCCAGGGAGCACATCTACATTCCAGCCAGCAATATGGAGGAAAGGGGAAGAGGGATGCTCCTTTCTTCTAAAAACATTTTTTCTTGTATTTTATTCATTCTCCCTTTACCTCTTTTTCACTTCATGCTCCCCATTTTTCTTCACCCTTGGCAGGCTGGTCCATTCCTCTCCACTCTCCACTCATACACCCTTCTATGATCTCCCTGTGATCTTGAGAATGGAAACAGGATAATGGGGAACATGATAAAGAGCAATCTTGGGTCCTTTTGCACCTCAATGAGCAAGATACTTAGCAATTTGCAGAAGATTTCATTGGAATTTTGAACAGGATTCCAGAGAAAATCATTTCCATTCCACCTCTTTGCAAATGCTCCCTCTTCATTCTTCTTTCCAAGCACCATCTCTGTGTCTTTGCAGTTGAATTGCATGAAACAAAGTTTCAGAACTCCTTTTACCAGCCCAGGATGGCTACCCATGAGAGAGCAGCTCTGGATCTACAACAGTTGCTTCTCATGGGCACACACCTCTTCTATGCTCAGATTCAGATAAGCCATGGCACATGTTGAAATAGGCTTTCCTGCCAATAGAAATCCTAAGTAAGAAAAGCTTCCTTCTAGTTGTGACTCTATATATCTGCTGACATCATCAAGTATCTTCAAATGTGTTAATTAGTTCATTATTTTTTTCCTTATATAAAGTCAACTGGATATGTTTGAAATGTTCTCCCCCATTCTAAGCCATTGAAATGGCTTTCTGATCTGAGCAAGTTGAAGCTACCATTTTGCCACGGCTGTGGGAAGCAATGCCTCAGGGAGATTGGGAGGGAAGTCAGGCCTGGAGAAGAAAGTAAGTGGGCTGGGTCCAGAGCACACCCATAAATCATCAGTTAACCTAAATGCTAATGTTAGAAGCCAGGCAAAAGAGTCAGGGAGCTATGGCAATCCAACACAACCCCCCCCACACACACACACACACACCCCACACCCTTTCATCCTCACGACTGCTGTTCTTGGGCAGAGTTCTCTAGCCCAACACTATCTGACAGAAATGTGGCACAAGCCCGATGTGCCATTTAAAACTTTTCTAGTAGCTACTTTTTTTTTAGTAAAAAGGAAAAGGTGAAATAATTTTGATAATATATTTTATGTCAACAAATATATCCAAAAATATTATCATTGGAAAACATAAATTAATAGTTTTTTAACAAAACAATTCATGAAACATTTTAAATCTCTTTTTCACATACTATGTTCAAAATCTGATGTGCATTTTACACTATGGCAGGCCTGGACCAGTCACATTTCAAGAGCTCCACAGCCACATGTGGCCAGTGACTGCTGTGATGGACAGCACAGGTCGGGACACACCTTCAGTGCTCAGAGTTGGGTCCAGGGACCAGCAATGCTGATACCACAGGGCACTGTGAGACTGGCTAAATCTTGGCCATCACTGAATTAGAACCTGCATCTTAGCCAGCTCTTTAGGGAACAGGCTCTTCCAAGTTTAAGAAAAGCTCCAGAGAGGCAGATGTCCTCTCAAAAAAAATCTGGTGTGACCAATATTAACAACGGTATGTATTAGCATGACTATGGATGCAGCAGGGAGAAGGTGCAAATGTCCCCATTCCTGGCCAGTTGCTCAGAAAATAATAGTTTAACTAAGCAGTGTTACAATGGAATAAGAAATAGGTCCAGAGACAACCAAGATGGCGGCATAGGTAAACACATGAACTTGCTACCACGCACAACATTAAAACTACAACTAAAAGACAAAACAAATATCATCCAGAACCACGGGAAGGCTGGCTGAGTGGAAATGCTACAACTAGAAGGAAAGAGAAAAGCACACTGAGTCCACTAGGAGGTGCAGAAATCTGGAAGTGTGGAGGTACAGAGGTCCACATGAAAGGGGCTGGCAGCTGGGTACGCTATTGCCTTTTTCAATTGAGAGGGAGACACAAGCTGCCAACTGCTCTGAACTTCAGTTCTGGGTGAGAAACTGGGGACCCAGACTCATACGAAGAGAAACTGGACTATCTCACATTAGCCAGACATGTGAGGTGGCATTCTTGCAGAGGTGCTTGCAGGGATCATTGTTCCTGCACGGGGGCACGGGACACAGAGATCCAAGGACCTATCCGGGGTAGGGCCAACAGGCAACCATTGCTGTTTGCTCTGCCCTGGTGACTCCCTGAGACCCCACCCCACCCAATTTACAACCCTACCCAAGCTGTGTGCAGAGGCTTTTTTAGGTGGCCTTTCTCCACCTAAAAACCTATCAAAACTGCAGCTGGGTCAGAGAATCCCAGAGTTTCCAAAAGAAGGCCTAAGGCTCATCAGCAGCATGCATTGCTTCACAGCTGTGCCTCATCTGAGCACCTCCAAACCCCAAACAAAGAGGAGGAATCTGCAGATCTCTCTGTGGCTCCTGCTGGGTGGCTTCAGGCAGTGATTTACCTCCTTGGAGATCCAAGAGCCAGTGTACCCAGTGGTCAGAGTGAGACCATCCAGATTACAACTCTTCACATCCATAAGAGACACACTCAGGGGGCAGACTCAGTGAGAGCCAAAGCCCTATTAAAGCAAGTCCTGCCCCATAAGCTTGTCTCCAACACAGAAGTTCTCCCATTGTAGACACAACTGGTCCTCACAGCCAAATGGCCTGGAGGTCTATTCCTCCCAGTGATGCCAACAGCAATCAAGGCTTAACTACAAGATTGTGCACACAGCCCACAAAGGGATGCACCAAGAGTGTCCACCTCAGGTAATTACGGAGGCTGAGCCACTTGACCCTATAGGACACATAGCACACAAAACCACTCCATCGACACAGGGAAACAGCCAAAATGCAGAGACAAAGAAACAAGTCACAAATGAAAGAAATGAAGGAAAGCTACACCAAGACATATCATAATTAAAATGCCAAGAGCAAAAGACAAAGAGAGAATCTTAAAAGCAGCAAGAGAAAAACAGTCACCTACAAGGGAGTACCCATACGACTGTCAGCTGATTTCTCAACAGAAATTATGCAGGCCAGAAAGTAGTGGCAAGAAATATTCAAAGTAATGAATAGCAAGAAACTACAACCAAGATTACTCTACCCAGCAATTCTAAATATCATTTCAAATTGAAAGACAGATAAGAGCTTCACAGATAAGAAAAAGCTAAAGGAGTTCATCACCACCAAACCAGTATTATACGAAATGCTGAACGGTATTCTTTAAGAAGAGGAAGAAGAAGAAAAAGGTAAAGATAAAAATTGTGAACAACAAAGTGACAACAAATACATATCTATCAACAAGTGAATCTGAAAATCAAGTGAATCAAAACTGTTGAACAGAATAAACTGGTGAATAGCATAGAATCAGGAGCATAGAAAAGGAGTGGACTGACAATTCTCAGGGGGATAGGGGTGTGAGGAGTGTGGGAAGAGACTGGACAAAAATTGTACACGAGAACAGTGGGGGAAGTAAGAACAGGAAGGTGGAAACAGGGTGGAGGGGAGCTATGGGGGGAAAAAGAAGAACTGTACAATAAACTGAATAAAGATTTATTAAGAAATAAATAAAAATAAATAAAATTTTAAAAGAAATAGCTCCAAATGGAGTGGTTTGAGGAAACAAAAAGGCTTATCTCCACAGCAGCTGAAGGCCACCTAGTGGTCCAGAATGCTGAGCTCAGCCTTAATAAAATGGCTTAAGGCACCAGTGACTGCAATCCAGTCACAGGAAGTTTTTTTTTTTTTTCTCGATTTATTTTTTTTAATTTATTTTTATTGTTCAGATTATTACAGTTGTTCCTCTTTTTTCCCCCATAGCTCCCCTCCTCCCAGTTCCCACCCCACCTTCTGTCCTTGCCCCCCACTGTCCTCATCCATAGGTGTACAATTATTGCCCATTCTCTTCACGCACCCCCAACACCCTTAACCCCCGAAAATTGTCCGTCCACTCCATTTCTATGCCTCTGATTCTATTCTGTTCACCACTTTATTCTGTTCATCAGATTTTTTATTCACTTGATTCTTAGATTCACTTGTTGATAGATATATATTTGTTGTTCATAATTTTTACTTTCCTTTTTCTTCTTCCTCTTCTCAAAGGATTCCTTTCAGCATCTACTCTATAAAAGCAAAATATTAAAATTAACCGTTTCTCCGAGACAGGGTAAGCCACGCCCACCAGCCAATCAGAGCAGCTGTATGCAAATTAGCCCAGACAACATGGCAGCCGCCACTCACGGACCTGAGTAAACAGCCCTTTCCATTGCGGCAGGAGCGAAAGTGAAGCTTCGCCCCTCAGCTCCAATTAAACTGCCTCTAGCAGTTTTGAAACAATGTAACAATCATAGAATCCTCCGGAGCTGAAGGAAAGAGCAGCTCCGGCCTAACCAGTAAAAGTAACAATTGTTTCATTATAGACGCTGCCAGGTGAAGCAGAGGAGGCTTCAGTTAGTTAGAAGGCCGCCTTAAAGGAACAGTGTATCAATTATAGAAGATAACCCCCAGGCCTTCAAGGAACAGTATCAATTATAGGAGAAAAAACTCCAGAAACCTGCGTCCAGCCGGCCTTGCTGGGACGTTGGGTCAATGAGAGGTGTGGGCAGCCTTAAAGCCCCTCACCCAGGCTGGTCAAGCACGCCAGCAGGTGGGCATCCCCTGAGGGCTCCCAGACTGCGAGAGGGCACAGGCGGGGCTGAGGGACCTCCCGAGTGCACAGAGCGGCTGCAGGGCGGGACAGCGCAGGACCCAGGACCCGTGAGAGGGAAACAGGCGGCAGGGTTGGAGGGCACCGCAAAGCGGGTAAGAGGCGGCGGGGGGGGTCTCGGCCTGCTTGGTGGCTGCCCAGGCCCTTTGTGGGGCACTGGGGAGCGGGAAAGCAAGGCTGCAGGGGCCGGGATCCTGCTTGGCAGCTCCCCAGACCCCTTGGCGGCACCGGGAAGTGGGAAAGGAAGGCTGCAGGGGACGGGTGAGTGGGAAAGAGTTGGCGGCCTGCTTGGCAGCTTCCCAGGTCCCTTCCGAGGATCAGGGAGCAGGAAAAGGCTGGCCTGACCACGACTCAGGATTTTCCCTGCTTTCTGGTGGCTGGAGGAAGATGGACAGTAGGCAAGCTTGGGAGGCAGGTAGCACCCAGCCCTGGCCATGCTCGAAAAAGAGAACAACATGCAGGGGAGGGCAAGAGTCTGAGAGATCAACATAGAGGGGGTGCCTGCTCCAAGCCTTGATGGTGTGCCTGGGGGCAGGCTCCGGCAGGTAGACACACACAGGAGGACTGCTCTGAGCCTCTGATGCGGCTGGGGGCAGGTCCCCAGTGGCCGGCCACACACACACACACACACACACACACACAAAAGGTGCCTGGCAGACTGGGGCCATCATAGGACATCCACTGAGGGGTCCCAGACTGTGAGAGGGCACAGGCCTGGCTGAGGGACTCCCTCCACCCCGAGTGCACAAATTTTTGTGCACCGGGCCCCTAGTTTCATATAATACTGGTTGGGTGGTGATGAACTCTTTTAGCCTTTTCTTGTCTGTGAAGGTCTTTATCTGACCCTCAATTCTGAATGATAGCTTTGCTGGGTAAAGTAATTTTGGCTGTAGGTTCTTGCTATTCATCACTTTGAATGTTTCTTGCCACTCCCTTCTGGCCTGCAAAGTTTCTGTTGAGAAATCAGCTGACAGTCATATGGGTGCCCCCTTGTAGGTAACTAACTGCTTTTCTCTTGCAGCTTTTAAGATTCTCTCCTTGTCTTTTGCTCTTGGAATTTTAATTATGATATGTCTTGGTGTGGTCCTCCTTCGGTTCCTTTTATTTGGGGTTCTCTGCGCTTCCTGGACTTGGAAGTCTATTTATTTCACCAGGTGGGGGAAGTTTTCTGTCATTATTTCTTCAAATATGTTTTCAATATCTTGCTCTTTCTCTTCTTCTGGCACCCCTCTAATTCTGATGTTGGTACGCTTGAAGTTGTCCCAGAGACTCCTTACACTATCTTCATACTTTTTGATCCTTTTTCTTTTTTCTTTTTTTCTTTTTTCTTTTTGCTTTTCTGGCTGGGTGGGTTTTGCTTCTTCATATTTCATATCTTTGACTTGATTCTTGAGATCCTCTCGCCTGCTGTTGGATCTCTGTATATTATATTATTCTTTATTTCAGTCAGTGTATGCTTAATTTCTAGTTGGTCCTTTATCATATCCTTGAGGGTCTCATTAGATTTATTGAGGGTCTCACTAAATTTATCGGCGGTCTCACTAAATTTATCGGCAGTCTCTAGAAATTTCTTGAAAAACTTAATAACCGTGGTTTTGAACTCTATATCCTGTCGTTTTCTTTCCTCCATTTCTGTCATTTGTGACCTGTTTCTTTGTCTCCACATTTTGGCTGCTTCCTTTTCTGAGTTAGGTAATCACTGAGAGGAATTAACCTCTAAGCCACTTGGTTATGAGAGTCAGCTGTGTCTACAGGGGGAGAACTTCTGTGCTGGAGACACCCTTATGGGGCAAGAGTTGTTTCAGTGGGGCTTTTGTGCTCACTGCATCTGTCTCAAGTGTGTTCCTTGTGGATCTGAGTTTTGTTTAGGATGGTCCCACTCTGGCCACTGGGTGAGGCTGGCTCTTGTATCTTTAAGGAGGTGTTGATTTAGCCTTTGCCTCAGGCTACTCAGCCTTTTATATGCAAAAGCCTCTGATGAAGCTTGGGAGGGGCGAGGCCTCGGGAAGTTTTCAGGGCAGGGCGGAGCAAATAGCTATGGCACTTCTCAGCCCTGCGCTAAGAGACACGGGGTCTCTGTGTCCCACGGTAATTGCTGTAAGCAATGCTGAGAGAAACCCACTTTGGATTTCCTCCTGGTGCCAGTCAGTCCCCCTTCTCCGGGTGTCTGGGTCCTCAGAAACTCACCTGGAACTGGAGTTCAGAGCCGCTGGGAACTTGTGGCTCTCTCCATTTTGGAAAAGAACCGTGTCCTCCGGCGCCAGCCCTCTCCCCGAGCCCCGTGCGTGCACCTCCGTACCTCTGTACTTTGCTTCCGCCACTCCTCTGAGTCTCAGTTTCTTTCTAGTTGTAGGATTTTCACTCAGCCAGCCTTACAGGAAGTATTTTAAGCATAATTACCGCCTCTCCAAAATAACTCCCTAGCAGCCTACCAAGAGGCCTAAAATCTGTACCATTTGATTGACACCTCTGGATTAAGTGTTATTCTCAGAAGTCCTAGGCAATGGCAAGCTCATGTCTGGAAGGGGCCACACTGTGTAGGTTTACCTGTGCCACACAGAATCTGTGGCATAAATGCCAAGAAAAGAAGCAGAAAGCCAGCATTTTGACAAGAACAGGGAAAGTTCTGAAGTGAGCAAAGTGTAGTCTCGAGGGAGGATGGAGGGTGTGCAACAGAACAGCAGTGAGGAATCCAACAAAATGTCAAAAACCTATACCGTTGTCATAAACACATCTGCATTAATCCCACCAATGCTGAGGGCACCCGGAGAGCAGGGAAGCTTCTGGTCTAGTTGGGGGTGCCCCAGAGGGTGTTCAATGCATGTGTATGGCAATGAATGATCATGGTGATATTTGGCAGAGATGGAGAAAGAAACAGGCAGAGGGGAATTGAGGGAGTCCTGGACAGAAAGTCAGGCAAGTTCACAAAGGCATGACGTGAATGTCACTGCCTTCCAGGTGGTGGCTGGAATGACACTCCCACTGTGCTGGTCCACAGCCAGGCAGGCACAGGAAGCTGTTGCCCTTCAGGCCCTTGGCCACAACTAAAGGTGAGTACCCAGGAAGGGCATGAACATAAGCCTTCCCTAGCACACATTTGTGACCAGTGGCCAAGAGAAGAGTCAAACAAACACACCACCATGAGTAAATCGGCTTCTGTTTGAGCAGGTGCCCTTTTCCGAATGAAATTGCGTGTGTTACTTTTAATATCTCATGTCCATGTGCTCCCGCTGTTTCCTCTGGTCCACACTGGAAGGCTTTGTCCCATTACCTAGACGGAGATGTGACCACGCAGTCACCTTCACCAGGCTACAGGAACACACTTGGCTTCTCTCTCACACAAACCCCAGGAAGTATAAATAGCAATGTTCCTTTTATTTGTAGACTTAATGCTCATGGGAAAGCTGGCTCAGAGGCATGAAAGCTTACCTCCTCCAAATCACTGAACTTTGGGCCCATAATTCTTACAGTTCAAAAAACTAAAAAGAGTTTAGCAGTTTGTGCCTAAGGTACTGGAGGGAAAGAGCAGGCGCGGGCTATTAAACCCAGCAAATGTGCTTGTGTGTTTTCAATTTTCTCCTGTTGTTTCTGCCGGGGTCTTCCACAACCACATAGCTGCTGGTTTATGGAGTGAAAAGAAACATCAGAGTGAGAGGCAGCTTTTCTTCAGCAACTCTGCCAAAATGTCAAGGCCAGTCTCAGCCCAGGCAACCCTCACCCACAAAGCCCCTAGGGAGCCCAGTTCCCAAGATACAGATGTGCTACCATTAACATCAACTTCAGTCAGTGCTGAAATGGGCCCAAGGGCTGGCTCGTATTTAGTATGAGTTCCATAAAAAAACTGAAGACCACTCACTTAATTGTTGTTGTTGTTGTTTTTACTGACTTGTCTACTGTTGGAAACAAAGTCCTGGGAATTACTATAAAGGACCACACTGACCCCTAGAACTTCTAATCAATCAGGTATTGGCTGGCTATTAAACAGTGACCTTGGCACATGCTTGTAAGGAACTCCCAGAAAGAAAAGCTGCTCTGCTACTCTCCTTTCTGCAGAGAGAACAGTGACCCATTTTCTTGTGAGAATTGAAAGTCTAGACTCTGTGGGGAAACTTGAAAAGGGCAAATATCACTTCAAGAAACATCATCAATGTTTCTGATGGATAGGCTCTCAATAAATATTGATTGACTCTAAGACTATAATTCCAGATTTATAGCCACCTTTATATTGTACTTATAAACACCATAACACCCAAACAGAGCCTTTTTTCAGATTCCATCCTTGTTCAGAAAGTCATGCATCTGGCAGGCTCTGCCTCTGACACAACACACTGAAAACCAATGATGGTGAACCGTGAACATCTCACAAGGTCAAGTCGGACTAACTTACATCAACAGTAATGCAGAGCTACTGAAAGCAGGCAGGATCCAAGTTGGATCTGATCTGCTTGCCTGCTGCTAGGAACCGTGTTGGTGTGAACACTTCTCTTGACATCAAAAGAGCTCTGTATTTGCTTGACAAATAACTCAATACAAATTAGAACATTCAGTTTCCACTGTGGCCTGGTTGCCTCCTGTAGACAGAGCTAAAACTGGTTGTCTTCAATGAACTACCAGAGTGCCCTAAGATATTGGGCCTGATGAAACTTTCATGTGGTCATTGAATTGATTCTCCCTGTTGGAAGCAAAAGGTAGAGGTGTATGAAAGTGGAGAGAAGAAAGGGGGGAAAATGCATAAACTTCCTTAGCGCCATATAATTTTGGATTCCAGTTCTCAGGTCCTGTTTTCCATACCAATCCAACCCCATTATCTGACATGAAACATACACCTTTAACTTAAAATTATGAATTTTCTAATTCTTACAATTCAAAATTAATGACATTAACATCCAGAGATTTGAAGTGACTTGTCCTAAACCACACAGCTATTTAGTGGAAGCCTCTATTTCAGTACCAGCCTCTTTCTACCACAACTTAAGGGGGAAAGGAGAATCTGCTAAAGCTGTCTTAAGATGTCGGCAGGCCTTAAGCATCACATTTGTTCAACATCTGAAACTGTGATTCCTAGACCTGGCCATCCCAAGTCACTGGGGACATCTGGTCTCCCAGGACTGCAGGTAGCACCAGGGATGCTGGGACGACTGTCCTATGTTATAAGAGCAGATAGCTTGCTGGCCTCTAAGTGGGACTGAATTGTGAGCCTTTTCTTCTTTTGCAGTCACTATTACATACCCACTTGCAAAAGTGAAAGAGAAACTTCCAGCCTTAGCCCAGTGGCTTAGTTGGTTGGAACATAGCCCCATACACCAAAAGGTTGTGGGTTTGATTCCTGGTCAGGGTACATATGGGAAGCCACCAAAGTTTATTTCTCTCCCTCTCCTTCTTCCCATCTCTCTAAAATCAATTTAAAAAAAAAAAAGAAATTTTCATAATGTGTGTCAAGTTATGCTATTGAAATTTTTATCCAGTTTCTGTGCATAAAGCATTGGAATTTCTCCAGCCCATTGGTATTACTTCTCTTGGCATTAAAGAAGGGATGAGAGGAGAAAAACTCTAAAGAAATGGTACAGATGGCAAAAATCAGTGGCAGAAAAGAAAACCTGGCCTTGAGAGAAAGTAAGTGGATGCAAACATGTTAATAAAAAAGAAAAAGGCAAGTAGTTATCTTGCAGGGTTAAAAAATAAAGACTGGTGATGGATTGCCATGCCAACAAATGTTCCATGGCATTGAAAACAGAGCTAGCCACAAAATCATTTTTTTTCTCCAGGTTTTTTGTTTAGTTGGAAAACACAACATGAAGATGTGGGTGGTGAGGGAAGGCAGAGCACTAGCTCATGCACCAATTCCCTTGAGCTTATAGCTGCTCCACTTCCCTCTTCCTCCCACTATTACCCTCCCCTCACCAAAGGAGAGAAGAGAATACCTTACAGCTCCCTAGCATTGACAACTTTAGCACTTCCATGTGCAGACCTCAGTGAATTCAGCAGCTAGGAGATCAGTGGCCCATCCAAAATTGATAAAGAACTCATAGAACTCAACACCAAAAATCCAAATAATCCAATTAAAAAATGAGCAGAGGACCTGAATAAACACTTCTCCAACAAGGACATAAAGATGCTCAATGTTACTTACCATCAGAGACACAAAAACTAAAACCGCAATGAGATATCACTTCACATCTGTCAGAATGGCTATCATCAATAAATCAACAAACAAGTATTGGCGAGGATGTGGAAAAAGGGAACCCTCATGTACTGTTGGTGGGATTACAAATTAATACAGGCACTATGAAAAACAGTATAAAGGTTCCTCAAAAAAATTAAAAATAGAACTATCTTAGGACCCAGCAATTCCATTTCTGGATATATATATGAAAAAAATCCAAAACACTAAATCAGAAAGATATATGCACCTCTATGTTTACTGTAGCATTATTTACAATAGTAAAGATATGGAAGCAATGCAAGTGCCCATCATTAGATGAATGGATAAAGAAGAAGTGGTACATATATACAATGGAATATTACTCAGACATAAAAAAAGAATGAAGTCTTACCACTTGCAATAACATGGATGGTCCTAGAGCAGCAGTCGCCAACCTTTCAGGTCACTGGTTGGTGACTGCTGCTCCAAAGGTTTCCTTAAACCAGCAGTCACCAACCTTTCAGACCTCATGGTCCACAGACCACCAGTTGGTGACCACTGTCCTAAAGGGTATTATGCTAAGTAAAATAAGTCAGACAGAGAAACACAAATATCTTATGACTTATATGTGGATTCTAAAGAACAAAATAAGTGAACAAACAAAATAGAAACAGACTCAAAGATACAGAAAACAAACTAAGGATGCCAGAAGGGAGGGGCTTGGGGGGTGGGTGAAAAGGGTGAAGGGATTAAGAAGTACAAATTGGTAGTTACAAAATAATCATGGGGGTATAAAATATGGCATAGGAAATATAGCAAATAACAGTGTAATAACTATGAATGGTGCCAGGTGGGTATTAGACTTATCAGGGGGATGGATCACTTCATAAATCACATAATTGTGTAATGACTATGCTGTACATTTGAAATGAACATAAAATAAGACTGAATGTCTATTATTGAAAAATGAAATAAAATAAAATTTAAACTTAAAAATGTAAAACCTTATAGTTTACAATGTTTTCCAAAAAATATATAACTTTCAGAGAAACCAGCATTTCCCACCCAAACTTTCAATAGACCTTTTCTTTGTGATCTATTCCTGTAAAATTACCAATAATCAGAATTTTTAAATTCAATCTTATTTTAAAGATGAAAGCAGTCATTCTCAAACACGGCTGTGTATTGGAATCATTTGAGAAACTTTTCACAAATAGAGAAGGTACAGAAATCTGAACTGTCTCAAGCTTCCCAGACAATTCTGAAGTAGTCAGACATTATTCCATTTACAGCATGAAGAACCACCATCCTAATATATATCAAAAGAAATCCTGAACATCTTTTTGCCATATCCGTGTATCTGCATTATAATTTGTTAAATAAAGCAGAACACTATCCTAATGTATTATACCTTTCAGAGTGTTGAACTACACAAGCAAAAGCACACATTAATACACCTTCAATTTGAAAAATAAATACTTGAATGAAGACATGAGGCCATTCAGAAACCAGAAGAGTTTCCCTAGACTGAGTGGCTGTGTCAGCCACTCATTCAGTCAATCAGTTGAATCATTATTATTGAACCATTTATCAGGTACTGTGTAAGGTTCTAAGAATATAAAGATGAGTAAGAGTTCCTATCTTTCAAGAAGACAAAGAGAAAAGCTACAGCCAAACTTGTTTCCTCAAAGTACCCACCATAATGCTCCTGAAAATTTAAGCCCCTAACATTTTATTTGGGACAAATGCAGCTCCATAAGAAGGGACAGACTCTATCTCTGCTCCCTTAATCACATTTCATCCATCTGGAGGTCACTTGTTTGCCTCATGGTGAGTTGTCTTATCATTCATTGCAAAGAAAATAATGCCATATCAGAGGCTACCTCCTCCAGGAAGCCCTTCCTGATCATCAGAGCCAAAAATAATAGTTTCCTATACTATGTATTTTACTTATTTCATGTCACTACTCTATGCTTGTATATTATATTAACATCACCTCCCTCTCTTATAGAGCTGAGTCTTTGTAATGCTGTTTCCTTTTAAATATTTTCAGGGGGAAAACAGTCCATTAAAGTGTACTAGTCATATAGCTCTTTTCCATGCCCTTAGTGCCATTCTGTGAGAGCTAGCATGACAGCCTGATGTCTGCACTTTTTGTCAGTGAAATTGCATCACATTGCAAATGCTCCCAACCCAAAAGAGTGCTACATTGAGCAGGGTGCAACCTATTGTGGGTGTGGGTGGGGCTTATCTATCATATCCTCTATTGTTACCATTTGTTTTATGTTTATAGACCAACAGTTTAGACCTATAATAACTGAAAAAATGTCTGCAAATAACAGTACTAGAAAGAAATACACAAAGAGTACCATAATGGATGTGTTGAAAGATACGTTTTGGAGCTGCTTGAGAATTCTTCAGGAAAATGGACATGGATGAGAAAACAGAGTAAAAGTCATCAGAGAGTTAGAGTCTGGGGGCAGTCCTTTCACACACTGAGGGGCCTAAAAATCACCATCACCTGCAAGAACTGCCACACACTTGTATGAATGAGGCTGAAGGAACACTGTAGGACACAACTTCAGAGAATTTCCCATGTATAAAAGAGGGAACTTAATTCTGCAGGGACTGTGCCATAAATAACCCTTACATCTTTGATTCCGTTTGAGCTCCATTTCTGAGAGGGCCTCCACCCTGCCAAACTAGGTAGGAATGATTGTTTCATTTCTCCCACCCGATCATAAATCCTTTCAACACAAGAACCTATGTCTCATTCCTATTTGACTTCTTTACAGAGTCATGTCAATATAATTTAAAATGAATGAGTGAATTTCTAAATGAAAGAGACCACTCATGATCTCTGAAATGTCACTCAGGAAAAAGAACAAAAACTCAGAAGTTCTGAGCAGGATCTTTTTTTGTCAGAAATTGTCCAGTGTCAGGGTCTCCCCAAAAGAGAGTAGCAAGATAAATAGCACTGAGCTGGTGATGAGTCAGGTTTCAGCTGCAGACAAAGGCTCAAGTCTGACTTACAGGGTCAGAGATAACCAGACAATCTCCAGGTTCCCAGATGGACTCCCATATTCATTTTAGTAAATGAAAAGAATTAGGAAAAATGTAGGCCTCATCCAAGGAAGTAGTTGTATCTGGGTTCTCTGGCCATTGTGAGGAGAGAGTAGGGGTTTGGGAAGTGGGAAATGGCTGGTGTCAGTTAAGATATAACAGCAGTTACATCTCAGGTATGTTTAGACTCCATAAAAAGAAGTTGGTCTTCACCAGCTTGCTTCACCAGCTCCCCAAGAACACAATCATTTATATTTGTTTTGGATCAGATGTATTGGAAAACCAGGCTGAAGATTCCAACCACCCTACCCACAAAGAGGTAAGCACACACAGACAGGCACATCACAAAGGTGGACATATCCAGTATCTTGGGGAGGAGCCTGGTCAGATAGAGGCAGCACAATGTCATGTCAGGACACGAAGTTGCTGTATCTGCACCTAAGAAGCTGCAAAAACTTGCAAGTGTGGAAGGAACAACACTTCATTTTCCCTGTGTAAGGACCTCCCAAGGTTCCTAGGTCAGAGGCTCTCTCTCTGGCTCTGTCTGCCTTAGGCATCTGCGGGATGGGCAGACCCTGGAAATCCTAAGGGGAGTTCAGGAACTCTTCCCTCCCCTCACCTGGGCAGTGCCAAAGAGTCACAACGGGCACCACCTGCAAGGGTGCCTAATGGGCATTATCTCCACCCGCTCCGAGGAAGAAAGACACATGGCAAAGAGCCTGGTGTAGCTCAGGTATATTATGTTTAATTTTTCTCTCACTCAACACTAGGAGAAGGGGAGGTGGGGGGAAGAGAGAAGCACTAACACTGGACACCTTTGTAGGAATCTGTAGTGATTTTTAGTAGTGATTTTTATAAAGTGGGAGAGTGAAATATTAGCTGCTCCTTGGGGAACAACTATCTTTGCTCACTCAATTCCCTGATAAGCAACTCAGGATGGAGAGTGAGACACAAAGCATAATAAATAGATAGGAGGACATGAGAGGGATTCATTCTGCTACAGGGAGATGAAAGGAAGAGAGGGAACCATGGCAAGGAATGAAGCTTGAGCAGTACATAGAGTACTTTTTCTTATGGAAGTTCACCAGGGCAGGTGAAAGTTTTAAGAATGAGCATCATTTCAAGTTCAATTTGAAGTTTGCATTGCCACAATTTAAACTCTTTTTACACCCCCAAATTCCTTATTAAAATCTACTAATCACAACAGCTTCTATGTGTATAAATTGTGGAAATTAACAGAAGGTTTAAATTTTGTGTTCAGGTTGATATCATGTGAAATAGAAATCACCTAAAAGGGACCCATAAATGGAGGAAGCAAGAATTTGAGACCAGGGCTTATGAGGAGAAAATTATTCCCCAAGAAAGTCACAGTAATCCAGGGAGTCTTCTGGGCATTTACAAGATGTGGAATTAGAGGTTTAATCTAATGCTATTCAGATCTCAAGGGAAAAAGAGGACACAGCTAACAAGGTTACACGCTAACAGAAATCTGCTCTGGGAAGATTCTGGGATTCTTACCTACTAATTACTGTAGAATCACCAGCTCCCACATTCACTCCCATCAATTTCTCGCCAATTCTTTTTAGAAGTTCCTCCAGTGTATTCACCAGAATAAGGGCTGGTGGCACCCCTTAGTGGCAGTCATTTTTCCTCCCTCCCTGTTTGCCCTTGGAGTGCTTTCCCACTGCAGCCAGCCTACCTGTCACCAAAGATGTTGCCTCCAGTGTCTACCCTGAACTCCTCACCAAAGTTGCACACCCAAGACGTCATTATCTCCAAAGCATGGAGATTCCACATGTGTTGGCCAGCTAGGACTATGTAATAAGCCACCCCAAAACTTAGTGGCTTAAAACAACTTATTGTTTCTCATGATCCTGTGGATCGGCTGAGCATTTCCTCTATGTCCTCTGTGTCCTAGGGTGTCAGGCGGGGTGCTAGAATGACTGGAAGTCAAAAGTGGCCTCATTCTCCAGCCAATCAATGATTCTCCTTCATCATTAATGCTTCTTCCTCTCTCTCTCCCTCTCCCTACCTCTCTGAAATAAAAAAATAAAAAATTTATTTTTAAAAAAATGGCCCCATTCTCCATGGCTGGCAGCTAGTGCTGGATACAGGCTGAGAACTCAGTTGGGGCTGTTGGCCGGGGCTTTGATGGCTCTCCATTGGGTCTCATATGGGGTTTCTTGGGCCTCTTCACAGCATGCTGACTGAGCTCCCAGAAAGCTGGAGATCTCTCAAGGCCTTGTCCCAGAACCTACATAGCATCACTTTTGTCACCTTCTACTGGTAAAACTTAAACAGAGAGAAAATATACCCTACCTCCTGATAGGAAGAATGTGGAAAGAAGGAAACAAGGGAGGAAGGGAGAGAAGGAAGGAAGGAGGGAGGAAGGAAGGAAGGAAGGAGAAAATTCTAATCATCTTTAACCCACCACACCACACTGCAACACACACTCCAATGCTGTGATATCCTATCTAATAAAAGAGTAATATGCAAATTTACCATCACAAGATGGCTGCCCCCATCAAAGATGGCCACCACAAGATGGCCAGCAAGGGAGGGTATTTGGGAGGGACCCAGGCCTGCAGGGGAGGACAGTTGCGGGGAGACCCAGGCCTGTAGAGGGGGGCAGTTGGAGGGGACTCAGGCCTGCAGGGGAGGGCAGTTGGGGGGGCCCAGGCCTGCAGGGGAGGACAGTTGTGGGGGACCCAGGCCTGCAGGGGTGGACAGTTGAGGGGGACCATCCTGGCAGGGGGAGGGCAGTTAGGGGCAATCAGGCTGGCACAGGAGCAGTTAGGCATTGATCAGGCTGGCAGTAGAATGGTTGGGGCAAGCGGCAGGCAAGAGGTCGGGAGCCAGCAGTCCTGGATTGTGAAAGGGATGTCCGACTGCCTGTTTAGGCCCAATCCCACCGGTGGGTCCCAGATTGGAAAGGATGCAGGAAGGGCTGAGGGACACCACCCCCACCCCTTAGTCCATATATTATTGATTTTTTTACAGAGAGGAAAGGAGAGGGAGAGTTAGAAACATTGATGAGAGAGAAACATTGATCAGCTGCCTACTGCACACTCCCTACCGGGGATGTACCCACAACCAAGGCACATGCCCTTGACCAGAATCGAACCTGGGACCCTTGAGTCCACAGGCTGACACTCTATCCACTGAGCCAAACTGGTTAGGGCCATGCTATGCTTTCTTAAACTGATTCTAAGCACATTCCTCTAACTTCCAACCTCTTGCTGGGAGTTTTTATAAGAACCACTGTGTCTACTGCTATTGGCAGCTCCATCGGCCTTAGAAACCAACCCAGAAGAGTCTGGTAGCAGGAGTGGTCTATTGAATCAATCCTTCCCTGCTAAGCAGTCTCCTTCTCCCCAAAGTCCTTTGCTTTCCAGTCACCCACATTTCTTCCATTTATCACAGCTTTTCTGTGTCCTTTTGAAGCTTTCAATTATTTGCTACTCAAAAAACAAACAAAAAACCATGAGTTCACCTTAATCAGAGAGATATACATGTGCCATGGTGATAAGGAGCTAACTCTGAAATGTCTCTATCACTTAATCAGTATTGGCACAGAGATGATAAGACCTTCAAAGGGTCTGAATAGCCCCATATCACCCAAAGTTCCCAGATCTAACTCAGAGTAGCAAATCTGCTCTCTGAAAGTCTGATTCAACCGCTTGAATCTGAAATACTTTAGAAAGACCCTCAATGAGTCAAGTTCCTGCATTCAACTGAACTGGTATAATTCCAGAATTTTCTGGTAGTTTGGGAAGCTAAGAGGATGACATTCCCCACCTCCCCCGCCTCCCAAAGAGTACCTAATCAGCCCTATGTCTGGATCCAAGACCAGTGAGAGGCCTTTGGGGGGCAGGGGAAAAGGCAGAAGATAAAATTGGGTGAGGGGTGGAAGAGAAGTGCAACATTTCTAAGCACACATCCCGCCCCCCCCCCACCTTGTTCCTGGTCTAAAGGAAGCTAAAGCTGCTAACACTGCAAAAGAGTGACTTTCCTCCCATCCCCTCTTGGGCAACAAAGACTCTGACCAGGGTCAACTGCTAAGAACTTGACTTAACAAAATTATCAATCCAGGAGTCCTCAAATTTTTTAAACAGGGGGCCAGTTCACTGTCCCTCAGACCATTGGAGGCCGAACTATAGTTTAAAAAAAAACTATGAACAAATTCCTATGCACACTGCACATATCTTATTTTGAAGTAAAAAAACAAGGTGGCAAAAACACCCAGCAGGCCAGATAAATGTCCTCGGTGGGCCACATGTGGCCTGAGGGCTATAGTTTGAGGACCCTTGATTAGCAAATTAAGACAAAGCTAAGGTACAGTCTTTCCCCAGTCCAAGCTTCTCAATTCAAAGTTCTCTGCTCTTCCCTCATCTCACAGAAGTGCAGGCAACAGAGAAGAGCACTTGATAGCAATAAAGAGACAATAAAAGAGGTTCTTCTCATTGTAGCTGCCAGCCAACTAATGCCATTCAACTTCATTGACTGGTTATGAATATTAAACAGGAAAAGATGTTATCCGCTAGTGAGAGGAGTTTGTGATAAATCACCCTATTGGGGTTCATACTCATTATCTAGACAGGTGATGGGCATTGGGCATTCATGTTGTTTCTATTTCCAGGGATTATCAGCAGCCAAGTCTTCCAAACATCTAGGTGGCAAAACAGGACCAACCTGGGACCACGAATGGTGGGTTGCCGAATGATATTTTATTAGTTCTTCCTATCATCATCATCCCATGGAGAGACAAATTTCTAAATCAGAGGCACCTGGACCTTCATCTAGAGATGGGAACAACAAATTAGGTTTGCCTCTAATGAGAAAAATTCTATAGAGCAGGAGAAGCACACAGTAGTCCAAACTGTCCACCTTTGCTACTGCTGTTATTTCTGAAGGTCATATCTCTCTCTCTCTCTGCCCTGAACCTCCTCTTTGCCTATTTTGCCTATCCAACAGGTGAGGCTAGCACTATTGAGTGCACTGTTGTTCCAAGTGCACAGCCCACTACTGCACTTACCCTAAAGTGTTGAATTACTCACTCACGTCTCTCTCTGGAAGAGTAGGCTGATGATGGACTGTCTTACTCTGTTTTGCATTATTAGATCCTAATCCCCTGTCTAGCTCACAAAAAGTGCTGAGTCCACACTGAACTGAATGGACATCTAATATTTTTCTGTGTGACTTCCAGGATTCTCTTCCTTCTCTTCAACGTTGTCAAATAAATTATGTTAATATGTCTCCATCATGAGGCTAAATTAAGTGCATCTCAGGAGTTTTAAGCCTAATATCTGCTTTCTCGAACTACATGTATATGGTAGACATTGTCATCACTGCGGTAACAGCAATACTTTCCTATTATTCTTGACTTGCTCTTTAAGTTATGTTTCTAAGAAGTATCCACTTTCTCTCCTGAGTTCCCATTGAGCTAAAAGCAGATATTGGTGAGATGTGTGTCCATTCCAGGAATGCTGCTTTACTGAAGGATGGGAACAACATATGACTTGCCCTCACCAACTCTTCACCCACACACACTAGCTCATGTACAGGAGTGTACCCATTTGCAAATGGTTTCTGAATTTACCCTTTAAAAGCCCACATAAAGCTCGTTAAAATCACAAGGACTCTTGGTTGTATTTTAAATGCACAGATTTTTTTAAGTGCACTTAAAATAATTCTTTTCTGCTTTCCTTTCTTTCAAGGTTGCTAATTTCAGATGTTTTCTGTTGAGTCTCTTTTTCCTGCTAAGTTTTCCAAAATCAAGGGTAACTCTACTGCAGTCTTTCTGTTGATATTCCAGTTAACTGGGATGAACCTGATAGATTCTCTGTATTTGGATATCCTCAGATTATATAAGATGAGCATAGTATGTGGTATTCTTTTTTTTTAAATATATTTTAATGATTTTTTACAGGGAAGAAGGGAAAGGGATAGAGTGTTAGAAACATCCGTGAGAGAAACATTGATCAGCTGCCTCCTGCACACTCCCTACTGGGGATGTGCCCACAACCAAGGTACATGCCCTTGACTGGAATCGAACCTGGGACTCTTGAGTCCGCAGGCCGATGCTCTATCCACTGAGCCAAACCAGTTACGGCGTATGTAGTATTCTTAATTTCCTCAAATGTGTGCTTAAACTTAGGAAGGAAGCAAGAAGTCTTAGAAAATCACGTGGAATGGGAGACAGGAGAACTGTAAGAGGTTGCCAATATGAACAGATA
Organism: Murina feae; assembly: GCA_004026665.1. Lineage (NCBI taxonomy): Eukaryota > Metazoa > Chordata > Mammalia > Chiroptera > Vespertilionidae > Murina > Murina feae. Next base: position 21,968 of record PVJC01000064.1, on the reverse strand, counting down.
AGTAAGTTGGTAAGGTAAGTAGGTAGGTAAGTAAATAAACGGGATTATCCTACTAACTAGCCCTGAGATTGAGCTAGTTAGTCATTCCTTCCATCTGGACCTCAGTTTCCAGTTTTCTAAGCTGGGGGTGGGGGGCTGTACTAGTTGGTCACTAAGCTCTGTTCAAGCACTTTGAGTCTATGAAGTAACCTGTGATTGGCTTTCTTTCCCACCCACTTCCAGTTCTCATTTCATGGGTGTCTCCATATTCCCCACTGTCCTGTTCTCTGCCACTGATCTTCTCAAGGAGACCCTAGATCTACTGAGATCTGCTTTCTTAAAATTCACTTCTTTTTTGCCCTGGAATTCTAAAGCTTCCCCCCATGATGATTCAATCTTTCGCTGTTTTCTTCACGCTAACAAGCACCAAGGAAAGGCCCCTGACTTCCTTGCTACCTGTGACAAGTGCTTCTGAAGTGACCCAAAAAGTTAATGAAATTTTGCTAAATGCCTCATTCACTGCTTAGAGCCTCTGGCTCACCCTGGTTCCTAGTCATCTGTTCTTAATTGCTTGGGTCCCCATATTGGCCACAGGCTTTGGTCTCACAGCCCAGGATGAGTCATACAGGGAGGTAGCCTTCCTCGCCTCCCTGAACATCTCCCGCCAGGGAGGAGCTGTCATGGATAGTTTTCTTTTTAATATTTATAAACAGGAAAAAATTCTCCTTTCCCCCACTTGAAATTCATATATTCATTCATTAAAAGTCATTGACATTGCTGAGGTAATGGCTTGTCGACAGCTCTACAGCAGGAACTATCTCACTGCCTGCAGGCCTATATATTTTAATATCATTAAAAGACTTCTGTTTGGAATCTTAGCTAATTAATATTCATGCTTCCCTCTTTATACCTGCCATTCCCAATTTTCTGTCTTTTAAGAGATTGATCATGGCCCAATTAATCCCACCACTAGTCACAGCAACACAGGCAAGGGAAGAAAGAGGATGAGTCATTGCAGTGCTAACTTCTTAATGAGAAAAGTGGATTTTAATTCACGGAAATCTTATTCCTGAGGAAAGTTGAAGCAGAGTCTCTACCAATACAGGGACTTGGTAAGAGCAGTTAGTTGACCAGAGGTTATGGATTAATTGCTCACACTGAAGTGAGTTAAATTTATTCATCTTTAAGAGTTTTCAGCAGTTTCATTCACAGAACAGGAACCAGGAAGAGCAGGTAACTGATTTTTTTTAAGAAAAAGGAAAGTGAAAAAGGCAGTGACAGGTGTCATTATTCAGTAGCTGAAGGAACGTGAATCAACTTTGAGAGTCAATCAGATTCCCAGGGATGGGCATGTGGTCAGTGCCTTTTCTTCACCTCTGTCATCCTTTAACCTCAAAGCTTATAAATGAAAACTGTTTCGCCTTTAAAAAAAAATAGACAGAAGGAAATTAGGTACTGTGTTAAATTGTAGGGATAAAGATGTTTGTAATTAAACTTTCTCCAGCCTTATGAAAGCCTGTCATGAAGGAGAGAAATAAACTTTCTCTACTTGACTTCAAAGAATACAAACAGGAATCTCAGCAGCATTTTTTAGGAGACACTCGTAACCCTGGACCTGCACTTGAGGAACATGGGAAGTAAGAGAAGGAAGAAATGGGCTCTGCCTTCCTCAGATAGTCTCTCTTCCTGGTCCTGGATGTCTTGAGGACATGATGACAGCTAGAACCAGATAGAAAGTCACCATACAGAGCCCCACATTCATGCTAGCTGACATTGGCCAGGTTACTTCCCTTTAAGTCTCACCCATAAAATGGAAAAATAGTAACTCCTTCAGAGGATGGTTGTGAGAACTAAATGAGAAACAGTGCCATGTCAGGTAAATACCAATCCCACTTGACTATCCACAGCAACCACACTTTAGAACAAAGTACAAAAGGGGTAACTCCCATGTCACAGTGAAGAACATTTTTCCAGAAGGAAGAAAGAGGGGGTGGAGGGAAATCACTCTCTTGGCCACAAAAATGTAAAAGTGCAAAATGGAGTGTAAGGTATCTCTGAGCCTGTCTCGTCTAGTGTACTGGATATTAATAACGGAACAAAGAGGGGTTACAGAAGCAAGATAAAAATACACCAGAAGCACTGGGTTTATGCAACAGGTACGTGTAGTCTGTCCTGTTGATGAGTCACTGAGAAATCTGTTAGGGTTCAGCAGGAAGACCATGGACAGGCTGCAGCTTAGTTGTCCTTCCACCGTGGTGGTTCCCATGAGTTTGGGATTCTTTATTTTTCACAAATCTGAGCAATCACGTCCTCCTGGATGGGATCATGTAGGAACTGGATTGCTGACCCAACCAGTATGCCCTTTGACAGTTTCTGGCTACCAAACTGCTACTTGAACTTCAGGGCAGCTCAAGTGTGCCCTCCTCTGAGAAGCCAAGTCTATTAACCTGGTCAGAACTATTCCAGATCCCCAAAGAATACTCCTGCCCCATTAACATTTGCAAGTCCATCTCCCTCCATAATAAGGATGATGACCGTTACTAAAGACTTTCCAAGTACCAAATGCTGTGTTTAATGTTTTCTGGGCACTGTCTGAGTTAATCCTAGGAGGTTTGTATTTTTATTCATCCTATCTTATTGATAATGAAACTAAAGTTGAAACAGATTCAGCCCATGAAGAAGGCTGTGAAGAAATTATTTTACATTTCTTTTTTTAAAGAGTCATGTTTTATCCAAATGCTATTGTTGGTGACGATTCTAAGCTGCAGAGAAACACAGGCTGAGTCCAAATTGCTGGAAACCTGAGGGGACTTCTCTACTGGGTGTTAATTTGTTATGTTAGCCCTACCTGGGTATAGGTCTGAGTTAAGGCCTATGGGACCGAGACACATCCTGTAGGCTCTCTATGAGAATTACCCTAAAATCATGGTAATAAACCATCTCCATCCACTCATGTTGAGATAATGTGTGAGAGTCCTTCGAATGAGTGTGAGATCCTCTTTGGAGAAAGTTGTTACTTTGTGCTTCCCCAAGGTGCACTCCTTTAAGTTGCTTGCCTTTAAATGGAACCCTAGGAAGATGCTTGAATGTATGTTCCCTTCCTCCTAGTGAGCTGCTAATAGGACAGCATGTATGGCCATGTACAGAGGATGCAGTGTATAAAGAGAAGAAAGTAATTATGAGGCTTCTGTAGCACTTCCAGGGAAGAACATGAGAGGCAGAAGGCCTTCAACTCTCTCATTTTACACACTTCCAAAGTCAGGGAGATTGTGGAATGAGTGTGACTGGCCAATTGGATCAAGATAACACAGCTTAGCCCTGACTGGTTTGGCTCAGTGGATAGAGCGTCGGCCTGCAAACTGAAGGGTCCCGGGTTCGATTCCAGTCAAGGGCATGTACCTTGGTTGTGGGCACATTCCCAGGGGAGGTGCAGGAGGCAGCTGATCGATGTTTCTAACTCTCTATCCCTCTCCCTTCCTCTCTGTAAAAAATCAATAAAATATATATTTTTTTAAAAACCTGAAAAATAAATTCTTTAAAAAAAAAAAAAAGATAACACAGCTCATTCACAGAAGGGTTAGGATGAGAACTCAGATCTCCCAACTTCTATAGACATGCTGTGATTTCTCTTCTCAGAACTTAAAATCCTGTTTTTTTATTTGTTTGTTTGTTATTTGGATAAATGTCTCCCTATGTGAGAAGTAGACAGGGAGAACCAGTGAGGGGGCGTTAGAGAGAAGAAGTAGGTATTCCCTGTGAAATGGCTGAAAAAAGAACCCAGAGCTTTATAGATGATAGCAAAAAAAAGGAAAGAGAGAAAAAAATTATTTGAAAATTTAGAAAAAATATAAGCAAGTCACAAGAGTTTATACAAAAATTATAGAATATGAGTAATAAAACAGTTAGGTCATAATCACTCACAATTTGGAGTAGGTTCAGGTTCCCTAAATTTTGAAATTGTCAAAATTCATCAGCCTCCTCCAATACCTCTGGGGAGACTGACAGTCTGATACCAAGAAGCACTACTCCTATGACCTGGTGTGTCTGTGACTCTTTCTTGCCTTTGTTCATTTGAATAGAGGCTGAAATGTCAAGGTTCCATTATGTTTTACTGATGTTTTACAATTATTCTGATCAACTTTATTGAAGAATAATTTCCATAAACTAAAATGTCAATTTTAAGTAATATGCAGGAAAATGTTTCCCTGGCACAGAACACAAGGTCTAGACTGGGAGATACATCCTTTTGTACTGCTTACATTTTTTTCCAAGGGCACTTATTATTTTCATAATAACTTCCTTGAAATTATTTCCTTAGTGTGGTCCACTGAAGAGTTTGATATCAGCCAATTTCCCCAGCAATGGTCCAGAGTATGAAAAAGGGTAAAGATATGGCACCACATCGCAGAAGAACCATAAGAGAGATCAGAGAACCAATTGACAATGAACTTTCAGACCCACTCCAGGAAGTCCTTCACAATTTTCAGAAATCAACCTAATGAAAGAAAAAAGGAACTGTGAAATGAAGTTTTCAAATTACCTCCCTAGTCCTGACATTGATGCTGTGGTTTTTTCATTACATAATGGTCCTAGAAATCAAATAGAGTTCAGTGCTTATTTGCACAACTCCTTTTCTGACATATTTTTCTCTCTCAAAAACTACAATTGAGCTCTTAATCTGAAGAATCGTTTTGCAGTATCTGCCTCCCAAGGATGGAAGCATGGAGGTAACTTTCCAGACTGACTGTGTCTTAATTTACAATGAACAGACACTCCTTTCCCAAGAACTTCTCACTTCATTTTATTGGAATAGTGGTCCCTTTACCAGCATAATGAACATATTAACTAAAAAGTTCTTGCTCTTACTGTGAGAGTCAGAAAATTTCACAGTTATCTCTAAAGCTAAGTGTGGGTTTTTGTTTTGTCTTTTTATGATACTAATTAAGCATCTTTTCAAATTTTTCTCCCTGTATTTGTGTGGGAGACAGAAAAAGTGGCCACCCAAAGATGCCTATGTCATAGTTTTTAGATGTGTGAACATGTTACACTACATGACGAATTATAAAAACAAATTATGTTAAGACTGCAAGTGGAACTAAGGCTGCTGATCAACTGACCTTAAAATAGGGACATTATCTGGATTATCCAGGTGGGCCCAATGTGATCAAAGGGCTCCCAAAAATGTAAGTGGGAGGAATAAAAAGAGTTACTGTAGAAGTAAAAAAGACATGACTGGCTATTGCTGGCTCTGAAGATGGAAGAGGACTATAAACCAAGGAATGTGAGCAGCCTCTGGAAGCTGGAAAAGACAGAAAATAGATCCACCTTTAGAGACCCCAAAAGGAATTACCACCTTGATGTTAGCCCAGGATAATTCTATGAAACCTGAGTTAGACTTCCGGCCTATTGAAGTATAATGCAATACATTTGTGTTGTTTTAAGCCACTAAATTTAAGGTGATTTGTTATAGCAGCAATAGTAAACTAATACAATACTTGTATTTTTATTTCCTGACTAGGGGCCCGGTGCACAAAATTCGTGCACGGGGGGGAGAGGGGAGGGTGCCTGCTCAGCTCAGACTGCCCCCTCACACAGTCTGGAACTTCTCAGTGGATGTCCTATGATGGCTCCAGTCTGCCAGGTGCCTTTTGTGTGTGTGTGTGTGTGTGTCTGTGTGTGTGTGTGTGTCACCACTGGGGACCTGCCCCCAGCCGCATCTGAGGCTCAGAGCAGTCCTCCTGTGTGTGTCTACCTGCTGGGGGCCTACCCCCAGGCTTGGAGCAGACATCCCTTCTATGTTGATCTCTCAGACTCCTGCCCTCCCCTGCATGTTGTTCTCTTTTTTGAGCTGTGGCCAGAGCTGGGTGCTGCCTGCCTCCCAAGTTGCCTACTGCCCATCTTCCTCCAGCCACCATAAAGCAGGGAAAACCCTGCCTCGTGGTCAGGCCAGCCTTTTCCTGCTCCCTGATCCCCGAAAGGGACCTGGGGAGCTGCCAAGCAGGCCCCCAACCCCCAAGAGCTTGCTTTCCCACTCCCAAGTGCCCCCCAAAGGGCCCGGGAAGCCACCAAGCAGGCCGCCGACTCTTTCCCACTCACCGGTCCCCTGCTGCCTTCCTTTCCCACTCCCTGGTGCCGCCAAGGGGTCTGGGGAGCCGCCAAGCAGGACCCCGGCCCCTACTGCCTTGCTTTCCCACTCCCCATTGTCCTTCAAGGGGCCTGGGAAGCCCACCAAGGAGGCCGCTGACCCCCCGTCGCCTCTTTCCCACTCCCCCATGCCCCTTAAAGGGCCTCGGCAGCCAGCAAGCAGGCTGCCGCCTCTTTCCCGCTCCCTGGTGCCCTGCAAAGGGCCTGGGCAGCCGCCAAGCAGGCCGCCAACTCCCCACCACCTCTTACCTGCTCTCCGGTGCCCCTCAAAGGGCCTGGGGAGCGGCCAAGCAGGCCGCCAACCCTGCTGCCTCTTTCCCACTCACCAGTCCTGGGTCCTGCGCTGTTCTGCCCTGCAGCCGCTCTGTGCACTCGGGAGGTCCCTCAGCCCGGCCTGTGCCCTCTCACAGTCTGGGACCCCTCTGGGGATGTCCACCTGCTGGCGTGCCTGACCAGCCTGGGTGAGGGGCTGATGGCTGTCTCCAGGCTGGCCAAGCCCCCCAGGAACGTCCCTCACCCCATTGGGGTGTGGCCAGCATGGGTGATGGGCTGATTGGCACTTTCAGGCTTTAAGGCTGCCCACAGCTCCCATTGACCCAATGTCCCAGCAAGGCTGGCTGGACGCAGGTTTCTGGGGTTTGTTTATCTTCTATAATTGATGCTGTTCCTTTAAGCCAAGGCCTCCTACTAACGAAGCCTCCTCTCTGCTTCACCTCAGGGCTTCTATAATGAAACAATGTTACTTAGTGCTCAGGCCAGGCTTGCTATTTCCTTCAGCTCCCAAGGTTTCTATGATTTATACATTGTTGCAAACATGTTTTGCTTTGAGGCAAGGATAAACCAGGCGGCGCACAGACAGTTTCATTTTCACTCCTGCTGCATTGGAAGCTGCCGTTTACTCAGGTCAGGGAGTGGCAGCCGCCATGTTGTCTGGGCTAATTTGCATACAGTCACTCTGACTGGCTGGTGGGCATGGCTTACCCTGTCCCGGAGAAACAGTTAATTTCAATATTACGCTTTTATTAGTTAAGATGTTTAACTTTATGTAGAGCACTGGGTCTAATACTCAGGACATAAACCGGTTTTACTGACAAGCATGGAAGACAAACCTGAGACACAAACTCTATAGACAACTAATTATCTATCACTTTTAAAGCAATTCATTATTGGAAGTCCTTTTGACAATCAAGCCACCCAATTAACTTCAGAAGATCCAATGGATGTAAAATAAGTTATTTTTATTGACATATCATGCCTGCACAAGCCTTCTACAGCATGTGTCTACCTTTTACACAGTGAGGCTGCACTGCGGTCACTGTTGTAGTATCTCACCCACCCAAACTGATACATATCTGGGGATTTTTTTTTCACTTGAAAAATTGACCTGATGCAATGTCTATTTCATTGTAGGCAAAAAAAGACTACTAAGAATAATAAATAAAACTTACTTAGCATAACTCAACAACAAAAATTTTCTAAGAAAAAAATTGATCAATAATTCATCATTTCTTTTAGAATTAGAGTTTTGGATTTCTTTAGGTAAGTACCAAGAAGTGGAATTGCTGGGTGATATGGTAGTTCTCTTTTTAAAAAACTGAGAAAACATATGCACCCCTGTGTGCATTGCAGCATTATTTATAATTGCCAAGATATGGAATCAACCTAAGTGTCAACTGATAGATGATTAGATAAAGAAGATATGGTACATATATACAATAGAATATTACTAGGCCATTAAAAATGAAATCTTAACCATCTTCGACAAGAGGAGGGTATTATGCTAAGTGAAATAAGTCAGAGAAAGACAAATATCATATGATATCACTCATATGTGAAACCTAAAAAACAACAAGAACAAACAAAACAGAAACAAATTCACAGATCCAGAGAACAAGTTGGTTGTCAGAAGGGATAGGGCTGGGTGTGTAAACTGAAGGGATTAAGAAGTACAAACTGGCCTGGCCAGCTTTGCTCACTGGTTGAGCATAGATTTATGAAAAAGGAGGTCATGGTTCAATTCTCAGTAGAGCACATGCCCAATTTGTGGGCTTGATCCCAAGTAGGGGGCATGCATGCCTGAGACCAATTCCAGCATGACAGCAGGGCTACATCTGGGAATGGCTGATGGCATTTCCCCAAACCTGAGCAGGATACATTAAATTGATTGTTTGCTGACAGACAGCTAAATCTACATGTTATTGCCTCCTACTGACCAAACACCTGAACAGCTGTAGGCAAATTCCCCCATTCTAACAATGGACTCTGTACAAACCCTGACCCTTTGAAGTGTATATCTCAGGACAAATTGTGTTAATAAAAAGTATGGGGTCCTGGGACGAGAAGATCTTAGACCTGAAGAACTTAGAACTTAGCTCCTTTAGCTAAGCTCCTCTGAGCTCCCAAATGCCTTTCAAAATTATGCTTCATTTCTGGACTCTTATTTAAATCTACACACAGCCTTCTCCAGACTCCTGACCCCTTCTTGATGCTGGGACAAGAACCCCGGTACGTGCAGGAGGCAGAAGATCAATTATTCTCTCATCATTGATGTTTCTCTCTCTCTCCCTCTCCTTCCTCTTTGAAATCAATAAAAATTATTACAAAGAAAAAAGTATAAAATGGCAGTTACAAAACAGTCATAGGGATATAAAGTATAGCATAGGGAATATAATATAATCAATAATAGTATGGTATCACAGGGTTACTAGATGTATTAGGGGAATCACTTTATAAGTTATATAAATGTCTAACCACCTGAAACTATTATAATAATGAATGTCAACTGGAATTGAAAGAATTACTTTTTAATTTAAAAACATAATCACTTGTATCACTGTATTAACTATTTCAGGTAAAGAGTAAGTAGATAAGACTGGCTGAAAACACAAGTAAATTCCTTTCCATTCTCATAGCTATGTGATAGTTCACTGTATCACATGAAATACCAGAAATGGACTTTCATAATATCATTTCAATTTGCAAAAAAAATATTGTCTGAGGCCTCCCCACTTTGTTCCAATACTCTCAAACAAAAGGATAGACTTCTTAAAGGATGGTGCAGACAGCTAGCATGTCTTGAATCAGATGTGTGGAGAAAAGTGGATAATAAAGCTTAAACAGTTTTTTATTGTTTAATAGGTCATCTCTGCTTTAACAATGACTGTTAGTCCTGCTTATTTTTAAAAACAGCTACATCCAGACTTAACAAAGAACTTCAGCCAGAAGTTATTCCTCATACTAGTTTATGTTCAGCACTTTTCACTCATTTATTCCACAAAAAAAATGTCTTTTATTAGCAACCAAGCTGAACCACTGTACATTAATTTTATAAACGAGATGTTAGCATGACTATCACAAAACGTTCAGGGACACTGAAGAAATGACATTACCATGGTGACGTGCTGTGATGGTGGGCACCCCAGAGACAATGGACCACAGAAAAACCATTAGGAAGCTCTTCTCCAGGGACCTCCTGTTGTTTACTCAACCACTTAAGGGATGAGCAGGGCCACAAAGTCCAGGAAGCAATCACTCACTCTTCTCTGAGTATTGTAAAGAATGACATGGAGTCTCTGGGCTCTTTTACAACCATTGACAGATATGACCTCCGGAAAGACTTCCCCATCTCTGACTGGAAAATTACTTCAGCAAGAGAGAAAAGGTTTCACAAATGTCAAAGGATTCAGTGGTTCATTATTAGTTTGTTTGCTCCCCTTTTTAAGTTCCTGTAGTTTTGTGTTTCATCTGTTTGTGTAGAGATGCAGATGTGATTTTGGGGGTTTGGAGAAAAGTGGCCTGAGGGATGGAGATGGGGATGATGAGGACAAGGCACTTTCCCATGGAAGGATTTTGTAGCAATAATAAATTATAAAACAATCCCGAAATCCTGTAACAGTATACATAATTATAACACTATTATTAACTATACTTCCTATGCTGTACTTTACATCCCTGTGACTATTTTGTAACTGTCAATTTGTACTTCTTAATTCTTTAACCTTTTTCACCCATCCCTGATGACAACCAGCTTCTTCTCTGGATCTATGAATTTGTTTCTGTTTTGTTTTTATTGTTTCTTATAATAATCTATTATTTCTCACTTCTTTATAATTACATTCAAAATAAGAGAAACAGATTGTTTAGGAGAGAACTAAAAAGCTAGGAAGATATTTATTAGAAGCCACATTAAAACTAACTTTTAAGAAGTAATAATAAAGTACAGCATAGGAAACAGTGTCAATAATATTGTCATAACTATGTATGGAACCATTTGAGTACTGGAAATATCAGGGTGAACACTTTGTAAAGTATATGATTATCTAACCACTATGCAGTGTACCTGAAACTAATACAAAATTATTCTAAATGTAATCTATAATTAAAAAAGAAAAAAATTTTTAAAGAAGTAATAAAACTCTGAGAAAAGAATTTTCCATCAATTCTGGGAATTTGCTTTGCTGCTACCGCTACGGAGCTTTTAACTTTTAGATTCAGTATGATGAATGGGTGTCTAATTCTTTTCTATCCTATCCTAATATAATAAAAGAGAAACATGCAAATTAACTGTCCCTCTGCTATGCTTAAGCCACTCCCACAAGCCATGCCCATAAGCCAATCAGGAGCCAGCATGCAAATTAACCCAACTAAGATGGTGGCAGCTACAGAGCTGGAGTGACAGGAGGCTTGGGTTACCCCCGGCAATGGAGAAAGCTAAGCTTCCCACCTGCCCTGGCCAGCCCTGGGCTCCACTCAAGGCTACAAAGTTTCAATTACAGAAGATAAATAAATTCCGGGGGGGGGGGGGAGAGAAAAAGAAAAAAAGGAGAGGCTGGGAGCTTGGGTCGTAGGGGGAGCTTGGCCAGCCTGAAAATGGCCCTCAACTCCTCACCGAGGCTGGCCAGCCACCCCAGCAGGACCCCTACTCTGATCTGGGACACCCTTCAGGGCAAACCAGTTGGCCCCCAACCAGGTCTCTATCCTATATAATAAAAGGGTAATACACAAATTGACCCTAACAGCAGAACAACTGGGAATGACTGGTCACTATGACACACACTGACCACCAGGGGGCAGATGCTCAATGCAGGAGCGGCCCCCTAGTGGTCAGTGGGCTCCCACAGGGGGAGCTCTGCGCAGTCACAAGCCAGGCTGATGACTGCCAGCACAGCAGTGGTGGCAGGAGCCTCTCCCACCTCCTCAGCAGCACTAAGTATGTCTGGCTACAGCTTAGGCCTGCTACCTGCTGGCAAGTGGACATCCCCCGAGGGCTTCCGAGCTGCCAGAGTGATGTCTGACTACCAGCTTGGCCTGATCCCCTGGGGAGTAGACCTAAGCCAGAAGGTGGACATCCCCTGAGGAGTCCCAGACTGTGAGAAGGTACAGATCGGGCTGAGGGACCCCTCCCCGCCAGAGTGCACAAATTTTTGTGCACCAGGCCTCTAGTATATTTTATAATATATTAATACACATGTATATTTGTAAAATATAACATTTTATGATTAACATTTGAAAATGAGTAATGTTGACAATTAATGCTAACCTAGCAGCCTTCCAGGTACTAATCTAATATAATAAAAGAGTAATATGCAAATTAACCATCACTCCTAGACACATAAGCCACACCCACCAGCCAATCAGAGTAGCTGTATGCAAACTAATCCAGCCAAGATGGCGGCCAGCACCCCAGGAACTAGAGCAAAACAGGAGGCTTCTGTTTGGAAGAAACTGCCTTCCTCAGCTGGCTGGGCCTCTGCTCAAGGCAACGAAGTTTCAATTATAGAAGCTATGGAGCTAAAGCAAACAGAAGGCTTTGTTGCCTGCCAAGACCTCCACTCAAGGCAACAAAATTTCAATTATAGAAGATAAATAAATCCCAGAAACCTGATTCCAGCCAGCCTTGCTAGGACGTTGGGTCAATGGGAGCTGTGGGCAGCCTGAAAATGGCCCTTAGCCCCTCACCCAGGCTGGCCAGGCACCCCAGTAGGGACTTAAACCCTGAAGGGACTGTGGGCAGCCTGAAAATGGCCCTCAGTCCCTCACCCAGGCTGACCACACCCCCATGGGTGAGGGTCCCCACTGGGGGGCTTGGCCAACCTACAAACAGCCATCAGCCTCTCACCCAGGTTGGCCAGGCACGCCAGCAGGTGGACATCCCCCGAGGGGTCCCAGACTGCGAGAGGGCATAGGCCAGGCTGAGGGACTCCCCCCTGCCCCTGCCGAGTACACAAATTTTTGTGCACCAGGCCCCTAGTATACTATAAAAGAAAATTAATTTGTTCAATCTATTTGCACAGTAAAGTACACATTAATCAATAGTCAATATTTTAAATGAGCTGTCTCAGGATGATTTCTCAAAGACATGTTAGGCATTAGTGAATTAATATTGCTGACGTCAACAGTAACCATGGTTTAGATTTATGCTACCGTGTACATAGGTTAGTGGAAATTTGGTATGGAGTCATTATCAAAGGTTAATTCTAGTAAAAACTGCTTATATTTGATTTATTGCATGGATACAGAATGTGCCTCAAATCTTAGCAGACATTCTTTAACTTCATGATGGTCAAAAGATATTTGAGATAAATATGCATAAACTGAAATTATTATTATAACACAATATAAAGATCACAAGTCAGGTGTTAACTCAGTAACTGGGATATGCATATATTGACATATTTTTAGAAGTATACACTTTCTTTAAAAAGTAACTTATGTTGGAAAAAGTATTGGAAATAAAATATATCAAAAAATTAAATTAATTTTTATTTTTATGTTCTTTCAAGTCTAAAGTCACTTTTGCCTTTTGTTTAGCAATATAAAAATATGCTATTTTTATCTGTTTTGTCCCTAAAATCATTATTTTTCTTATTTTTGAAATTTGGAGGAGGAGGGAGGAAAAATATCTGCAAAGTTACCTATTTTTACTCACTTAACAAAACTGTACAACTTTCTACATACATATACATATTTTTAATGTGAACATTTTCAAAAGTGTCTGTTTTCCCTTGACTTAAGTACATATATCCCTGTGCATCTAAATACACACTCATTTATCTTAGGATTCTTATTTCTAATTAAATTGCAAAGGGTGTAAACATTTCAAAACCAAGGTGTTCTCATTTATTATTGAAAGAACATGACGATCTCCAAATACATCCATACACACAGAGAGACACATCGCAGACTATGACACCAGAAAATGCTGCAGGCATTTGCTCAGTTACATGAGCAAGGAGAGGGACAGGAAACTACTCACAGATTCAAAAGGTTATTACTCACAAAACAAATTAAAGAATGGGTTAGCAAACTGTCTAGAAGGATGGACTGCAAGAGAGCCCAGGTTAGGCAAGTCCTCTTTGCAGTGTGGGACTTATCAACCTCATAGCTCCTTTCAATACTCAGAGAGGTGAGGAATCTGGAAGAGAGCTAGTGGAGTGAGCTGTCCACCACTGTCTCCCCTCCCCAGCCGGAAGACAGACTGGGCTAGAAGTCAAATTTTGGGGTATCACAAATAACCCACAGAACCAGGGATCAGAGCAATCAAAACAACCCTGTCTTTTTTATACTAAGATCTGTTTAAATGTACATCTCCTGACCCAAGGATAAACTCAAAACCACTAGCCCAAAATGTGTGTGATGAATTTTTTTCCAGTTTCATAATTTTAGAATAAGTCATGAGGCAGAGTCCTGAACATGCAAAGATTAAGTTATTACCTATTCTGGGACCGTAGCATGATTAGCCTCATACTCTTAAGTTCTAACTCTGAAATTCTAATTAATTAAACTGAATCACTATTAACTATTAACTTACTGGGATTTTTTTAATACAAAAATTAGTAAGACATAGTTGAAGTCAACTTAGTAAATAATTTTTTCTCCAAAATATGTGGTCCCTACCTAACTACTGTGCACTGGGAATCATAGGACATTCGTAGCCCATTCCTAGTGAGAAACCCATTTCTTATTCAGCCAGGTAGTCATTTGTTCTTTCATATCAGCTGTGAATCACCCAACATGCTAGGTAAGATTTTCTTGTTTGGTTGTCAGCTAGAGAAAGACCATTTAAATTAGCATAAGACTCCCTTCAGAGGCAGAAGCACAGAGGAGACAAGAGTGATCTGAGATTGCAGCCACCATCACCATAAGCCTCCTCAACAAGCCCAACAGGGAAATCACTCAAAGGAGCTGCAGAAGTGGGAGCAGGAAGAGGAGAAGGTTAGCATGGGTCCATATCCCCTGCTCCAGGTGGTCAAGAACAACCCCTGAGTGCTCATCAACTGCTACAACATGAAGCTCCTGAGCCATGTGAAGGCATTTGACATGGTGCTGGAGAGAGTGAAGGAAATGTGGACAGAAGTCCCCAAGAGCAGCAAGTGCAAATCCAAGCCTCTCAATAATGAACACTACATCTCCAAGGTGTTCCTGCATGGGGACCAGTCATCATCACTTCCTGTAGAACCTACTCATCCCGGGCAAAGAGGGTCCTTATCACTACGGTCATAAATCACTCCCTGTTCTGCAAAGTCCTGTCCTTAGTGATGCAAATAACAGTCCTGTGGTTTTTAAAAGAAAGAAAAGATGCAAGGAGAGAAAACTGGCAGGAGAGGAAGAAGAGAGGGAAGAAAAGAAGGAAAAGGAATACACTGGCTTAACAAAAACAAAATGTGGACAGCACAGCCTTGGGGATGACTGTTACCAGGACTTTAGTGATGCTACCTGGAGTTTCTTATGATTCTTCTCTCTACTTCCCTGCATGTGGATTTTTTTTGACCAGCATTTCCAACAGGCATGAATGTTGGCCACCTGTAGCTTCAAATGTGTTTACTTATAATCTCAGAATCCAAAATTTCAAGCTCTGGTATGAAACTTTTCTTATCCTGTTTGTGGCAGCTGCCCATCCTGGGGATGAATCTCTATGGCCAAGGTCTCATAAGCAGTTAGCAACTCTCAGAGTGGCCAAGAGTAGGTCCCAGGGAAGAGGACAGTGTTATGTCCAGGAGAAAAGAATAATGCTGTGCAAACAAAACAGAAAATTCCCAGCCTTCCCACTCAACCTACAACATTTCCAAATTCTGAAGACACCTATGACTTAAGAACTGGAAAGGATAACAGAAGTCCATGGTTCTAGCCTTCCACCACTGTGTTCCACTCTGGTACCATGTATTAAAAGGAGCCTAGACAAGTTAAAGATGTGTCCAAAGGACTGATGGCATGAGAACTCTACCATACAAGGTATGGCTAAAGAAACTGAAATGTACCTTACAAAAAGGAGCATCTCTTTTATGTAGACCAAGGAGCATATTTACTCTGTGCTGCCTAATTCTTGGGATCATAAATGTGCCTACAGGATCCAGAAAGGTAACATAAGGGAATGAGGTAGCCAGATGTTAAAAAAAAAACACCAAAAAATAATAGTGTATGTATGACAATTAATGGCATGCAACACTTAGCCACAGGCTGTGGAAATCCATAGGGAGTGGAGGGCTTTGGAGAACTGGAGAATTTAGGTCCCATTTAAGGATGTAGTCCCCAATAAGGTCCAGATAATTATTGCCCTGTGGGAATATGGGTGCAATAGTAGGAGATCTTTCTCATTTAAAAAGAGCTAGAAAACCTATTTCATGTGAAATCTCTCAATTTCTTCAATGTTGGCTCATTATTTTTAAAAACACCATGTATACCAAAAAATATGATTTTGAAAGGAAATCCCCATGGGGTCCCCATTAGAAATATTCTAGAAGGTAAAACTAGAACCAATTTTATGATGTAAACTAGAGGCCCGGTGCAAGAAATTTGTGCGGGGGGGGGGGCGGTCTCTCAGCCCAGCCTGTCCCCTCTCACAACCCAGGACCCCTCAGAGGATGTCCTACTGATGGCCACAGTCTGGCAGCACAGGCTCAGAGTAGGGGCCATATATGTCTGAGTGTGTGTGTGTCCACTGGGGGCCTACCCCCAGCTGCACTGCAGAGACTCAGAGCAGGCTGCACCCAGCCGCATTAGAGGCTTGGAGCAGGCGTGTGTGTGTGTGTGTGTGTGTCTGTCTGATGGGGCCTGCCCCCAGCCACACCATGGAGGCTTGGAGCAGGCACCCCTTTGTGTTGATCTCTCAGGCTCCTGGCCTTGCCTGCATTCTGTTCTCTCCCTTGAGCTGTGGCCAGGGCTGGGTGCTGCCTGCCTGCCATGCTTGCCTGCTCCAGGATCACCATGGCGACCAAGGAGCAGGTCCTGCTGCTTGCTTCCTGCAGGCTGCACATGCCTGCTCCCTATCCAGAGGGCAGAAAGTGACTGGGAGCCGGCCCTACTGCTGGGGCCTGCCTGCTGGTGGTGCCTGCTCATGTTCCGGATGGTGGCAGGCGACCGGGAGCCAGCCCTGCTGCTGGGGCCTTCCTGTGGGTGCCTGCTCATGATCCGGATGGCGGCAGGAGATGGGTAGGCGGCCCTGCTGCTGGGGCCTGCCTGCTGGCAATTCCTGCAGCAGGCGACCAGGAACAGGCCCTGCTGGGGCATGCCTGCTGGTGGTGCTTGCCTGCTGGAGGGCAGCTGCTCACTGGTTGCCAAGGCAATGCCTGCTAGGCTCACATTGCCAGGGTAATGCCGCCAGTGTCCTGCCCCACAGCCATGGGCGCTGCCATCTTTGTCGCAGAGTGACAGTTAATTTGCTTATTACTCTTCTATTAGAGAGGATTGTGTGCAATAACTAGAACTCTTCCATCATGATGTAGTAGATGCTTTGCCAGGCAGTATCCGGATATAGAAAAGTAGAAGCTGATGATCATTATTAAGGAATATTGTGGAAATGAATTCTGCATTTAGTGGTCTGAATAGCCCATAGCAAGTCTACAGATTGACTCTGATGTTTTTGAAATAAGCTCAAAAAATGTTCTTCTCTGAGAGAGAGTCTAAAGGAGGAGAAGACATTTGAGGACTAATCAACCTTGGATTCAAACACGCTGCTGAAAGAGACAATGGAGAAGCCAACATAGTACAATATTTCTAAGTGCAGGCAAGAACACATTGAAGATATATATGTCACATGTCCTGGCAATAGGATAGGATTTCTTTTTAATTCTAACCCAAGGATATGTTTATTGATTTTTAGAGAGAGGAGAATGGATAGAGAGAGAAATATCGATGTGAGAAACATTGGTTGGTTGCCTCCTCTACATGCCCCTACTGGAGATTTAACCTGAAATCTAAGTATATACCATGAATAGGAATCAAACCCACAAACTTTTCTTTAAATATATTTTTATTGATTTCAGAGAGGAAGGGAAAAGGATAGTGAGATTGAATATCAATGAGAGATCATCACTGATTGGCTGCCTCCTGCACGCCCCCTACTGGGAGGGATCGAGCCCCAAACCCGGGCATGTGCTCTTGGCCAGGACTGAACCTGAGACCCTTCAGTCCGTAGGCCGATGCTCTATCCACTGAGCCAAACCAGCTAGGGCCAAAACCACAAACTTTTGATGTGCAGGACAACACTCCAAACAACTAAGCCACCCTGCCAGGGCATTGGAATTGAATTTTAATGGACATAAATCCAAATCTCTTTCTGTCTAGTTACAAAAAAAAAAAGGTTTCCTGGCCCTGTGACATGTTTTAGGATGTTTGGAATGAGAAGAGTGTGGTTTTGGGGGTTACGTGGTCTGGATGCTTGGCCCTGGTCTGTTACTCATGAGTAACATGACCATGGACAAGTCACATTCCTCACTCTCCAAAAAACGTGAATGATTTACCATCACATCAAATTCAATACTGCAAAGATAGTGCCCCCCACTTTCCTTTCTTCTCCTGCAAGAAAGGTCTTGATTTCCCCATGCCAAGGGAAGCAGCCAAATCTGACTTCTCTCTAGACTCTAATGGCCTATCATTTTCCCACTATCACAAGGGCAAGATCTCTGAGATACATCATGAGCAATGGTCTAACAAACAAGTTTGTGTTCCTGGTATAGGAGGACAAAGTCATAAATTTCCACTTGAAACAAAAGATAATTAAGTCCCCAGACGAGAAAGCAGATATATTCTAAGCCATAAGTCTCGTGAAGGTATATACTCTGGGCAATAACAAAGTTCAGAAATTATCTCTACAGGAGCCTGATAAGACCTTAGACAAGACTGTCATTCTGTTCCAAATTTTCCCTGTAGAATTTTGGGCAGGGGAGAAGGTTCCATCTTCCAGCTGTAAAGTGAGCATGTGCATGTCAAATCATCTGTATCTGTCAAACTCACTCATCATCACTTCAGATTTCTTCTCAGAGGGAAAAGATGACCCATATTAAAGAGCAGCTATAAACCAAGCAAAATACAGACATACTCACAGATAGAGAGCAGACAGATAGCTCTGGTGGGGGTGCAGGGAGACTGAGCAAAAAAAGAAAAAGAAGAGACAACTCATGAACATGGACAACAGTATGATGATTGCAGGGATAGGTGGGAGAGTGGAAGAGGGCACCGAAGGGATAGATAAATGGTGACGGGGGAAAAATAAATTTTAAGAAGCAACTATGAAAATCTTATCATTGCCAGTGCATAGCCTGGACACATTTAATTTTTTTTCTTTTTTTTTAATCGCAAAAAGTATCACATTTAATTTTTTTAAGTGATGACAGAAAACTTAGTTCAAGGGGTCACACAGCCCAAATACCCAACTCATTGTCAGCTGTAAGGCGTCGATGTAACCTTAAAATGTGTTTAAATATGGTACACATCAAATTTGTCTGCAAAATTTATTTCCCTTTCTGATGAAAAATATCAAAGATGCCATGAGACTAAAGTACTTGGTTAGTCTGGGAGGTAATACTTTTGCTCCTAGTATTTAGAAAAAATGGTAAAACAAAAAAATAAACTAAGCATAACACCTTTTTCAGAGCATTAAGGTAACACAAACAGTTCTTGACAAACACTTTCTAGTAAATGTTTCTGTCTGCCTTGGTAGGATTGCTCAGCCAACAATATGTTATTTGACTAATGACTCATTAAAATAAGAAATTATTGCATTTTAACTGAGAGGTAGTTTAGCAGAGAGAACAACAGGCTGGTCTCTGAAATCCCAGCTCTACCACTTCGTAGCTGTTAAGTTTCTTAACTTCTGTATGGTTTCCTCGTCTATATACTAGTAAACCTGCATACAGGATATGATGAGGCTTAAATAACTTAATGTATGGAAGGCAGTGCCTGACACACAGTTAGCTCTGCCTATCAAAATCATCTCATTTTATAAAACCATTTGCCCCATAGATAGTTGCAAGGCTGCCTCCTCTGTCCAAGCACTGTACCAAGCACTGAAATATGTGGAGCATTTCCTAAATCAGGAGTCTGATGGGACCGGCAGTGCATTCTCAAGTACAAGAACTCAACAGTAAGGTAGAAGTAGGGGCAGGCCTCCATGTCCTATCTAATTAAATGCATATATCAGAAACTGCACTGACCATGCTTCAAGTACAGGTCATTCATAACCTGTTTGTGAAATGTGCAGTCAGGTGCATGTTGTCACATCTACATTAAATTTGCAACTGGCTTAGATTTCTGTATTAAATAGTGTTTCTAATTTGTGTTTTGGGTTACGACCCAGCTCCCAGTACATGGAGACAGCGTTACAAATGAGGAGGCTCTGTTATCAGAAGGCTGAGTGAGACAGAGTTTTGATGCGAGTGAGCTTGGAGTGCCAGTTTTATTCATCCACTGCCCAGGCCAAAATCTGCCCTCAGTTATGCATGCACAGCTTTCACTGACGTCAGTTAAGAACTGTGCTCATGTAACAGAAGGCAGAAATTTGGCTCTTTGATTTTAATAGAGTTAAATGCCAAAAATTTTGCTGATGCAGGTTGCAAATTTAAAGTAATCTCATCTTCTGTACAGGCCATGTAAGAAAGGAGTCCCGAATTCTCAAACCTAATTTGGAAGCCCTGAATGCTACTTTGCCTAGGAGTTGTGTGTGGCCTCCCATACAGTAAGACCTTTAAGTATGATTCCAAGATTGTGTCTGTGGCTTCAGAAAAAATCCCAACACACAGCCCCAACTCATTGTCAGCTGCAGGGTTCCATTCCTGGTCTGGGCTTCAACAATGCTGAAACCAGTCAGTGGTGCCGAACAGACTCCACTCCCCACCTTAGATGACTAAAGAATTATATAATGAAATTAGGGTCTCAGCACTCAGCATATTCAGCCCGAGTTCCAGTCTAATTTACGTTCGGACATATCCATAGCTTTGTCTTAATATTTGTGGGTTTTTAAAATTTAATTTAATTTTATGCAATGATGTTAACAATTGGATCTCCCAGACCTGAGCATCTGGTAGTAAGTTTGAGTGGTAAAACACAACTCAACAGAAATATTAAGCCAGGCCAATGACCAAAAAAAAAAAGATCTTAGCTAAGAACCTCAATGTTTTTTGTTCCTTCAAACAGCTATTTTGAGTTCTGTTTTCTGCATTGGGTCCAGAGAAACAGGCTTTCTCTTGAATTCTTATTTAGAACTTAGGAGGATGTATGCCTAAGTGTGTCTCCCATGCTTGAGTTTCCTCATGGATGATATAAGGTAGGAAAGCCTTCTTGACCACTTGTCATTTCTCACTCTCTCTCTTTCAGAGGAAGAGTGTCTTACACAAACAGTAAATTAGGGAGCAAGAACAGAACATATCTAAGCTTTCTCTTTAGGATCTTCCTGCCCGCAGAGAGCATTATTCTGCTCTGCTCCCGTGCTATAAATTTTGTCCCCAAGAAGGAGGCAGCATTGCCTGTGATTGAGGATGAAGTCTGTTCCATTCAAGAGATCTGTATTCATAAGCCCATCATACCTAAACCACATTCTTCCATGGCTTCAAGAACAACAGAGCTGCCACCTTGATATCTGCCATCCTTACATCTTAATGAAGGGGCGGGAGGAGGGGAGGTTGATGGACAAGCAACAAGAAGTTATTAACTATGTCTGGATTGATCAATTAAAAACTAACAGACTGCCCTGGCCGGTTTGGCTCAGTGGATGGAGTGTCAGCCTGTGGACTGAAGGGTTCCGAATTCGATTCTGGTCAAGAGCATGTACCTTGGTTGCAGGCACATCCCCAGTGTGCAGGAGGCAGCTGATTAATGTTTCTCTCTCATCAATGTTGCTAATTCTCTATCCCTCTCCCTTCCTCTCTGCAAAAAATCAATAAAATGTGTTTTTTTAAAAAAAATAATAAAAACTGACAGACTAAGAGCATTACTCAGAAATAAAGAAGCAAATATCAAGAGGGAAAAGGAGTTTGAAAGTGGTTGCTCTTGAAAATCAAATTGATAGGGTATGGAGGGGAGGGTGATATAGGGTATGGCAAGAGGCCACTGTGCTCACTGACCCTCAAGGCTCAACCTTGTATTGCTATGTAAGGAACAATTCATGATTGTACACTTAACATATCAGAATAGGAGAGACATTAATATATCTTCTACAGTGTTTTCCAAATGGAAAGTTGCAATTGGTTAGTGTGTCATGAAATCTAGTTATTGAATTGTGACCAGAATTATGAAATAACCAGTGGCCTGGTTCACAAAATTCATGCACAGGGGGTTTGGGGGTGTCCCTCAGCCCAGCCTGCATCCTCTCCAATCTGGGACCCCTCGGGGGATGTCTGATTGCCAGTTTAGGCCCGATCCCACAGGGAGTCAGACATGCCTCTCGCAATCCAGGACTGCTGGCTCCTAAATGCTCACCTGCCTGCCTGCCTGATTGCCCCTAACCACTCTGCCTGCTGGCCTGTTCACCCTCAACTGCCCCCCCACCAGCCTGACCACCCCCAATTGACTCCCCACCAGCCTGCTCGCCCCCAACTGCCCCCCTGCCGGCCTGATCGCTCTCAATTGCCCCC
>PVJC01000063.1:146297-184881 GCA_004026665.1 Murina feae | reverse complement strand
ATGCATTTGCTGTTTTTCAAGCATCTGCAGCTCAAGATCATCAATATAACAACACAGCATATGTTGGGGTGGCATGTTCTCTGACCTTCAGAATAAACCCAACAAAAGCTTGTTTCCTTTCTTAGATGATTTGCCACAGGAGTGTTATTCCCTGGAGACAGTATTCTGACCAGACCTTCCTGGGAGTGGTCATAACATATGCTGTGCTTGTAGAAAGGTGTGGGCCATATCACTAAATAGATCAGGGTCAGTTTTCTCATCTTGTGGAAAGGGAGATAAAGTTATGATAGTTGATCTCCCTTTCCACAGGTTTCCTACAGATTTGTGTCTCTGCTGTAGCCCCAGTTCCTCTGTGGCTGTGGGGCTTGGAACTGCTGGGTGCCGGGCCCACTTAAAAGTTTGTGTCTTGGCTCCTCCAACCCCAGCACTGAAGCTGGGCTTGGGGCTGCTGGGTGCTGAGCCCCCCCTATGGGCTGTGTCTCTGCTCCTCGGACCCCAGCAGCCCCAGCACCTCCACAGCCACAGGACTCGGAGTACCCCATGCCTCGGACCCCAATGGCACCAGCGCTGGGGGGGGGGCTCACAGCCACTCGGGGGCCCAGCACCCCAGTGGCAGCAGCAACCAAGCAGGCCCAGAGGCACTTTTCCAGTGGGCTTGGCAGAAAGCCTGTGTCATCACCATGGCGACGACACAAGCGTCTTGTCCCAGCCGCCATCTTTGTCTCAGAGTGATGGTTAATTTGCATATCACTCTTTTATTAGATTAGATATTTCATTACTATGGATAATTATCACATTTTATTTATCCATCCTTCAGTTAGTGGACATTTGGATTGTTTCTATGAATAATGCTGCTATAAACATTTGTGCACAAGCTTTTGGGTGGACTTACATTTTCATTTCTTTTGGGGTGGACTTATATTTTCATTTCTTTTGGATATATAGCTAGAAGTGGAAATGCTGAGTCATATGGTAACTGTGTTTAACTTTTTGAACAACTGCTAAACTGTTCCAAAGTAGCTGCATCATTTTATGTTCCCACCAGCAGTGTGTAGGGATTTCCATTTTTTCATATCCTCACCCTCACACACTTATTATTAGTGGAGGTTAAGTGGTATCTCATTGTGGTTTTAATTTATATTTTCTTAATGGCTCATAATATCAGCTATCTTGTCATACGCTTATTGACCATTTGTACGCATGGTGTATTTTTTTTTAGGAATATCTACTCCGTCCCTGGCAGGCATTACTTAGTGGTTAGAGTATCAACCCATGCACCTAAGGGTTACGGGTTCAATTCCTGATCAAGGGCACGTACCTGGGTTGCAGGGTCAATCCCCAGCCCCTAATGGGGTGCATGCAGGAGGCAGCCAATCCATGTGTCTCTCTCTCCTCTCTCTCTCTCTCTCTTTCTCTCTCTCTCGCTTTCTTCCCCTTCCCCCTCCTTTCCACTCACTCTTTAAAAAAAAAATCAGTGGAAAAAATATCTTCGGGTGAGGATTAACAAAAAAAGAAAAGAAAGAAATATCTACTCAAATCTTTTGCCTATTTTTAAAATTGTGTGGTTTTTCTTTTTTTATTGAGTTGTGATAGTTCTTGGTATGTTCCAGAGTTCAGAGATAATATGATTTGCAAAATTTTTCTCCAATTCTGTAGTCTGCTTTTTCACTTTTGTTGAATATAAAAGTTTCAAATTTTGAAGTCCAATTTAGCTGTGATTTTCCTCTGTTGCTTGTGTTTTTGGTGTCATCTCTAAGAAACCATTTCCTAATCTGGAGTACAAACATTTTTGTCTTTTCCTGTGAGAACATCACAGTTTAACCTCTTTATATTTAGGTCTTTGCTCCATTTCCGGTTAGTTTTTGTATGTGGTGTAAGGTAGGTTCTAACTTTTTTCTTCTGCATGTGATAACCAATTGTCCCAGCACCATTTGCTGAAAAGACTTATCTTTCCCTAGGAATTGTCTTGTCAGCCTTTATGAAAATCAATAGACGATAAGTGCTGGGTTTTATTTCTTGACTCCCAATTCTGTTGCATTTGTCTCTATGTCAAGCTTTATGCCAGTACCATACAGTCTTGATTACTATAGCTTTGTAATAAATTTGAAATATAACTTTGTTATTTTTCCCCCCAAGATTGTTTGGGTTATTCTGGGCCCCATATGAATTTTAGGAGCAGCTTGTCAATTTCTGCAAAGAAGCCGGCTTGAATTTTGATAAGGATTATATTGAACCTATAGATCACTTGGGGAGTATTGCCATTTCAGCAGTATTAAGTCTTCCAATCTAGGAGCAATGAAATGTCTTTCTATTTACTTGGATCTACATTAATTTCTTTTAAAGGTATTTTATAGTTTTTAGAGAATAGGTTTAGCATATCATTTGTTAAATTTATCCCTAAGTTTTTTATTCTTTGTGAGGCTATTGGAAATGGAATTGTTTTCTTTTTTTTTTTAATATATATTTTATTGATTTTTTTTTTACAGAGAGGAAGGGAGAGAGACAGAGAGTCAGAAACATCGATGAGAGTGAAACATCAATCAGCTGCCTCCTACACAGCCCCCACTGGGGATGTGCCCACAACCAAGGTACATGCCCTTGACCGGAATCGAACCTGGGACCCTTGAGTCCGCAGGCCGACGCTCTATCCACTGAGCCAAACTGGTTAGGGCGGAATTGTTTTCTTAATTTCATTTTTTGGTTTGCTTATTTTCAGTGTATGGAAACACGGTTGATTTTTATATATTGATCTTATATCCTTCAATCTTGCTGGACTCATTTAATAGTATTTTTAGTGGATTCCGTAGGGCTTTCTATATATAAGATCATGTTATCTGCAACCAGCTTTTAAAAGTTACAATCTTTCTACTACAACCGTACTCTGTAGCCTGGGAAATTTATTAACTTGGGGAAAATTAGTTGACTCTGAGGTTATATTTAGGAAAGAAAAGTTGCCACTTTGTATTTGTCTTTTTGTCACTGAGAAAGAAAAATACAGCAGACTATTAGGCTCAAAACATTTGCAGAGAAAGCAAGGTCCCACAAATAAACTCAAAGAATCCTTGAGCCTATTTGGTGAAGTATTGCTTTAAATAATATCATCAATATTGGTATGTTATGGGAACTTCCTATAGTCCTTCCAAACATAATTTGTTTGGCACAGACTGAAATAACAGTGATTATACTTTAAGAGATAAGCATTCTAATTTGTTTTTACTTTAAGTAGGATTGGGTGAACTATGAAAAATAAGACCTTGAATATCCAAAATATATACCTAGTGCTTCGTTCATATGCCAGTGCTCGTTCAGTTTAGCTTCTTTGCCTCTGTGACCTCAACCTGGTAAGATTTTAAGAACTTGTGTTTTAGGCCAGGAGAGACCTTCTTTTAATTCTTTTGAAGTGAGTGATACATCTGCCAAGTAAAGCTTATTTGAAAGCTGTCAGCGGGTGAGTTATGAGTTATAGTTATGTATACTAATATAGCACACTGAACCAAGAAAACCTAAAACACTTGGAGTTTCCTCTTTCCCTCCAGAACTACAAGTTAGGTTAGTGATAGGATGGCCCTAAGGTTGACTCCAGGAGTTTTTCTTGGTAAAGCTCATGGAATTTCCCACAGAAGCCCAAGTAGAGAGCAGAATTTCAAAATCATTTTGGTTTATTTGTTTCTGATGTTCCCACTATAAGATAGGAAACATATTCTTACCTTTCCTTGTCTCACAAGGCATGGAGAAATTTTAAACAATCGCATGTAAGTAAGAAAGTTCTTTGTGTCTCTAGAAGGAGAAAGGAACATTGACCTGAGGTAAGAGTCTTCCAAAGGGAGAGGGGGAGATTTCAGGAACCCACTGTGACTATTAGCTCATGCATATTGATTCTATTCGTGAACCCATAGGAAGATGTGGAGACCAAACATTTCAGATTATGAGTGGTCAAAATGGCAGACTAAAGCAGGACAAAGTAGTCAAAGATTTAGAAGCCTGTAAAATATTTTTGGAGAAAATGTGTGAGTTTTCCAGAGTGACAAAATTTAATATTTTAATTTGTAAAAGAGTGGATTAGGCCCTAGCCTGTTTGGCTCAGTGATAGAGCATCAGCCTGTGGACTGAAGGGTCCCTGGTTCCATTCTGGTCAAAGGTACATGCCCAGGTTGTGGGCTTAATCCCCAGTAGGGGCCGTGGAGGAGGCAGCCAATCAGTGATTCTCATCATTAATGTTTCTATCTCTCCCTCTCTAAAATCAATAAAAATATATTTGAGGGGAAAAAAGTTTTATTAGCCATAAATATGAGTAGAAATATTGGTAGTCTTCCTCTTTACCCATAATCCTCCTTCCCTCTTGCACTTATCATTTGGTTTGTCCAGTTAGAAGGGCCTGGCAATCTTATGATATTTGAATACATAAACCTCTCTCAGGTAAGGAAGATAGTGAAAAATAAATTTTACAGACATTGTACCAAGTGTACAAAACTCCAGGTTTTGGGGGTTTTTTGGAAGAGCCCCATAGCCAACTATTCTTCCCATAGCAACCTTTTCTTCACCATAAAAGTAGCATCAAATCCTTAGGTTTATAAAAACTGTTGCTGCTGTCAGGCAATGCCAACATCTGTAACTGCCTGGAGCAGGACCTAGCCTGTCTCAGTGACCCCAGTTGGCTTTGATCAAAGCATTGATTGGACCCTCACTTCACTTCAGCTCATTGATCCCTTCTTTGTGCTCTTATTCTCCACTGAGAAATCCCTTCACAGATCCATCTGAATAAACCCTACACAGCCTGCAGGACCCTGGTCAAGTTTTATCTTCTCCAAGAAGCCTGTTTCTCCCACTACTGTAAGTGCCTCCCTCCTTACACTTCTGCTTCCTCTTCACCAGGAATTTCTGCAGTTCAGCAATTAATACAGTGTCCCATGTGGATCTGTGGTTCAGTTATTTTTGGTGGATTAGACTTGGGTCGTCTGTAGCCTTCCACTTCCCACAGGACCTATTCTTCATGCTCATCAACTGTGCTATCGAGCAGTTGTAGCTGGTTCGGGACTGGCATTCTTACAGTTCCTGTGTGTTAGAGCAGCTGACAACTGCTGATAGGGCCACGTTCTTGGGGTCATGTGTTTGTAAGGTGCCCGACTCCAGGGAATTTCACTCACATAGGCCATGAGATGAATGTCATCCACTGGCTTGTACGCATGGCGGCCCTGCGTGACCTCTTGCATCTACAGGTGGTCTGTGTTTACACATTGCTGCGTTATATTGACTGGTCTGGAGACTCTTTCCTACCTCCTTCCTTTTACATTTTTTGACGTTTTCATTGGGAAGTTCAAAAATGAGTAAGGAGGGAATCTAACCTTTTCATAACTCTTTAGGACAATGTTTTTCAAGAGGAGGTCCTGGACCCTTTTATAAGAAAAATCTGGGACACAGGTTAGAATGCAGATTCTTAAATATATATATATATATTTTTTATTGATTTTTCACAGAGAGGAAGAGAGAGGGATAGAGAGTTAGAAATGTCGATGTGAGCGAAACATCGATCAGCTGCCTCCTGTACACTCCTCACTGGGGATGTGCCCGCAACCAAGGTACATGCCCTTGACCGGAATCAAACCTGGGACCCTTGAGTCCGCAGGCCGATGCTTTATCCACTGAGCCAAACCAGTCAGGGCAAGAATGCAGATTCTTTAGCCCCTCAGTAGACTTGAATAAGCCAAGGAGTGGAGCTGGAGGCCCTCAGAAGCAAGACTGAGGATTCACTAAAATCTTAAGAAATGATTGTTGGCAAAGCTTCTCAGTAGGGTGGAAACTGTCATGCCTTAAAGGATTAATGCCATCGTCCTTACCCTGTCACACTGTTGTGATATTTAGAAAAACACTATTTAGTGAGTAGCTGCTTGATGCCCTCCACTATGTAGCCACAGTGGGAGAATCAGAAGTGAAAAATAAGACCTTTGTTTTCAAGGTGCCAATAGTCTATGTGGAAAGAAAAGATATGCAATAAATACGTGTAGTTGCACACATGTCCACGTACAGTACATCCTTAGAGAAAGATACCTTTTAGGAAAGCAGATTATTATAATAGTACAGGTCTATAGGGTTGACAGTTTATAGAGTTGAGGTTATCTTAGGGATCACATATTGCTCTCTCCTGTAGTGTGACCAGATTTTAGTGCTTCAGACTGGCATTTGCATGAGCGGTGAGCTCTATGGAGTAGTGGAAAAGGCTCTTGTCTTAATACCTTCTGTTACTTTCTGGGGGTTAATACCTCCTTCAGGTATTACTTCATGGAAAGGAAGGACCTCATTTTTGACAGCCACCCTATGATTATTACATTACAACCTTATTTCATCGGAATGCTTTGATGGGAAGGAATATTTATTTCACTGGAATGCAGAAAAATGGCCAGAAAGCCATTATCGTTTGTATAGTATTTCCCTAATGTTTTACTGTAGTGTAAAATTTTATTTACAGTGTAAACAATTGTGTTTTTTCCTTTTGCATCTTTGTCATTGGGACATCAATTCTCATTAGACAGTTTATTGTTCTAGATTAGAAGATTGTGGGAGCCTTCCTTAAACCTCTGTTGAGCCTGCTTTATATAGAGCTATAGAACTTGAGAACTGGACAGGAGCTATAGATTCTCTGAGTTAATATCTATTTTTGCCACTGAAGACTTCCACATTCGTAGCCATGAGAACAATACCTGGCACAATGTGAGAGCCTGTAAAATATCAGCTACCATGTAGTACAACCTGAACCCATTATTTGAATTTGGTAATTTCTTCTCAGGTGTTTTAGAGCCGAAGAAAACTTGTGGAGTCTCACTCTACCTAATTCTTTTCACTGAGGACCACCCCTCCATCTCCATAGATACTTACTTTTGTAAAAAAATTCCAATTCTTGATTCATTTCATTTTTCTTATGTGCTATCTCCTTTTTCACCCTAAAATTAGAGAAGACAGAATAAATTCAAAGAAATTGAGGATTGCCCTTTAAAACTTTTTATTTTGTTGTCAGGGCCAGCCAGAGGTTTTCTTCCACCTTTCATAAAATTTATGCCTGGCATAATTCTGATTTTTACTACCTTCTCTGTGCAAATACACACCCAACCTTATGCTGGTGGTGGCACTACTGTTTCTTCATGGCAAGACTTCAAAATTTTCTGGAAACTTGAAACTCATGGAATAAAATCTTGTGGGTGTCATGGGGGTGGAAATAGGAAATTTGGGGGAAACAGTGGACACATGTGCCAAAGTGTTTGGCATCCTTTATAGGACTAATGAACTTCGCTCTTTTTTCTTATTTTAGACACAGGTAAAAAACAAAAAACAAAGTATCAGGCACAGTTTACTCATAAAAATAAGCAGGTTTAGTGGCTATATTTAACAACATGAAGACCAGGGCAAATTTCATTAATATAATAATAACCTGTATTCCCTCTAACCTCCAGACACACACTTTTGAGGGGACAGGGGGTGAGGAGAGGAGGAGACTAGCAAATAAAAACATGAAGCTTTAGAAAAGTAAGTTTTCTTTTCTCTGCCAGTCCTCTTACAGTTTTGTAGTAGAGGCTAAAAGGTGAAGAATCAATACTAGCACATTTGGTAGCCCATCTTAAAATGGGGTAATTTGCACCATTTGAGAACTTCTATCAAGCTAAACATATGCTGTGGAAAGTTAAAAAAATTGGGCTGCTGGCTTTTCCTCCCACCACCTTTGTCTTCAAGCATGGCTTGATAAATGGTGGAATTTCAAAAAGGGTCTTAGTGCTGTTGAATATGTGCTTTAAAATTTATCTAACTGCTTTCTAAATCCTCAAAAACGTTTCAATAACTTGATAAAGGACTGTATTTAAAGTGTCATATGTGTTTCTGTACACACAGGGCTGGGCAGAAGTAGGCTTATACTTGTAATACACATAAATAATACAGTAATCCTATCTAATAAAACAGTAATATGCAAATTATGTGACAAAGATGGCACCCCCATGGCCACAAGATGGCGGCAACCATAGCCACATCCTATCTAATAAAAGAGTAATATGCAAATTAGACATCACTCCATGACAAAGATGGCTTCTCCCATAGCCACAAGATGGCTTCCCTCATGACCACAACATGGCCGCCCTCATGGCCACAAGATGGAGGTGCCCAGTCCTGCTCAGCCCTGCCACTGAAGTGGTCAGGCCTGTTAGCCAGGCAGGTGATGGGGGAAGCGGGGGGCCTGAGGGGCGGAACAGGCAATCAGAGGGGTCTAGGGGTGCTCTGCCCAGGCCAGAGGCCTTTGCCAGAGGCCTTAGGCATGGGCAAGGGTGGAGCCAGTGATCAGAGGGGGCAGGGGCAGAGCTGGTGATCAGAGGGGTATGAGGGTCCCCTACCCAGGCATAAGGCCTGGGTCAGAGGCCTCAGGCCTGGGCAGGGGCAAGGCCGGAGATCGCAGGGGCCTGGGCTCTGCAGAGCCAGTGATTGGAGGGGCAGGGGCGGAGCCTGCGATCACAAGAGTCTGGGCACTGGTGGAGCTGGCAAAGTAGGGGTCTGGAGGTCCCCTGCCTGGGCTTGTAGCCTTGGCCAGAGGCTGCCAGTGGGGCAAGGGCAGAGCTGGTGATGGCAGGGGGCGAGATCAGAGCCGGTGATCGCAGAGGCCTGAGCTCTGTGAAGCTGGCGATTAGAGGGGTTTGGGGGTCCCCTGCCCAGGCCTGCATCCTCGGCCAGAGGTTACAGGCCTGGGCAGGGGTGGAGCTGGTGATCAGAGTGAACTACAGAGGAAACATCTTTTCTTACTGCTCATTGGCTAAGCTCCCTGTATGCCACTGGTAATATTCTTAGTAACTTGGGTAATAAGAATCCCTAAAGGTGATCTAGGGTTTTTCCTCCACACTCCTGGAGTGAAAAAATGAAGGTCCACTGCAGGAGGGCTAAGAAATGTCATATCCTGCCCTAGCCGGTTTGGCTCAGTGTATAATGCCTCAGCCTGCTGGCTGCAGGGTCTGGGTTCAATTATGACCAAGGGCATGTATCTAGGTTGCAGGCTCCTCCCTGGCTGGGGCCCAGGTCAGGGCATATGTAGGAGGCAACCAATCAAAGTGTTCCTCTCACTTTGATGTTTCTCTCTGTTTTTCCCTTCTCTTCCACATTCTCTAAAAATCAATGGAAACATATCCTCAGGTGAGGATAAAAAAAAATAAAACAAAGAAATGAAAGACACATCTTGAAAATACCTAAAGAAAGTTGTCATTTTTTCATGGTGGAGGGACTGGAGTTTGTGTTGATGAAAACACCTTGGTGGCTGCGGTGACTGGCAGTGGCTGCAGCAGTGGGGTGATGGGGCTGGTGGCTTCCCCTGATTAGCCTGATCACCTCCCACAAAGGGAGGCCAGACTGTGGCTTAGGCCTGCTCCCCAAAGGGATCAGGGAGTGGGCCTAAGCCGTCAGTAGGATACCCCCTGAGGGCTCCCAATATGTGAGATGGGGCAGGCTGGGCTGAGGACCCCCCCCGCACCTCCAATCCATGAATTTTGTGTACCAGGCCCCTAGTTAATAAATAACAATACAAGAATAAACTCTGTTTTTGTGTGTGTACATAAACCTGTTTTGGCCACTCTTGTATATGTTTGCATAGTGAAGATTGAATTATATCCTTTATGCCTAGAAAATAATTTTTGTTGAAACAAAACATGAGAGTATAACATTAGATATATAGCTTATTACTTTGGCTTAGTTTCCTATTGCCTTTTACAGGTGTGTGTATGTATGTTTTTCCCCCCTTTATATGACAGAATTATTAACTTTTATTTCTTAACTGATTCCATGAGGATTCCAACTTTTATTTCTGCCATGGTTTTATAATCTGTGTGTTTTTTGGAGTTGAGTTACCTTTTATAAGAAGAAAGTAGTAATGTCCATTTAATAGCAGATTTTATAAGGCCGGACCTGAGTGGCTTTGCTTTAATCAACCTTTCCTTTTCTCTTTTCAGAGGATGTTAAACAAGTCTTTGAACAGACCACAATTCATCAACGTATTCCATTTAACTGGGATTCAGAATTTGTGCAACTGCATTTTGGGAAAGAAAGAAAGAGACACCTGACATATTCGGAATTCACTCAGTTCTTGCTGGTGGGTCTCACACTTGAAAAGAGTAAAGAAATGAAACTGGTTTACTTTGGAACTCTGAACCAGACCATCCCATCTGGAAATATTTCTCTAGCAGGGTATAGAATGGGCTATTACAGATTGGATAGGACCTCTTTCCCAGGAAGTCAAGTGATTTGATCAAAGATCATGTAAGTCGGGAGGAGCAAACTTGGAACTTCAACTCTTGACTATGACTAGTTCCACTGCTATTTACCAGTACTTCATGTTCCCCTGAGAAATGAGTAGATGTCTTTATTAGCATCTAACAGTCCTGTCATTTCCTCTGAGGCCTTGCATAGACAAGGCACAGAGTCTGGACCTTGGCTGCATGTTGGAGTTACTGGTGAGCTTTCAAACTGTTGTTGCCTAGGCCCCACCTCTAGAGATTAGATTTGGTTTGATTTGGAGGAGTGTGAGGGAGGCAGACAGTCTGGGCATTAGGACATTTCAAGCTTCTCCGATGCTTCCTTTGAGAACCACTGTTGAAAAAGCACTTGCTGTTCATGTCCAGGATTGAACATTTCTTTAGGAGTTGTCGACATTTCTCTGGGATGTTTCTGGCCTCATCACTCCTCCCCTCTCCACCCCCAACATTGTGACCGATTGTATCACTAGACCACTGATGATGCCAAAGGAAGAGTAGTAAGAAAATAGGATTATAGTGTACTTTTCCTTTTGAAGCATTCTTTTAAAATGTTTTAACTCTGACATTAACATTTAGCCCCAGGCACCATTACCTACATGACACGTGGGTCTATATGATAAACCACTCTTTTGGATTTTTAGGCACTTGTTTTGTTTTTCTGACGATTAAGTTTGACATTTTATTAAATGTAATATTTTATAAATGTTTTATTAATTGATTTTTTGAGAGAGAGAAAAACAAAACAAAACATTGATTTGTTGTTCATTGGTTGATTCCTGTATATGCCCTGACTGGGGATCAAACCCACAACCTCGGCATATTGGGACAATGCTCTAACAAACTGAGCTACCTGGCCAGGACTTTTAAACGTAATAGTTGGAAAGAGTCATTTAATGGGATTCGTTTGCTATGTTTAAATTCAAGATTTTAAGGAAAAATTTGCCAGAGAAACCACCTTCTGTTCTTTGTCACTAGTAATGCCAGCAGCAGGTACCCTGATGTCCCTGCTTCTCTTGTGTGCCCGAGGCCTTGTCAGAGCCTTCAAAGGAGTGGGTGGAAACGGATGCGGGGTGGAGGTGGAGGTAGAGGTGGTGGTGGAGGATCCTGGGGCACACAGACACTGCGCCGTGTGCTCATTCAGTCAGCGTTTTGTGGCATCCATACCTCGGCACCAGCATATGTAATAGGTTGACTTTAACAGATGCTTCTCATCTTGACTTTCACTGATGTTGTAATGATACATGAAAGTATCTGCTTTTATTTTCCTGGCCTTTGAAACCTTACAACAAGATGTCTTAAACCTGCTTGTGTAATATTCTTTAAAAAACATAGCCATGTCTATGAATCCCCACTTGCAGTTCTATAGCAACATAAACCTATGTGAATAACTCGGGTGGTGAATGGAATTCAGCTTGGATTTTTGCTGTTGCGTGCATAAGACACTGGCATGCAGTTGGAGGGAGTATTTATTTTGATGAGGCATAATTGCAATAATGCTATTGAGACAAATGCCTCAAATTGACTTTATGGAATACAGCCTAATTAACTTTGAGTCTTAATGGAATGTTAGCAGTAGTAAGGCTGATC
This sequence comes from Murina feae, assembly GCA_004026665.1. Taxonomy (NCBI): domain Eukaryota; kingdom Metazoa; phylum Chordata; class Mammalia; order Chiroptera; family Vespertilionidae; genus Murina; species Murina feae. The sequence continues at coordinate 173,026 of PVJC01000063.1, read as the reverse complement.
GCATTTTTCTGATATTTAGCAGTATTAAGGCTGATCACATTTTTTTTAAGCAAATATCAATTATGCTGCATTGAGTCAGCTGTCTACCATTCCAAGTGGGGTGTCTGGGTCTTTCTCAAGATGTGCAGAAGTCAGTCAAAGACGAGATGACTCAGGGATTACTGACGAGGTTTCCTGCTTCACCGTGTAGGGCATTCACTAGAATTTGACTCCACTCTCTAATGGTGAGTAGACCCATCCCACAGTGCCCTGCGTAGGATGGTTTTGACTTTGTAGCCCAGATGCACATGCTCAACTTTTACTAGGTTAAAATAGCTCAGGTAGGGCCTGCTTTTATGTCCCACTCCAGGCCCAGATAGGAAGGAAGGAAGGGATGTATCATAATAGACTTTATATGAATGCCAATGAAATGCCAGTTTTGATGTCTGCCATTAGGTCACACGCTCCCCTTCCCCCCTTTCCTCCCCCCCCCCCCCCATACACTAAATGTTTTTATTTGCTTCTTTTGAACTTTTGTCTGGATTCAGGGAACTTCTTATGGAAGAAGTGAACTCAATCTCCTACGTTTCAGACTCTTCCTTTGTTAAGCATGCACCCGCCCTGCTGCTCTAGGGCAGGGCTCGGAGACACAGGCACCAGCTCCCCGGCTGGCGCCAGGCTCAGGAAGGCAGACACTCGGCTGCTTGAGACGTGCATGCTGCTACCTGTCACCTGCAGCCACAGGAGCAACCGAGATGTGCTTATGGAGTCAGGCGTCTGGGCAGTACATAGAGACAGCGCTGCTCCATCCCACTAAAGGTTCCGGAAGGTAGAACCCTCAGCCGCTTGAATCCGTACACTCTTGTGTGTTACCTGTGCTTGTGTGGTTGGTGGACAGTGCCATTCTCTGCACAGTCCGATTTTCTTTTCCTCCTTTAATAGATGTTTTGTGTTGTGATAAACCACCATGTGGCTATGAGGACATCACATGTGCATCCGTGTACAGTCCAGACCAGCTGCCCACCCACCGAGACGGTGATGGTCATAGGCATCCCTCGAGTGCTGAGTTGGTTATAAAGTTCATCAAGTGGTAGATAAATTTGATATTCTTTGAACTAAACTTACCTTGTTTATACTTCGCATCTAAAGTGTAATGTTGAAGTGAGCAAATCCTCCTTCCTGGGGTCTTGTTCCCAGGGAAGGATTTCAGAAGCGCGTGGGGCCGCAGTCCTGTTACTGCATCACTGATACCGTGGCCCTTGCTGCTGCTGGTTTTCATGCCCATTTCCATCATCTCCACTTCATGCAGGCGTGATGGCGTGTGTGTGTGTGTGTGTGAATGTGAACACAGTGTTATATGTGGGTAGGGATGTGTATTTTAAAATATCCTATAAACTTTCCACTCACCTCTCTCTCAGCTCCGAGAGCAAAGCTCTAATCTTATGGTGGCTAAGTTGAATAATTCATTGTAACATATTGAAAACAGTATTGTTAGAAAAGAATGTGGAGAAGGTTTTGTGTTCTATGTCTGCCAGAACTCCTGTTCATGAGTAGTGTTAACATCAAACTCTCTGCCCTGTTTGGAAGTATTTCTTGTGCTGTGATTATTTCTCACTTGAAACAAACCACCCAATTCAACAAGTGTTTGCCGAGGGTGCAGGATTTACTGTGTGGCCTTATGTAGAGGGCCAGAGTGCAGAGACAACAACTTTGGAGACACTTGTATTAGTCTAAGGATTGTTCCTGCATTTTTCTGCCTGATAGTTCCAAAGAAACAGTCACAAACAGGTATGAAATGTACACCCTACAAGATTACTCTATTTTATTTTTTTAATTCTCACCTGAGGATATTTTTATTGATTTGAGAGAGAAGAGAGAGAGAAACATCCATTGATTGCCTCCCATATGCTTCTGGACAGGAGACTGAATCCACAACCTAGGTGTCTGCCCTGCACAGGTATTGAACCCACCACCTTTTGGTGTATGGGACAATGCTCAACCAACTAACTGAGCATTGGTTACTCTCTTGTGGTATCAACACTATGGCAAATATAAACCTGAAGTTAGCATTCAGAGTATGGTTAGAGCAGTCATCCAGAGTGTGAACTTGAAGGGCACATACCAGCATAAGGTCATCCAGTTAACTGCCCTATTTTACAGAGAAGAAGATTGAGGCCCTTCACTTCAGAAGCTCATAAGAGGTATCTCACTTGTAATTTTGATTTGCATTTCCCCAGTGACCAGTGATGCCAAGTATCTTTTATGTCCTTATCGGGCACTTGTATGTCTTATTTGTAGACATGTTTATTCAGACCCATTACCCGTTTTTATTGGATGGACATTGTAGGCAACTGTAAGAGTGAAAGGCTTCTTAAACTCTTCTGCCAAATCATTCTGTGTGGTTGTACTAAGAGTTATTCTAAAAAAAAAAAAAAAGTATAATTTGCAGAGTGCTTTTACATATTGTTTCTGAAAACCCCAAGGGCTAATTATCATTATACCCTATTATATGAAAAAATAAACAAGCTCTAGGGCAACATTTTGCATTTACAGGTCATTTTCTGGGGAAAACACTCATGTCTTTCATTAGGTTCCCAAAGGTATACCCGAAAAGACTACAGAGAAACTGTTCTGGAGCTTAGCTTCTTCCATAATAAGAACACAGACATGTGAGGCATTCGAGAGGATGATGCTGTTACCACTATAGTATTCTGTCTGCAGGGCCCACGCTACGAAGGGTTAGTCTGTTCCTGGAAGGGGCAGTGCTTCTGAATGGACGGTACAGTCAGGCACTGCTAGACGTTTAACATTTCTGACCCCTACCAGGTATGATCATTAAAAAGGGTGTGTGTTGCTGTTCTTCCCATTTACTTTTTGATAATGTTTTATAATCATAGACGTATTTCGCACATAATTATTACAATTTAAATATAATCCACCCATAGGAGTTTCTAGTGGCTCCAGTCTCTTAATAGAAAAGTCTAGGATTGCTACCAAATCCAATATATATAGGATGTCCTTCCCAAAATGTATACACACACTTTGAGTAATTATAAAGACAGTATTTATTAAAATACATTTCATTTTCAAAATTGAGCTATCAGCTGTTAAAGTATGTATACATTTTTGGGACACCCTGCGCTTGAAAACTATTACTATTAGCTGCCTCTCCTAGAGCTTAGATAATGCTTTGACTTGCGTTTGTCCTTACAGTCATCTTTGGTGTCAGGCAGTTGCTATTGTTTCCGTGTGAAAGATGAGCACACAGAAGCTTGGAGAAGTTTCTAGATTTGGTCATGATGAGACAGGTAGAACTGAAATTGGTTTTAGTTTTCCTAAATCTCTAACAGTGTTTTATCGAATGTCATATAAAATTTCTCTAAAGTGATTCTTTTCAAAGATGGAGTTCTGAGCCTCTGTCCCCACCAAGGATCTGCTTCAGTAGGTCCTATATGTATTGGGCCTAAGAAACTGCCTTTCAAGCAGGCATCCTGAACTGTGGTGTTCCCGATGGTCCACATTGAGAAATACTGCTCTAGCCTCTGAAACCCTGACTGTTGAAAGCACAGCACCTGGTCTTCATCCCAAAATTGGTGGGGAACTCTGAGAGGCACACATGATCAGATTTGTGTTTAAGAAAGATCAATCTGGTTATTGCGTGGAAGTCAAATGAAAGGGGCTCTGATGAAGGGGAGAAGGGGTGGTTGGTTCCTTCCAATCCAAGACAGAAGCAACTATGGCCTGGATTGGAGATAATGGTGATGAGCCAAAGTATATGAGTCCAAGAGAAGTTAAAGGGATAGACCTGATCAGGCCTGGTGAGAAGATGAGGTCATTAAGGATGTGCAGAACTCACGGTTGACTCCTAGGTTTTGGGCTTAGGCAAGTGGGGGGATGGTAGTGTTTTGCTGAGATGGGGGCAGAGGAGGGGAAGGAGGGAGTTCTAATGAAGACTACAGAGCAGTGGTTAGCTTGTAATTGCCTGTCATGTGTGTTGCTCGATTGTTCCACCTCCTCTCCTCAGTTCCTTGGAGTTAGGATGATACTCTAGGATCTCCACCTATGGCCCCATACACCTAAGCATTTCCAAAGAATTCTGTTTCCCACTTTGTGGAGCCAGGGCATGTCTTCTGTTTCCAGAGGCCTTGAAGAGGAACCATCACAAAACCAGCAATGCTGTAAATTGGAGGAGATTTTGAAGTTGGGGTTTTATTAGTTAGCTGAGAAACAAGATGGCTAACCTGGGAGGAAATTGGACTCAACATTATCTGTAATGTCTTCTCATCGAATAGCATTTAAGAATGAAGTTACCTGACCCAGTGGAGAGCGCCAATCACAAAGGTGGTGTGAGTGTTGACCTTTATTCTGGTTGCCCTTCTGTCAGAAGAGGATGAGGAAACGCAGAGAGGAATCATTGCGGGCAGCAGAGCTCGGGGTAGAACTAGAAATAGAGCTGCGTCTGGTGTCGCAGACTGGCCACTCATATTGGTAAGGGTCCTTGATGTCAGATCACATGATCCACGTGGCAACCCTTATTGGATACCAAAGCATGTTCATGCTAATTTTCAGCTGAACAAGTTTGGTTCTTTTTATGAAGTCAAATTGACCATTATTTTGGCTTATGGGTTGACATGACCTATCCATCTGTCCAAGTCTTTTCTCTGTAAAATGGACATTTTGCTTATTCAGGTTCTGGTAGTTGCCACATATCCCCCGGCCACTGCTCTGAGTCAGCTGTGGTCTGGACTTTCTAGTCACCATCACTGTGGTTTGCTATTATGTCTGTCATGGCATCCTGGTTTAAGACAAAACTTTCAACACAGAAGGCTGTAGATGTTAAAAAAGAAATTGTTCCTTTTCACCATCAATCAAAACAAAACATAACCTTCAATCTCTGCAACGTCAAATTCTCAAGCTTTGGAACTGATGGAATGTTTCGGGAGTTAACAAAAAGCAATCCCTTGTCCTAGACCTTGCTGAAGCCATGATGTTTAAACAGGTCAGTGGATAACTAGCAGGGTCCTTGCTTCGGATTGAGTAACCTGAGCCATTTGCGCCTCCCCGTTGTCCCCAAACTTGCCATTTGTATTAGTTAAACTATGTAGACCATGGATCTTTAGTAGCTGAAGATCTTGTTTATATTTGCATTTTTTACATGTGAGTGCTTTTTATGTGGATTTTAAGTCGAACCAGATGGGATCTGCACTCCAGGTTGGCTAATATTTCATCAATACATTTTGAAGGTCCAAAATGAAATGAGTAAAAGTAGCTTTTATGAGTAAGAGTTGTTTTCCCTCAGCTCTTCCAGGAGAACAGATTGTGTGTTGTGTTCAAATGAAAGGCATTGCTAGTTTGGTGATGAGTAACCACAGAGCTGGTAAGATCCTGGTCACTTGGAGAATCAGATGAGGGCGTTTCATTCACATTGTGTTTTCTACTCTCAGGGAGAAAGAAATCAGCGTTTGTTGTGCTGTGTTGTGTCCATGGCGTTAGTCAGCTTGCTGTTTTGTTGAACAGCCTGTTGTGCAGGCTTTTACAGTAACATCCTGGTAAAAATGAACATTCCATATGGCATCTCCCCAGCCGTTACCCACTGTGAAGTTTAAGGTTAACTCAGAAGAGCAAGGAAATTTAGAGGGAAAAGCTCAATTCTTGGTTTCTGCCAAAGTGTTGCTTGCCTACAGTGCCACAAACCTTGCTTCTCAAGGCCCCACCCAGTGAATTGGGGATAAAATTTCACTGTGAACTGACTGCATGGGCTGAATATGGAAAGCACAGGAAGATGTTAAGAATGGGAACTACTTGTCTCTCTTCCGATTCCATTGCTGAGTTCCATTGTTCTCTTTAAAAATATGTGGATCTTTAACTAGAATTTTTTTCTTCAAATCAACATAGGAAAATGAAGTGGGTACTTATGTATTAAATAGTGTGCAAGTTCTGATACTGGATGTAATATAGAGTTGATTTGAAATAGGGCTCAATGTGAGCTGTAATTTATACGCACACTCTCTTAATACATTTTTGTTTTTTGTTTTTTTAATGACTTGCCATTTCCCCAGAATTCTTCTATGTCTCTCCCCCCCCCCCCAAAAAAAAAGAATTCTTTGAATCATATTGTTACTGGCAACTCCTTGCTTTTTTTTAAAGTTTTAGATTTTCTTTTTAAATTTCACAACTCTACAAAACACAAAAATGCAAAACTAGCCAGGGGTCTTTTTTGGTGTTTTCGTGGCTTTATAATACAAATCATCTGGATATGCTCTTGTTTTGAGGGTCTATTGGTCTAGGTGTTTTTGTCCCTGATAAATGGTTCTCAGGCTGAAGCACACACTCGCATGTCTGAATAGAGGCGAAGAGAATTTCTGCATTCAAAGTATCCCCCCTTGAAAATGGGAGATTATTAAGGAAATGACAGGCCTGGAACTATTAGAAGCATGAATGTTAGGCCTAACGTGGTGCAACCCCTCTATATGTTTATTTCTGTACAGCTAGCAATTTTGAAGAGTTTGATTTTTCTCCCCCTACAGCAACCTGAATGGGTGTGTTGAAGTCTTTGGAAACAGTGGCCATAAAAGCCTATTCCGTTAATTGTTAGGTGCCGGAATAGAAGGAATGGAAACAGTCACTGGCAGATATTAAAGGCAAAGTGGACCTCCTTGCCTGTGCCACTGTGCAGCTCCCCACCAGGGCCTTTGGCCTCAGGTAGAGGAGGGCCCTTCTCTTCAGCAGGCACCCCTTTACCTGGCACTCACAGGAGCTCTGTTTGCAGAGCTGTGCCACCTCCTGGGGGTTGCACAGTTTCTCCGCCCGAGACTTCACTGTCAGGTGCTCACTTATTTAGGGATCTGTTCCTTTTTTGTCGTCTGCCTGCTTTTTGTATGTGCTGTGGCATGATCTCATCTATTTCTACAAAGGTTACTTTTTTTCTCCTGGCTTTTGGCAGGCCTGCCTCTGAAAAGGAACACGTAGGTGAGTTAACTGGGGCTTCAGAGCCAGACCACAAGGGTAGCTGGTGGGGGTGGGAACCCAGTTTCATCCTTAGCGTCATGTGGCCCACGGCTGCTCTTTACCTCAGATTTCCATCTGGAAGATGGAGGTGATGGCAGACCCACCTGATAAGGATGTTGGGTAGATTCGAAAAGATGAGGGAAGAAAGCACAGCAGTCCCTGGAGCATAGCAACACTTAAAAGCAGTAAACGTTAGCCTTTTGGGTTTCTCCCTACAACCCTGTCCTCTACATATCTCAGATTTATGTTTCTACCTGTACATCTAGCTTTCTTTTGTTTCTAGCTTAACTTTTATTTATAACTTAAATTCATCTCACTCCAGGTCTCTCATCCTGGCCAACCACTTCCTCGCTTTCCCCTCAGGGTTCTCCTTTGTGGTAAAGGCTTGTCTCCCCCATCATCCACAGTGGGGAATCTTTGAGATATATCTTGCTTCTATTTTTACGTACAAGTGAGCACCGCAACTTTTCTTCAAATCTCTTTTCCAGGTATCTGTCCAGATCTACTTAGCATCCTCTGACAGAGATTGCACCCAAGGCAGCTAAAGTCATAGTGTAAAAATCTGTTTTGGAATCAGACTCCTGTTACCCTCCATGAGCTTCAAGTGCCTCTGTAAGATGAAGATAATATTATTATTTCGAAGAATGATTGTGAGGCTTAAGCGAAATACTACCTTTGGAGTTCTTGGCATAGCCACTGGCTTGTCGTAGATGTTTAATCTTCCAGCTGTTACTGTGATTCCCCTCCCCACCCTGTCTGGTCTTCATCTCCTGTGGCTGTTTAAGATGACTCAGCAGAACTCTTTCTTACTCCTGATTTTTTTTTTCCTTTGGAAGGACTCAAATGACTTAAGTTGGAAAGGACTTTAGAGGTTTTGAAACCATTCACCTCTACAAAAATCAAAGCTACCATTTATTAAGTGCCTGTCATGCATGACGCCTCATTATTACAACCCTGTATAGTAGGTGCTGCTGGGGCTTCAAACACACAGCCCTGGGCCCTCCCAGCTGGGAGTGTTGTGACTGATATTTGAGCTCTGCCCATTCATTCCTGTTTCAAACTTCAGATCTTGTCTGTTTCAGACGTCAGATTTTGTCTTCATAACACATTGCTTCCATAACCCCCAGTATTAAAGTAAATAAAATAATTTCTTGACATGTGTTCCTTAGTTGAACAGATGCTTCCAAAGATAGGGAGAGAACCTCTACTTTGCAAGGTAGTCAGTCCAATTTATTGCTGAACATTTAGATAGGTTAAATACTTCTGTGCTTCGTGCTAAAACCTGATCCCTATATTTTCTCTCCATTGATTTATTTTTAAGAACTACAAAAAGTCAGTATAACATTTTACTTTTTTTTTTTAATCAAATAGTCCTTTAGCCTTTAAATATTTGAATGTAACTATTGCTTCTCCCATTGTTCTCACCTGGAGCATTCCATGCACATGGATGAGGAGTTTATCCATTCTGGTCCTGTTTGTTTTAGAAATGAACATTATCTTACATATGTTCTATTCCATGCATAGCAAACATACTCTGTCCCAGTTTTATCCCTCTGAGTTCAAATCTAGGAACCCTTAGGGTCTTGGTAGCCCTGAGTCCACATTAGGTTGTTTTTAAATAGCTTCAAAGGTGCGAGTGGAGAGCTTGCAGTGACTGCCATCTGTACGGAGCCTGGATATTTATTGCCAACGTCATTCATTCTCAAATTAAGTATTTATAGAGTACCTGCGAGTCAGCTTCCAGGGCCTGCTTATTTGCCTTTCTCTTCCTCGGTCTCTTGGGATTGTGGGAAGGCGAGTCAACAGTGAGCAAGGCCAGCAGAAGCCTTTTAGATTTGGTTTCTGCCCTCCATGGTGTCTGCTATTGTGGGGCAGACAGTGCTCAACAATGGCACTCTGAGTGCATAGTTTTGCCTTAATGAAAAGTATCAAGAATGTTATTGTTTTCTCATGAAAATAGGCAACAGAAAAATCTAGAGCACTGAGAATAATTTAAAAGGAAATTGAGTTTTATCTGTTCATAGCTATTAAGATTTCTAAGTGTCAACTTTGTGATCGGATTCCTGCAGCAGCATTACTGGACTCACCGTGAAGTCGAGTGCAGTATTAGGAGCATCGTCCGAGGGGAGGAACTGCCTGGGTTTGAATTCCAGCTTTGCTGCTCCCTGTCAGTGAGGCCATATTTTCAACTGCTACATTGAGGTGAATTATGGCGTCTGCCTTGTAGGGTTGCTATGAGCACTGAGTGAGTTTATTAATTACTATCAAGTGCTTGAGAACAGTGTCCAGCACATAATATATGCTCACTAAATACTGTGTCATGGTGGTTGTAGTGTTTGAGGTAATCGTTTCATTTCTTCACCCAGAAGAAGAAGCAGACACAACATAAACAGCTATTCTTCGGAAGGCACCCACATCTGTAGTAAGCATCTTTTTAAGTCTATGGAAACACCTAAAGGTTTTCACTCTGGCCCATTATGTAGAGGCCTGTGTAGGTCTGGCTTCTTGCGTCTCCTGGAATTTATAATGTCCCCAGTCTGTAAGAGCTGTCAAAAATGTATTCTTAAGTTGTTCTTCATTAGGGTTAAAGATGCGTTCTTGTTCCGTGATCGGGGATCCCTGCCAGTAAATGTTTACTTGCAGAAGCTCAGGCACAGACACGTGTAGTGACACCATCCTCAATACAGCTGTACTTGCTGCCCTGCAGGGTGGGCGCCACCCCCACTGTGGTGTTCCTTTCCCACTTGACAGTTGTGACAGGAGGGTCTTACTGTGCTTTCTGAGGAGGTGGGTGGCCAGGGAAGTGATTCTGCTTTTGGTATAATGGTCTGAGGATCCCTAAGACTGGTTGAGTTATAAGCAAGAGGAAATGGTACATAACTGAACACACCTTCTACTACCGTTGAGAGTAATCTTGGCTTGGGATAGCTTTAGCAGTGGGTCTGGATAGTGTGTTCATTTACTTTCAGTTGAATACATACTGTGGTCATTCTTCACAGGGCGTTAAACGGTTGTTTTTTTCCTCTTAAATTGGAGGCAGTTATTCAAGAACCCCTTTTTGTTTCATAGAACATGATTTACTTATTCAACTGGTTTTATAGTTTTATGATGGTTGTATTTATTCTCTAGTTTACTGAGTGCCTACTACCACTATACCTAAAACATTCTGCCTACACCATGATTGGGATGAACAGGGCATATAGTCTCTTTTCCCTGGAAAGGTAGGGAGAAAGGCAAGGGCGTAGGGTGGGAAAAGGCAAGTCATGCCACTGAAGTTCAAGCAGGGGGCCAGATGAGCAGTTGTTCTCAGTTCAGAGGCCTAGATACATTGACCTAAGAGGTGGCATCTGAGCTGTGCCTGGAGGAGGTGGTAGGATTTCAGGGACTGAAAAAGCTACTGCCAGTACAAGGGGGAAGAAAGAGTGTAGACAAAGACCTGCATGTGTGGAAGGTCTGGTGGGCTGTGCATGGAAAGCTGTGGACAAGGCTGAGATTCGCTCCTTGGAGGACCTTGAACACTGTGCCTGGGAGATGCGTCTTCATGACGAAAGACTGTTGAAGGTTTCTGAGGAGGGGGTGGAGGTCAGATCTAAGATTCTCAAAGGCAGCTGTCGATGTGTGTGTGCAGGATGGGCTGCAGAGGTCGAACAGAGTGCCAGCGGGCAGGTGGGCCCAGGGTGGAAATCGTGGTCCGGGGAGGGCTGGGAACAATGGCATCAGGAGTGAAAAGGAGAAGATACATTTGAGGGAACTTTCAAGGGTTCTGGTAACTGGTTTTCTCTGGGGGAAAGGAAGCTTGAAGAATTAAAATGGACATATTTCTAGGTTGGGTGACCAGAAAAACAACATGCCAATAATTAAGCTCTGCACATAGGAGAGGGACCAGGTTTGAGGGCTGGGTGGGGGACATATAATAGTGGGTTTACTGATGCGTAACTTATGGCTTTTCCAAGATGCACACGGATATATTCTCTAAGCAGTAGGAATTCTGGTCCAGCAGACAGGAGGGAGAGATTTGGATCTGGGATGCAAACCTTCTAAGAACGCTTTGAGGCCTTGGCAGGGAGGCCGTTGCCCTTTCCCATCGCTCCTTCACTTACAGGAGAGGCATCTGCCCTCAGGTTTTCTCACTGAGGGCAGAGGACCAGTGGCTGACATATGCCTCTCATTTCCGGAGTGAATAGAAGGGGGCATTACAAAGATGAGGGTTTCAGAAGAAAGTTTCAGCAAGGACAGGCTAACCCAAAACCAGCAATGCTGCCCTGGCTGGTATGGCTCACCTGCTTAACTTGCCCAAACTACCAACAGCGTGAAGGCTGAGGAAGCCATAGTAGAGGAATTGCATATTTCAGAGGAGAACCACCCTTTCCAATCTGTTGTTACGTCACTTGCTTGCATGCCAGGTTTCCATTAAGAATTTTCCCCTAATCGGAGAGAGGTGATGTCCCTACAGGTATATTTTCTTTGATCATTTGTGTCCCCTAAGCTGGTTTTGATTGCATCTTTGAGCATGGAGGTGATTTGGTTTCTTTGGTGGGAGATGTAAAGTGGAATACATTTCTAGGACACGTTCCCTGGGTCGACCAACTTTCTGTCTTTGGAAGAAGACAATAGCTTGGGGGAAGGGGGTGCTGTTTAATAGGCTGATGGGGCTAGTTAAAATAAGATGTAATCTCTCTTTCTTCACCCTAACTTGAAGTTGAGCAGTTACTTGTAGTAGTTGAGAAACGTACATTATTTTACCGTCTTCATTCGTAGGAAATACAGTTGGAGCATGCAAAGCAAGCCTTTGTGCAGAGGGACAATGCCAGGACCGGGAAAGTCACAGCCATTGACTTCCGAGATATCATGGTCACCATCCGCCCTCATGTCTTGACACCTTTTGTAGAAGAATGTCTAGTAGCTGTAAGTGTAACTTGCCCTAATGAAGTAATTTATTCTACCTGGCATGAGCTCAGGAAATAAGGGATTATAAGAACAACTCTTACATATTATTTAGAGGTTTTTCTATTTAAAACAAACATTTTCTTAATGTGATCGCATACTTTACTAAAGTTAAAGACAGAGTATGGTTTGGCTAGTGTTAGTGGGTAAATTAATTTGTTATTTGGACAAGAATATCTTTAAGAAAATGTATTAATTGGCTTTTTAAAACAGGAAAAACAAATTTATGATTGCATATTAATTTTGTTTTATATTTTGAGGTGTGTCGAATAGTAATCTTTGCTTTTATCTATTCTCCAAGGCAAAAACAATTTTTTAGTTGTATGTGTAGGTATATTTGAGGGGTCAGCAGAACACAAACTCTGAATCTTATATTTACTTGGTTGTTCAGCAGTGGCTCCTGATGAGCAGAGAGAGGCCTGCTGGCTTGTGTCATAGTGTTTCCTCCTAGTGGAGATCCAGTCATTCTTCTAACACCTGGCCTCTGAGGTGTCCTGGAACATTCTGTGGTGGCAGCTTCCAAGCTTTGGTCATGGAGCATAAGAATCACCATGATAATTATAAAAAATACCAATGCTCAGGTTCTTTCCAGATCTAATTCACCATCTGCAGGTGGTGAGACCCTAGAATCTAATTCTGAAGCTTCCTAGATAATTCTGATGGTCACTCAGATTTGGGAACCCCTATGCAATGCTAACTCTTGCTCTATTTATCCAAGGGAGAAGATTTTATGGGTGTTTTCACCATCCTGTGGGTTTCTCACAGTGTTTCCCACAGGCAGGAGCTTAGGCTAGCTTTTCATTTCTCCTTTTCTTTTCCTGGTGCCTCTTTTTGGAAATGTGGCTTTCTGACAGGGCCCTTTCCACTCTGGCACTGTGTTAATCTAGCTCCTTTTCTTGCCCCCCCCCCCCCCGCTTCCCTACTCCATTTTAAACTCCCATGTCAGCTTTTCAAAATGATTACTCAGTGAAGATTTATGTGCTTGTTACCTTATAAAGAAGTGCTTTCCTAATAAAAATATTTTGCCTTGTTAGGGAAGGCTAGAATTTGAAACCCCCAAACTGAAGTTCCATTCATAATGGGACATGCTGTCTGTTTCCCTTGTCCCCAGTGAAGAAATATGGTTTCGTACAAATTTTGACTATCAGAATTCTGACGAGTCTTAACCTTCCATCAAAGCATATGACATCTTATAATTTTACTATAATACGTCTGTTTGCTAGAAATCCCACCACTGTAAATCTGTACATAAATGATTATTTATTGCTCGTTACAAGTAACATGACAAATCATGATATTAATGTTAGATTGACCACTTTTCATATCATGTTTATGTTAGTATAATATAGTTTTGCATGTATAAGCACACACATGTGTATAATATAGTTTTGCATGTCTAAGCCTTTAAGAATTGCTCATTAGATGAAATAAACAAACTTATAAAACATTTCCAATGGAAATTTGAACTCTGTAAATTACTACTGGTCCTGTTGTTATAACCCTACACATGTATTTATTTAATTTTCTAGGACTGTGTGTGGAGAGTACAAGTTCTGGTCATGATTAGTTGCAGTTACTTCTAAAAATCATTTATAGCTTTTTTTTTTTAATGTAAAAGAAAAATACTTGTGGCTCTTTCTTCTTATAAATGCGTTCCTGGTCGCTTCCAAAACTGGTGTTTGCTATTTGTACTTGTGCTTCTTCTTCGTTCTATAAATTCTTTATTTACCTTTATCCTTCTTTCTGTTATTTTCTACTTATTTGAGGCTGCTGGAGGTACCACGTCCCATCAGGTCAGTTTCTCCTATTTTAACGGATTTAATTCACTCCTCAACAACATGGAACTCATTAGAAAGATCTACAGCACTCTGGCCGGCAACAGGAAAGACGTGGAGGTGACTAAAGGTGAGTGAGAATAAAGCTGAACTCTTGCCTGCAAGTAGCTTGGTGTATCATTATTAGAGTGAAGAAGGCAACAGGAAGTTCTGTAGATTTTTGAATTTCATTATCTTTTGTTTCATTTTATTCCATATTAGCCCTGTGGTATATGTGCGTTCTGTTCTTTCATTAGACAGAAGCAAACAAAACAATTTTTGACAAGCTGTTTTTGTTTTTCTAAACATATTTTTATTGATTTCCGAGAGTAAGGGAATAGGAAGAGAGAGAAAGATGTGAGAGAGAGTCCTTATGGGCTGCCTCCTGCACGCCCCCTACTGGAGATCAAGCCCACAACCCAGACTTGTGCCCTGACCAGGAATCCTACCTACAGTGACCTCCTGGTTCATAGGTCTACTCTCACCCACTGAGCCACACTGGCCGGGCTTCAGCAGGTTTTAAGTAAGCCAAAGGCAGTCTTTGAGTGAGGGACGTGTGTAAAGTTTCTTAAATGTTTTCAAGTCTTGCTAAGAACCTGTGCTAACCTGGCAGCCTCTAACATGGTCTTCAAAAGTACATGAGGAGGAATTCCATAAACTTACACTGGTGGCAGGGCGAATTGGTCTACAGTCTTACAATAAGATACCAGCATTTTCATGGGATTTTTGTCTTTTTAAACAGTTTGCTTAGGAATTCCATAGCTTCGTTGATATAACCTCTTGGGACCTGTGCATATGGTTTTTCATAGTTGCTTCCTAGCTTTCCCCTACCTGCCATCTGGAAAACATCCTTGTCATTTATTCAGTCATCCGATCACACCAGACTTTAAAGTCAGTCAGAGATACTTCCGGGCACACACTCTTCCCAAGCGAATGGGAGCACTGTAGAAGTGCTTACCCTATTTGGATTGACTTGAATTCTGCGACTAACGATAAAGTGTGGTGATGTTCCCTCGTTCCAGTGCCTTGAGTGAGGGCTGCAGGTAGTGGCTGCTCCTTGAATCTTTCCCCTTTTAACTCTTTTTCCATACAGAGGAGTTTGTTCTGGCAGCTCAGAAATTTGGTCAGGTTACACCCATGGAAGTTGACATCTTGTTTCAGTTAGCAGATTTATATGAGCCACGGGGGTAAGTTGGCCTTCTTCTTCTTTTTTTCTTTTTTTTTTAATTAGCTTAATAAAACGAGGTTAGGAGGCAGGGGTAGGAGGGCAGCACATTGGGAGAAAAATGAGCCAAATTAAAGATGAGACTGAAATATGGGAAACGAAAAAGGAAATGTTTTCAAGTTCTGCAGTGTACAGCATTTTAATCAACTTGTATTTTGTTGTCGCTTGTTCTTGTTTATTTCCCTCTTTCCAGGAGGATGACCTTAGCAGACATTGAGCGAATCGCTCCCCTGGAAGAGGGAACTCTGCCCTTCAACTTGGCGGAGGCCCAGAGGCAGGTGGGCAAAAACAGCAAACGTGCTTCCTGGTATTTCTTTGGCAGAGGACCACAACCCCCCTTTTCCCCGTGCAGTGCGTTTCGGATACTGGTGTCTGACCTACCATTTTTCCATGTTGCATCCCAAATCCAGACACTTTCTAGAGGCTGTAAAGAAAAATGGCATGGGGATGTTCTGATGAGCAGATAGTTAGCATCTTTGCTCGCTTTTTCCCCCCCAGAGGTGAGGTGATTTCCTAACGGCATGGGAAGCCTAACCCTCCAAAAACAGGCAGAAGACCTTTTCCTCTTCCCTAAGTCTCGGTTGTGAGACGCGGGGCAGGAGTCCTGTTCTGGGGTCGCCGCCCCAGCGAAGCGGCCTGTCGCTGCGTGAGAGCCGCCTTTGCTCTGCAGAGAGGTTCTTGGTCAGCGCATTGCCGAGGGCCATGCCCTCCGTTTTTCCGAGTATCAGAAGGAGATAATTTTGTTTAGTCTAGAGTCATAGTTTGAAGGCTTTTAGACCCCTTTTTTCTATGAAAGGATTCATAAGTTATGTGGAAACAATTTGAGGAATGCTACATTTTATTTTATGGTTAACAGAAACCAATCTCTTGCAGTGATGGGAGTCAGAAACTTAAGACCTGGGGACCCCCTCATTTAACTCTTGCTCGCCTCTCTGTAGATCAGGATTAGAGAATCAAAGCCTTCATGGGGTGGTTGCCCTTCCATGATGTTTGTAAAATAAATCCACTCACAGGCGAGCGGCGTTTTAGAAAAAGAGATCCTTTAAGGCAAAGCCATCTCCGAGTCCTGTGAGACTTAACAGTTTTTGGCTGGGAGCTCTGGGTCTGGGCAGAGACGCCAGTTTGACCACAATGGGTTGATGCGGGCTACATTTTTAGGACTGGCAGGCCTCGAGCCAGGGCCCCCTCCTTTCAGCTCCTTCCCACCCCAATGCAGTGGCGAGTCTTGTGTGCACCGTGCAACTCATAGAGGGGTGGGTGTGTGCTCAGTAGATCCTAACGGGGCACCTCTGGGAAACCAGCTGGCCATTGTTGAAAGAGGAAGCCGATTTCCCCGAGTGCAGGACAGAGAACTGTACAATCTGTGCAGAGGCGGAAGCAACCTTGCCCTCTCCTCCTCTGATTTTTAAACACTGTTGACCAGTGTCTTTCTGCTACTGTTTGTAGAAATGTGGTGATTAAGAAGAAGTAGGGACTTTATTTATTTATTCATTTTTAAAATACATTTTTATTGATTTCAGAGAGGAAGGCAGAGGGAGAGATGGAAACATCAATGATGAGAGGAAGTCATTGACTGGCTGCCTCTTGCACTCTCCCTACTGGGGATTGAGCCCACAACCCGGGCATGTGCCCAGACCAGGAATGAAATCGTGACCTCCTGGTTCATAGGTCGACACTCAACCACTGAGCCACGCTGGCCGGGCGGGACTTTTATTTCTTATATAATGTTTAGATTCCCTCCTGTTCCCCATTTGGCAGCGCTTTCCCATACGTTTTCCTTCAAGCCCTCTGCAGCTTTGGAGGGTTTGTGATGGGTGCTTACTGATACTGGCCCTAAGCAGGTTGGAGGGGGTTGATGAGGTTTACAGTGGGAGGTGACTGGCTGCTGCTGAGATGTTTGGAGCAATTTACGAGGGCCTTGCCCGGAATATTCTTTACTCTGAGCCCCGGTGGGCCTGACCACATTGACGAGGTCGTCCACCTGGTAGGCTCCATGCTAACATTCATCCTCGGCAAAGGCGTGCAGGAGGATGAATCTTGCTTGTCTCATTCATGATCATGCTGCACTTCTGGTGTCAGAAAAGTTAAATATAAGTCTGGGGTTTCATTTATTTAATCTTTTAAATGAAGAGTTAGTGATAGTGGTAGATTCTTCCCACCCTATCATTTTCAGAGTATGTTCATTTGTTATTTTGATACCAGAACTTTGCTAAGCATTGCACATTTTTCGTCTTTTTTAAAAATTAAAGTACAGTTGGCACACAGTATTATGTTAGTTTCAGGTGTACAACATAGTGATTTGACACATATGTATCTTACAATGTGCTCACTACCCTGAGCCTGATAACCCCCTGTAACCGTGCAAAGTTACCAATGGTTATTGACAATATTCAACTTCACCATTTTTACCTGTGTCTCTCCACCCTCTCCCTTCTGTTTGTTTTTGTGTCTGAGTCTATTTTTGTTCTGTTCTATTTGTTCATTCTCATGGCATATTTGTCTCCATGCAACTAAAACAATATCTTTCTTAGAGTTGTATCTGTCAAAATGAAGTTACTATTAATGTCCGTCTGTATAGTGATAGAGTTGGAAATACCCCCATACAATTTGCAGAAGAAATGTTTTATGTTTATAAAGATGCATATTTCTATGTAAAGTTGTTTTCAGTGAAATGACTTCAAAGGATATTGCAAATTACCTCATTGTATTAGAATTGTGTTACATTGATAGTGACTAAAATTCATTGGGTTGATGACTGGGGTTGGTAATTATTTTTGTGGCTCACCAATTTTAATTATCATGGCTTTTGAAAAAACAGATTTTATTGAATGTTTTTATTCATTCAGTAGGTATTTAGTAAGCACCAACTGTATGCCACCCTCCTTTGACAACTCTGTTTACATGTATAGGAGACAACTGATCAATGTCTCTCTCCCTGCTCTCTAAAAATTAATAAAAAACATATCCTCAGGTGAGGTTTTAAAAGTTAAAAAAAAAAAAGAAAAACATCACTTACTGAACCTAACCGACTTCCTCTTTGACATTTCAGTTGTATCATGAATTTAGAAACTAGTGAGTAATTTAAAAAAATGATATGTGCTCACTTTTACTCTGTCTTTTTTTCTGCCTCCTTCTTTCCCACTCTCCATTTCCCATGCATGCAAAGCAGAAGGCCCCGGTCGATTCATCTCGCCCAGTTCTCCTGCAAGTTGCAGAATCAGCCTACAGATTCGGTCTGGGTTCTGTCGCTGGAGGTAAGTCATAATGAGTTCACATTTTTCATGTTTATTATTCCTCTTATTTTTTCTCTGGCTTTCCATCTTGAAATATTAAAACACAAACACCCTCTAGTCCGTCCCTAAGCCACTTAACCAGCCTGGACCTGTGAAATGGGACAAGAGCAAAGGGAATTGTCCTCCTATCTGCACCTGAGTAGGTACTCACAGGTGGCTTTTTTTCTCTTACTTATCTGCAGATAGGCTCTCTGAAGACAGGCATTTAACAGTGCAATCAGATTGTAGGGATGTGCTTCTTGAAAACTGACACCCCTTAGCTTTCCATTGAAATGAAAATCCGTAATTGTTAAGGGTAATTGTTGGTACAGTTTTAAAATCTGTTCGTGCAAAATTACTTTTTTCCTTTGGTCAGTCTTCTCTTTGACTCGGACAGGCCTTCATTCCTTCTGAAATGTTGGTGTTCTTTGATTTTAGCTGTGGGAGCCACTGCTGTGTATCCTATCGATCTTGTCAAAACTCGAATGCAGAACCAGCGATCAACTGGCTCTTTTGTGGGAGAACTTATGTATAAAAACAGCTTTGACTGTTTCAAGAAAGTGCTGCGCTATGAAGGCTTCTTTGGACTGTATCGAGGTTAGTGCCACGTGCTAAATTCATGCCAGGCAAAGTAATAGAGATTTGGTTTTCCGTCTGAGTGCCTGAAATGGATTAGAGAGACTGTGTTGA
This sequence comes from Murina feae, assembly GCA_004026665.1. Taxonomy (NCBI): domain Eukaryota; kingdom Metazoa; phylum Chordata; class Mammalia; order Chiroptera; family Vespertilionidae; genus Murina; species Murina feae. The sequence continues at coordinate 154,094 of PVJC01000063.1, read as the reverse complement.
AGTGGAAATGCAGCACATTCTCAATTATCCATGCTAATGGGAGTGGACCAGAGGCACCTGGGGCATGGCTAATGAAAACAGCCCATAATCTGAAAGCTAGTTATATTGCTTGTAATATGTTTTATTTCTTAAAATAATTATGTTTATAAGCATCTTCAGTGAGCTTTTAAAAGGCTCCTAGTTTGTGTCCTTGAAATAACTCCACTCCACCAGATCATAGGGAAAAGCATCCTGGAGACAGGACAGAGCCTCCTGGGATTAATGAGTCTCCTTGAATAGACACAGGAAAGTCCATCTGGCGGGAACCAAGGCTCAGTGGAGCTCTTTTTTCCTGCCTCTCTCTGAGTTCAAGTTGCTCCTTCCCTGCCTCTACCTCTGTACCCAGTGGAGTTGATTCACACACTAGCCAGGTAGTCCTTGTGGACCCCGCTGTTCCTTTAAGCATCTCAGGTTCATTAAGCAGTGAGAACAGCAGTAAAAAATATGCCATCGCTCGCAGAAAGAGTCCCACAGTCCCCGACTGCTTTTCCATTGGCATTGCCTACTTTCCAACCCCTCTCCCTTTGTGATGGCCATCTACAGAGAGAAGTAGCAAGAGTATTTTATCAGCTAGAGTACGGTTTCCCGAGACAGTTCAGGCTGAGCCGCTTTGCCATTTGGCAACTGCAAAGCCGGCGGGGTCTTCCCTTCCTCTCCCTACCCCCGCAAGATACAGGCCTTGAAACTGGCAGCCCGTGCCTCTGTGCCTCTTCTGCCATCTGCTGACTCCAATCTTCCTCTTAAGCACTCAAGCTTCAAAAAAAAAAAGAAAAGGAATATAAAAAGACCTCTCATGAAATCTCCCACCTTAGCAACTATGAGGCTTCAGCCTCCAGAGGAGTTCCATTTTACAGGTTCTGCTGTGTGGTGGATAACCTCCTTCAAAGGCCCTTTGATCTTTCCTTTGCCCTCTTCCCTTCACCCCTGCCTTTTCTGACAGTTGGGAAGGTCTTTGACCCCAGGTGATTGATGATGACCCTTGCAGGGTCACTGCCTTCCATTTGAAATACTTTTCCCTCCTGGTGACAACAAACCTGGCAAATGAAATGTCCCCCAAGTAGTGCAAGGTTAATGTCAGAGTTTCTGCTTCACCACGATTCAGGCACAGGCCACCTTCCCCAGTCACCTGGGTTTTTCCTGCAGGGGGCCTTGCACCTCAGATTGGGCAGACATTGGAGCCTTGGCATTGCTTCACAAACTACTCCTGGGAGCTTTCCTTGGTCTTGGGGAAATGCCAGGGGTGTCTTCAGGATGCCGAGAGATACTGCGTCCTCTTGGCTGTCCTTCACGTCCTTGTGTTGACCTGGTTTGTTTTTAATGTTTAGTCTGTTTCCAGCTCTTTGACTATGCCTGGCAGGTCTTGATGCTTGGTTGCATCTGCATTTCTTTCTTTGACCTGTCCCCTTGACCCCATGGACGGAGCAGCCTAAAGCATACCTGAGGGCGGAGCCGCGTGAGGGCCATCCCACAAACCCCTTGCTGTTGGAGCTATGACGTCTGAGAGACAGGGAAGGGGGAGCAGTCTGTTAGATAGAGATGGAGGCTCATTCTGAACCCCTGTCCCTGGTTTAGAAATAGCCATTCATCTAACCTGTTTGGGGTGCCAGGACCCTGAGTGGTTCTCTGTCCGGAGATGATAAGCAGAGTGTGACTATAAAGAGATTAGTTCTGGAAGTCACCTATGCTCATTTCTCCCTGATTTCTTTTTCTTTCTTTTTTCCTCCCCCTAATAGATGATTTTAAAACAAAAGATTTATAATAAAACTTTGTTTAGCTCTGTTCTGTTACTGGGATCTTGAAAGCAAAGAGATGATTGACAGTTTAGGTTTAAAACAATGATTTACAATCTTGCTTCATAAATTACTTATTGTTATTGATTGGTTGGAGACCAATTCTCTTTCGTGCCTTGCCCAAGATCCTTAATTAATAATTGTATAGAACTGCATATGTGCAAATGCTTATCCTAGGGCAAGAGTAAGATTTGATGAAAATGTGAAACTGTCATTGCTAGCAAAAAAAGTATAATAAAAACAAAAGTATTCTGAAGTATTCTGAGAATCAGTAATCTAACCTTTGTGTATAAAGTCTGGCTGTAAAACACCCTACATGCGATTCTTTGACTGTAAATCTCTCATTAAGTGTAATTTTATTGTTTTAAAATGCTATTATTCTCGGGGAAAACTGTTAAGTTTCAATTTTGAGAATTTAAAATTGCTGCTGTTAACGCTTCACCTAGCAGTATTTGAGAAGGTGTCAGAGTACATCTCTAATTAATAAACATATTTCGAAATATTGAGCATATTTTTCCCTGTTCTGGAATTTTGCTTAACATGTAATTTTCTACATCAAGACATATATAATTGCTAATATTTTATGAATAGTGTAATTTGGGAATGTTGCATAAGTAAGGTCCTTTCCCTAGGTTAACATTATCTTTATATTTGGGGTGGGTGGGGGGGTTGGCAGTTGGCTCTGGAAGAAGATGACTGCTGCGTGTATTCTTATTATAAGGTTAATAAAGATTTCTCCCGCTTTTTTCTTCTAAAAAGAATACAGATTTATAAAGGGAAGCTGTGTTTGTATTTAGGCACAAGTCCTCATGACTACGAAAATGTGGGTTATTTTTAAAGAACTTTTCCAGCACTCCACAAGTTGTTGTTCCCTTTCCTTCTGTGGAGGTGGCCAGCATCTGTCTGCACAGTCCTGGAAGCTACCCCATCATAATCATGAAGCACGTGTGAATCACTGCCCCTTTGTCCAGAAGAGACGCATGACATAGCATGCGACTGCTAGCAGTTGTCTTCAGTGGACAGGGGGTCCTGTGCCTCAGTGCCCCCTGCAATGTTAGTATTGTGGTTGGTTAGGTCTTATTCTTCATATCTCTGTACTTCTTGGTCTCCGGAAGTCTCTTATTTGGTGGGGCTAAGTTTTGATTATTAGAAAAAGATCCCCTTAGAAGTCCTATGGGACTGACTCTGCAGACCTTCTCTACAACACAGACGTCTCAACGAGATTGTTTTTCCTTTAATTTTTGAAAACCAGGCCCCCAGGCTACGACTCTCTGTCTGAAGGGAAGCAACACCTGAGATAATCCAGAGCTCTCTGAAGTCACTTGTGAAAGTCTTCCTCTGTTTCTTCCCAGTCTTCCGAGTGATTAAACACACTCGGGTGTTTAAAATCCTTAATGAATTACCTGACAGCTCATTTGGTCTGAATGAATCGCATGATCAAGTGAGGCGGTTATTGGCCTGCTTTAGACTTGGCAAATTAAAGAAAAACAATTGATTGGGTAATCATCCATAGTGAAATGCTCTTCACGTTCCAGGAATAACTAATTTCTGCCTTGAAGCTTTGCCACACTCTTCTCCCTTCGATGCTTTAGGTAATGGGATGAGTAGCCTGAGAAATTAGAAAATGTTTTGGGGAGGATCTTGGGGAGAAAGATGGATTCAAGAGAAATCAGGATCCATGAGAAATACTTTTTAAAGGAAGGTTTTGATTTTTGTTTCTGTTGGAGAAACCATAAAGAAAATCTGTCAGAAAGAAAAAAATTAGATCATTTTATGAATTAAACTTAATTTGGAACACTACCTTATCTTTGAGATAATTGGCAATATATATATACACACGCACATATAGTATGTATGTGTGTGTGTGTATATATATACACACACACATATATATGTATATATGTATATATACACATATATATATACACACACATACATACATATACACACACACATATATGTATGTGTGTGTGTATATTTATTATTATTATTATTAATAATAATAATAAGCCCATTGATCCAGGCTTGCAAGGTTTTCCATGTGTCTATTTCAGGTTGTCTGTGTGGTGCACATGCAGTCATCTTCCATCCTGGAATGTTCTCAAGGTGACATCTAGAGGATATTGTGGTGATATCTCGGGAAGTTATTGATATGTGTGCAATCTAGAAGGAAATTTTGTCAGACAGCTATTTTCTGCCAAGTCTCTTCTTGTGGTTAATGGTTCTGTTGAAGGGAATATCCAAACTGTATGATCCACAGTGAGATCTCGTCTTGCATAATTCTTGTGGATAGAAATAATTTTAAAAACTCCAGCACCAACAGAAAAAGATAGGAACCCCCTCAATCTGTTTTGCATAATTTAGGAATCCGTACATTTTGGAACCAACCATTGTGAGTCTGTGACCTGTACTGACTCGTGGATACCCACGCTTGGCCACCGAAGCTTCTGATGAGTGCAGAATGATTGGCTTGAGTTTCATCTTCTTGGTCAATGTCTGCACATTTTCCTTGAGGGTATCAAACTGTGACAAGATCAAAAGGCAGATATCTGGTCATAGGAGACCAAACAGAAATGAACAAAAGACTTAGGCAGTCCGTGAGCTGGGTCATCAAATCTCCAGAAATCTACTAGTACCTACAGTGAACCAACTGGATTGAGCGCAGGGCATTTAAGTAGGAGAATAAAGCAACACTGACTCAAACTAGGGAGGGACAGAGTGTTGTCTGAGGCTGGAGAAGGCTAGATTGGCTTAGAAAACTGGGAAAGGTGACAAAAAGGATGGAACTAGACATAGCTTGGAGAAGATTAATGACCGAATCAGTTCCAGGTCTCAAGAATGACCATTTATAACTAACTACGCTACTGTCAGTTGCTGAGACCAAAAGAAGGGAAATAGATTAAACCTCAGCACCAATAAAATAGTTAAGATAGAAGAAAACCTAACCAGGACTTTGAAAGTAGCCATAGACCAGAGTGAAAAACGGAAGGAGAGGGTCCGATCCTTTTCAATGATCTTCACTTCTAGAAGGCCCCAAACAGAAGAGGAGTCAAAAAAAACTCAGTTTTTCCTAGACCATAATCATGCTCTGACACTCCCAAAGGCATCCTGAGCCAGAGGGAAGATAACAGATGGTTCTTGCCCCTGTTGAATAAAACATTTAACCCAGATAAAGGAGCATTTAAATCTGAATATCTGCATCGAGCCTCCCCTCCCTCCTTTTCCCAGCCCCGCTGTAGTCACCTTGGGGTGGGACCCTGGATTGCAAGGAGCTCTCTGAAAGGGGGTAGTGTCCTTGGGAGGGTGGCAGTGCCTCATGCCCAGGGGCAATATGAGTCAGAAGCAGACAGACAAGTGGGAGGAGGCGGAGGGAGGAAGGAATGCTTGAGCAAGTGAAGAGAGAAGGCCACGGAAATCGGAGCAGGAATAAAAGCTGTGAGGCAGGGCAGGCAGAGTGCTGATAGCTCCCGAAGGAAGGTTAAGCTATTGTTGACAGCCAGGAGGGCTCTCTGGGAGGACCGGCCAAGTGGAGTGGCCACAGTGGTGAGGTCAGGAGGGTAAGAATGTAACATCGGAGGGGTTGCCTCCGGGGTGAAACTGGATAACACAAAAAAAGTGCTACGTGTGGCTTTAGCTACAGGAATTGGGGTATCTCACGCTTCAGTTTCTCCTACCAAAGTCTACTTGTCTCTGCCCAGAATGCCTTCTTTCCCATTTTTGCTGCTTTGAGCTCCCTTCCTTGGGGCTGGGTTGGCCACTCCTGAACTTTTGTCTGACCTGAGACAGAAACGCTGCCTCAGTTAGGGGGTTTCTTCCTTGCTGTGGCCGCTCCATACCTGTGCTCCTGCTTGTCTTGTTCAGTGTGCCCCTTTGGGACACTTAATACACCGGTTCCAGCGATCCGTGCGCCAGCCATCATCTTGGCTCTGACCGGCTGATTTTCTTGAGCCTTGAGTGTCTTAAAGAGCCTAATGTTGAGAACCTGGAGAGAGTGAAGGAGTCGTGACATGGAGGCCCACACAGAGCCACCATCCTTGTGTGAAAGGGCCTAGCTGTGCAGGGTGCCGGGCCCCTGGGAGTCAGGCCCCGAGAGCCGTCTGGGCTGGAAGAAATGCCTTCGTGGGGCAGAGAAGGGAGTTGGAGCAGTGAGTCCACTAGCGTGAACAGGGAGGAGCTGAGCGTTAGGGGGATAGAACCCTGGTGTGAGCACAGCGTTGGACCTGAATTCACTGTGAGTGCCACTGCCTAGTCACCAGATAGTTAGTGATGTGGGGCAAGCAGCTTCGCCTCTCTAGATTCTAGTTTCCATGAAGGAAGGGATAGTGGTGATGATGGTGATGAGTAAAAATAAACAATAAAACCCCCTGCTCTGTGATACTATGTACTTGACACTGTTCTGAGGGCTTCATTTTATCTTTACCCCATGAAGACGGTTCTGCATTTATCCCATTGTACAGATGGGGGAACTGAGGCACAGAGAGATTGGGTCACTTGCCCACAGTTGTACAGCTAATAAAGAACAGCATCAGAATCCAACCCCAGCAGCCTGGCTGCAGACTGCCATTCAGTAGAAATTACGTTGTAAAACGTTGCTTAGCCTCAGAGGTTGAGAAATGCTTACACGCTTAACAAAAACATTTTATTTTAGCTTAAGAACATAGTTGAAGGTGTGCCATATGTGCGCTACTTCCTTATCTTTGTCCAAAGTGAGCAGGGCTACTAGATGCTATGAGACCAGATGTGCCTCGCTGCCTGGGGACAGCTCCTCTTAGGATGGGCCTGATGCCATGGCAACAGCATCGTACAGAGGCCCCTCCTCTTACGGTGGGGTTACATCCTGATAAACCCATTGTAAATTGAAAATATCATAAGTAAAAAATGCATTTAACGCACCTTCCTCCCAAACGTCGCAGCTGGGCCCAGTGGTTTCTGCTGAATGTGTATCACTTTCCCAGCACAGTCAAGTCGAAGTCTGAAGTCAAGAGCCCTCTGTCCTCCTCACGTGATTCTGGACTGTGACCATTATTCAGGGTACATCACCTCTTGTAAGCAAGAAGAGAGTCAGGGACACACCTTGATCAGGTAGGCAGAGAGAAACATCCCATGTTTAAATACATGATTCAGGTTGTGAACAGAGTCTGGCTCTTCATATACATTTACTCATATGATTATCATAATAAACCAGTGAGTCATAAATAGCATCCTTGGTTTACCATTGAGTACCCTAGAGTACAACATCCCCAAGGTCACTCAGCACGAAGGAGTGACCTTAAAAGGCAGGCCGAGGCTTGCAGCCCAGACCCGGCAGCCCCTGGTCCGAGCCATTCATTTTGTTACAAGCCATTGAAAAGAAATGGTTTCAATTAGGCCAGCTTTGTTAATGAGTTTCTTTCACAGTATCTCCCAACTCTGAGACTCTCAACCTTTTTCTAAAAAGGTTTAAAGTGATAGCATAGCAGCCCTCTGACCCAGAAACACTGCTACTTTTGAGGGTGCTGTATGAAGCAAAGTTTGGGATTCCTGATGTGGCTTCATCCCCACACCTCCAGCTTGGTTCTCATTGAGTAGCACCGAGGACTGGAATCAGAGGGGACAGTGTGATTTATATCCCAGCCCCATGAAACCTGAAGACCAAATGCCGTATTAATATTGTGCCCTGTAAATCTTTTCTCGCATTAGCAGCCCTTCTGGTAAAGTTTGCCCAGGAAGCGTGGCCATGTGTGCTGATGGAGCTGAACTAAAATGAGAAGATTAGAAAACTAACCACACTAATAAATTTCATTTGAGGCTGTTGGAAAACAGTCTGCTGTTTTGACAAGTTAGAAACAACACACACATCCATTCTCTGTTTCGAATGGTTAAAATCAATTTCCAGAATCCAACAGAAACGTCTTATAGTAGAAGCCTGATTTTTCTGCGGAGTCACCCAGATGTCAAACGTAGATGTGCTTTCGGCTTCAGTGTGATC
>PVJC01000063.1:127191-146197 GCA_004026665.1 Murina feae | reverse complement strand
ACCAACATCTGGCCCAGGTCTTAGGACTGGATTTGTACTTTGGTTTTATTCTTACTGAGTGGACGTTATACAATTAATACGGTGAAACTGGGGGCCTTCAATTATATTACTTTACCTCTTAATTACTCTCCAGGCCCTTCACCTGCCTCTAGAACTTTTTACTGAAATTCCCTCTCTACTTTAAAAGAATTTGGTACAAGCTCCTTCACGTGGCCTAGGAGAGAAGCAGTGCATTGGACCAGGTAGGAGCCCCCCTGCAGCTGGACCACCTGGGTTGAACCCCGACCCCCATCTGACAGCTGAGTGACCTTAGGCAGGCTCCTTGAGGTCTGCCTCAGTTTCTTCATCTGTCGATGGGGGCAAAAATAACGTGCAGTGATTTATTAGTACTGACTTTCTGTTGAGTGGATTGAATGGGTTGATTCACATGAAACAGGGAGAATAGTGCCTGGTGTGTGATAAGTGCCCCCAAGTCCTGCCTGTTGTCATTATCTCTGCTACCGTCGCTTAGTGCCAGGTCTGTGACCTAACCACAGCCTCCGGGCATCTCGCCCCAGCCCTGAATGTGCCATGACCTTGAGATTTTTGCACGTACTCTTCCCTCTGCCCGGACCACCCTGCCCTTCCTTCTAGTTATGTCTCTTTCCCACAGTGAGTCTGCGTATCCTTACGGATCCAGGTCAAGTGTCTCTGATGTGTCTCTCCCTGCTGCAGGCAGGACAGATGATTTTCTGCTGTGTTCCCATCGCCCTGGGCTGTGGACTTGCCACTGTGTCCCCTTTCTGGCACCCCGGGACACCTAGGTTTTCCTTGTCTTCCAAACCGAGCATTTTTCCAGGGAGTTGCAGGGTTCCCACTGTGTTCATTGCACGCTGCCAAGCACACGGAAGGCATTTGGTAAATGTTTGCTGAACAAATAAATACATGGTTTTCCTTTTTGTTTTGTGTGTGTATGGGTTGTTTTTTTTTTTTTTTTTTTTGCTGTTCACAGTGCATTACTAAATTTATAGCGAGAAAGTCTCAATCGCTTAAAAGGCTGCCTAAAGTGATTGTATCTAACCAAGTGTAGTCATTTGGCTCTGTGGGCTGCTTTTTAATAGTCATTTAAAAAGACTGTCACAGGGTAGTTACAGAGACAAGAAATCATCATTGAAATCACAGTGCTTTCAACCCATCCATGGTGTTGGTCTACAATTTAATGATGAGGAAAATACATCCAGCAAGTAAATATTTAACTAAACATTCCGGCACTTGACTTGACTTAAGCAACTTATCCCCACGTTTTACGGGTAGAAACTAATGTTCTTTCATGAAGCAATAATAAGGCTTTCTTATCAGATTACAGATAGCATCTCGTACTATGTGGTATAAGAAAAATGCTGTAAGTGAGCGAAGTTCAGGAGAGAATGCTCACTTTGAATAAGAGCCCTGGCTTTGCCCAGGTGGTTTCATAGTCACGTTTTCTGACCTGCTTTCGTTCATTTAGATTATAAAGAGCATAGCCCTACTCAGGCTGTCCAGAGATAAGGGAACCTTAGGTAAAGAGTTCACACTGGAGAAAAAGAAAGTGCAGATCCTATCAGCATCCCAGGGCAGGAGTTCCTGGGAACCAGGCCCAGAGGGACCAGCTCCACCACCTGTGTACCTTTCATGGTTTTTTGTTTTGTTTTTTCTTTTTTCTTTTTTTAATTTTTTCTTAATACATGTCTTTATTGATTTCAGAAAGGAAGAGAGAGAGAGAGAAACATCAATGATGGGAGAGAATCATTGATCAGTTGCCTCTTGCACACCCCCTCCTGGGTATCGAGCCTGCAACCTGGGTATGTGCCCTTGGCCAGAATCGAGCCCGGAACCCTTCAGTCCACAGGCCGATACTCCATCCACTGAGCCAAACAGGTTAGAGCAATCTCTCACAGTTTGTGTGTTTTCTCCCTGGTGTCTCCACTCTACTAGTCCACTTCCTTTTTTGGGCTTGTGGTTTCTCCTTCCTCGTGTCATTGGCACAGACACGACTTCAACGACTGGCTGGCATCACTTGGGAACTAGGGCGTAGGGCCCAGGTCTCTGAAATCATTGGCCACACATCTTTTAAGAGTCTTCCCCAAGTTCAGTCAGCTGGTGCCCTAACGATGAAACAAGCTCAAAATAGGGCTGCCTAGAGAAGACGTCACAAACCCCCATGTTTGCAGGATGCAGGCGGATTGTGTGATTGAACAGTTGAGTCTGGTGTGAGAGGCACAGGCCAGAGGTGAGTGTGGTCTACAAGCACCAATTCTTGAGAATGAGGGCTTAGGGTTGACTCTCTATTTGTCAGTTGGATAATTCAGACCAAATTACTTAATCTCAGTATGCCCCCATTTCCTGTCTGTAGGGCAGTTACAAGAATAAAATGAGCCCTAGCTGGTTTGGCTCACTGGATAGAGCATCAGTCTGCGGACTCAAGGGTCCCAGGTTCGATTCCGGTCAAAGGCATGTTCCTTGGTTGCAGGCACATCCCCAGTAGGGGGTGTGCAGGAGGCAGCTGATGGATGTTTCTCTCTCATCTATCTTTCTAACTCTATTCCTTTCCCTTCCTCTCTGTAAAAAAGTCAATAAAATATATTTTTTAAAAGAATTAAATGAGTTCGTAAAGTGCTTAAAATGGTACCCAGCACATCATAAACAATGTTAGGTGTTTAAGAAAATTTTCACTCTTATCAGCATGCTCATCATCATTTTGTCCCACAATGAAATGAACTTCCTTTTTTAAAAACACATGCAGCAATCTTGGTCTGTCTAGTTATCCCCTTTTTGTAGAGCCATAAGCACAGAGAGATAGTTTCGACAGAGTGAGAAAAATGATGAAAACAGCTGGTGCTCCTCTTCATCGCCGTGTGGGTTTTAGGGCAAGCTGGGCACCATGGTGAATGGATGCTGGGGGCCTGAATAAAAGGGCAGGGAGCTGATTGCTGTGATGTGAGAAACAGGCCCAGGCCTCTCACATCTGTCTGTTCTTTCAATAAGCTCATACTGTGTTTGACACCTTACACATCTGCTGGCTGGTACAGCCTTGGATCTAGTGACTTTTGGCCCCAGGCTGCTGCTTCAGGAAGACGGTGTGGATAGGACTGGTCTCTCTAAAGAGGCGGCAAGTGGCTCTTCTTGTATGAAATAGAAGATTGTGCTTACAGAGGGTAGGACCATGAAACCCCTCCCAGGGACAGCAGTGTGACCCGGGGAACGATATATTCTGATCCTCCTTGTGAGTTTCCTGTGTGTTTTTAAGAAGAGGCATCTGACTTAGATTTTTATCTTCGAATGATTATATTTTTTAGTTCAGATATTACATCCATGGTTGTTGCAACTGCCTTTCCTAGAAGCAGCCCTTTCCTGTCCCAGGCCACCCCTCCCCTTTCGACTCTGAGTCTTATTTAATTCCTTCTCATCCCAACATGTATGAAACAGCTCTTTGCTGGTCACTCCACATCCGTTACTCCCCACAGCCTTCCTCAGCCTACCTGGTATTCTGGTAAAAACTGAACAAGAGCGGTCAAACCCAGTTTCTCTCTCCCTCTCACAATCTCTCACACACACATACACACTCACATACAACATCAGTGTGTCCTGTTCATTTTCTACAGAGCATGTGGAGTGGTCTTTTAAAAATATGAATTAGCACATCTCAGTGTTCCTGGTCAAAACTCTTCTGTTCTCATCTGACTTAGACTTTGTGAAGCTCAGGGTCCTGGCCCCTCTGGGCCTCTCCCTGTGCCTGTCCCATGCTTTGTAGCTATAGCACCTGGCCGCTTCCTGCATGTCCTACCCGCTCTGCTCTCTTTGCCCCATCGATTCCCCTTCCTGGAATGCAGTTTTCCCCAGTTACTTTGCTCCTTCCATCTGAGACCTGTCAGAGCAAGAACCTTGTTTGCATTGTGCTTGTCACTGAGTCATTGTTGCCAAATGAATGAATGAATGGTTGAACTGTGGGCATTTAGAGTTGGGGGTATGGGAAAAGGGTTAGAATAAAAGTAATCTGTTGACCGAAGTTCACTTATTAAGAGGCAGGAGGGAAGGAGCAAACTTGCCATGGCGTGGGATTTCCTATATCGCTAACCCTGCTGATTTGTCTAATGTGCGAACGATGCAGCGGGGGGAAATGTGAGGAGATTGGCTTGGGCCTGATGTGACTGTGAGACCTTAGTCCTCAAAACGTTCCATTTTGAGTATTCTCATTAAAGGTAATAGCAGAAAATTGCCCCAAAGATTGCCCCAGTTTTTCGGTGGTGATCCCTTCTTGAGAGCTGTTAATTTGTTTAGTTGATGCTAATTTATTTCATATGCTTCCACGTTCTGTTGTTTTTTAGGTCTGTTGCCACAGTTATTGGGAGTCGCCCCAGAGAAGGCCATAAAACTCACAGTAAGTCTTTTGAGTGGATGCTTCTTATTAAAGGAGTTTGCACACACACTCAGGAATCTAGTAGATAATTCGTATGTGAAGCAGCAGGTTGGCATTGCCTCAGAGCTGCTGACTGATTTGAACATAGAGCACTCACCATGCCCAGCTTTTCATTTTCCCCCGCTTCACACGGTGCATCCAAAAATGTGCTGATATATCTGAGCAAGACCTTAGGTGGTTGCCACCAGTGTCGTCATCCTCACCATTATAGCATTTCAGTTCCTACCATACGAGGTTCTTTGCATGTATTACCTGTTATTGTTTTCATCTCCAGGAAAGTATGACTCAGAGTTTATAGACAAGGAAAGTGAGACTCACAGGGCTTAAGTATTTACCTGTGTTCACACCACTTATGAGTGGGAAAGCTGGAATTCGAAATCAGATGTTTCTGCCTCCAGGGCATGTACTCATTCAGTTATACATGCTGTCTACAGGATTCATGGTTAGGCCATATTCTGTAAGCATTTGCCAAAGCCACATGTTGAGGGCTCTGAGCTCTGGTTGAGGCTGATCCCTCATCAGGTGGTTTCTCCAGTGTCCGCTCCCGTCGGGTAGATGGTAGGGATTCACTGAATGTTGTGGAACAGAGAACTGTGCATTCACATCCCCCAGGACATGGAGCCCAGGAAGTCAAGCTCCACTTTTGGATTGGGCTGTTTGGCTTTGCTACCTGGAGGTCTTCTTTTGCCGTCTTACTGTATGACATCGGGACAGCTAATCTTTCTGGCTCACAGCTTCTGAAAACATAGGATTGATCCTTAAAATTGCTTGTACTGCATACTATTTTGAGACTATTATACTTAATTAATGAATGCTATTGACATTCTGTGAGAATGCTTGAGAAAATTTTTAGATACTGAATTTTGACTAAATTGAAAAATCTCCTGAGCCAAGTTTGTCTCAATGATGAGTGTTATTTTACATTAAATCTTTTTAGAAGACTTGAAAGTGGTTTTAAATCAAACCTTTAAAAGCAGTTTTTAAGTTATAAGGCATATGTTTTCATTTTGTCTTTATTGTTAAAATGTCCTTTAAAAACAATTATTTTATTGATTCCAGAGAGGAAGGGAGAGGCAGGGAGAGATAGAAACATCAGTGATGAGAGAGAATCGTTGATTGGCTGCCTCTAACACTCGGGATTGAGCCTGCAACCTGGGCATGTGCTCTGACCAGAAATCAAACTGTGACCACCTGGTCCATAGGACGATGTTCAACCACTGAGCCACACCAATCAGGCAATATGTCTCACTTTTTATGCTATTGTAATTGCAGGACATATTTGAATTTAAGGCTTGTAAGCCATTGACATTTTAATTTTTTTATCCTGGAAATATCAGTAGTATATACATGCACATACATATATTTCCTTTTGAAAACTACCTATATGCTATTAAGAGCACTTTTTAAACTCTTTTTAAGAGTCTTAGTTTAGTTTATGATTACGCTAATAAAGTGACAGAAAACTAACATATATTTAAAAATACATGTTTATATGTGTTTAATGACTTTTTTTTCCCATCGGCTTCTATAAATATTTTTCTTCAAGGTGAATGATTTTGTGAGAGATAAATTCATGCACAAAGATGGTTCGGTCCCACTTGCAGCAGAAATTCTGGCCGGAGGCTGCGTAAGTACCTTTTGCAGATCTCTGCATTGAAAAGATTTGTTTTGCACACCTGTCACCACCATGGTAAACCAGTGTGGACTACGGCTTCTGTTCAACCACAGATCCTGTGCAAGGCAGAGTCTACTAGGGCCCCTCGACTTTTCCTAGCAAGCGAACGTCCTGAGAAGGAAGGGTAAATGTTCCTGATCTTTTGCCTGTGAAGTCCTGCCTGTTAAATTTCTCGCTGCTTTTGGCAGTTCTGCAGTAGAAGTCGTTTGGGGCAGAAGTGTTTGGCCTTTGGAAAATCTTTTTTGCTAACCTTTCTAGTACATTCTTTCCTTGTGGCCCTCTCTACTGGGTCAGGCACTAATATTTGTAGTTTGAAGTCACTGGCCATAGCTCTCTGCTTTGCTTTAGCTCCTATGTGCCGGCAGCTCTTCAGGCTTCCCAGTGCCTCTGGGAGGAGGGTCCTGGGAAATAACTGGCTGAGTGCACGCTGCATTGTCAAAAACGCTTGGAATGAGTTATTTCTTTATGTGGATGAACACCCTGCATCTTGTTCTTAAGCTCAGCAAAACATGTCTTGTTTTATCTCATGTACAGGTTTGTTCATGTGAATGTAAATACTTTGGGTAAATTAAACTCTTATACAAAGAATGGTGCTATTCCAAGATAAGGTTGGTTAAATAAATGGGCTTTGATCACCAGGGCAATGCAATAGTGGTATATTTTTTCATTTAAAACTATATTTCTTATAAGAAAGGTGAGGTCACATTTATTTTTTTAATTAGCTCATTCTGTTCAGGCAACGGTATTCATAAAATAATGTTTTCTTGAAAATTGTTGAGTTTAGAAGCTAGACAAATACCTGGGACTATTACACCTTTGTTTGGAAAGGGCCTATTGTCCTGTCTAACATTAAATGGGGCTTCCTTAAATGTAGCAGGAGCTAAGAAGTCCTGGCTCCTGGTAATTCTTAGGAGATGGACAGAATCGGGCTGTGGCTGCCTCTCTGTTTGATCACTGACCTGTTGTAGACGCCCAGGTAGGAGCTCCTAGTCCGGTAACTTTAGGAGCATTTAGAATGAAAAAGGGAGCCTTTAATGTCCTAAATAAAAAGGGTGCACACATCATAATAATAAAAAAGAATAGCAGGGGTTGCAGAAAACGCTCATCATGTAACACGGTTTCCATTCGAGTAACTAGGTTTTCTCCTTTGAAACAGGCCTATCCCTAGGTTGTACCTAGCCTGTGATGCAGGCTGTGCCAGGGGGCCCGGCTAGCAGGGCATTATAGTAGGTCAGGTGGGTTTGTTTTATTTATTTTTTTTAAGTCTAGTTTTAAACCTGCTGAAAAGACATGATTATATATATATCTGTAAGAATTTAAAATGTGAAATTAATTATGTGATACTGCTCAAGATTTTGGCAATAATCTAGAGGTTTATTTTCTTTTGAATGAAAGCATTTTGCCAAGGAGATGGGTCGTGGCACGTAGTGTCTCCCCTAGGTGGTCTTGTTTTCTCCTTCGTGGGTGCCCATTTCAAGCACAAAGCCCAGGTTGGCATCTGAAGTGGTGCCTCGTCATTGTAAAGAGGTGCAGCCCTTCCTCAAGCCTGATCTAAACACAGGCTTAAAATTGGAGCCACTTGGGCTTTACAGCTACTTAAAATAGCTGTGAAATGAGGTTTGCCATCCTTCATCTCAAAGGCTGGTAGACAGTGGTCCTCAGTGTTTCAAGTCTCGTGTTTTGTCTCTCCCCATCCCCCAGCCCCATCATGGCTTTAAGAAGTAAGAGTTTATTTTGCAGATAAGCAATCCTGTAGGTAGCAAACAATCCAGGCCCCTTTAGCTCTCTGAGGAGTGGGATGAATGAGTCCACTTTTATGGTGGTTTTTTAAAGGCAGGAGCATCTCTCTTTGCAGACTTTGGCAGAGTTTTCCTGATTATCCGGGCCAGCTACACACCTTAGAAAGTCCTTGTGAGCCCACAGCCTAGCCTACCTGTCCAGTTGGGAATACAAAGGGTTTTGAAAAGTTGTGTCACATGAGTGGTTCCCCTGCTTAGTTCACCCAAGCATTTCCAGGCATTGACTTTTAAGCCCCTGGGCAGCTCACCTTGCTTCATTATTACCAAGAATTAGTACACATGGCTGACTTTTGCACTTGTAATCAAAGCCACTCATTTCTTTGAAGAAGGCCTTTTCTGTTTTATAATCTGTTTTCTGTAAAAACAGAAAATGAGCAGGGAAGTTTTGGTCTCATAACCTTCGCAGTGCTTAGCTAAAGTAAGAGCATACTGTAAGGTGTAATTTTACATTTTTTTAGAGGAACAACAAAAATGTTAGTAAATTTGGAGGAAAGGGGGATTAAATTAATCCTAGTCATTCATGTTTGATACAATAATATCCTTGACTGAAGTGATTAAAAAATACTCTTCTCCTTCATTGACACATACAAAAGGATGACTCATTTTTTGAACGCTTACAGTTTAGAACACTGAAAAATTTGATTTCAGTTTTCCGAGCATTTGTATAGATTCACACTTACCAGTAGTGTTATATTCGACACAGTTCAAAATGAAGCTAAGATGCTGAGCCTGGGGTGTACAGACTCTAAATCTGAAAACTTCTTGGGATGTGTACTTTTTTCCATAGGTCGGTTTAGGCCAGAAGCTGTAGGAGTTTAGACAGAGACCTGGACCCTCAGGTGTCTATGTGCAATGTATAGACTTCTGTTCCTTTCTATCCTCTCTTCCGGGTCGGGAGCTCCGCCGTAGGGTGATGTGCTTGGCCGTCATGGTCAGTGAACACAAGGGTTCTCAGTAAATGGGGTAGAGGAGAGAGCCTGTCACTACCACCCATTTCCCAGTTAAGTTCCCAGTGACTCAGAACTGATATAATTTCTGAGTACATCGTTGGTATTGCTGTGTTGCTGTTACTTTAAGACCATATGTCATGCCATGTGGTCTGTAGGTTACAGTCCCTAATTCCATAAAATAAGTATGAATTGACTGTCTTCTATGCATCTAGTGGAATAACCAGTTGAAATCCCAAGGGGACTGGAATTTTTACCTTGTTGTCCTTTGATCTTAATGTCATCAGATAAAATGGGGCCATGACTTGTTTCAAGGTATATATGAATGTGCTGATCAGCTTAGTAAATGAAAACAAATGGAATAATATTCACCAGAAAAAATGTCAAAACATATGAACCTCTGTCTTATAAAGCTCATATTATTAAAAATTATTCACATACCAATAAAAATAGTATTCTGTAATAATTTTTGAAAAGATAAGTGAGCATGATGAACAATCATCTAATAAAAGAGAAACATGCAAATTGACCACACCTCTGCTACGCCCCAAGCCACGCCCACCAGCCAATCAGAGTGGCTATATGCAAATTAACCCAACCAAGATGGTGGCCGGAGCTGGAGCAAGCAGGAGGTTTGGTTGCCCCAGCAATGGAGGAAGCCAAGCTTCCCACCTGCCCTGGCTGGCTGTGGCCTCCACTCAAGGCAACAAAGTTTCAATTACAGTAGATAAATAACTCCCAGTTCCTGTTTCCAGCTAGCCTCACTGGGAGCTTGGGTTGCGGGGGCTATGGCCAGCCATCAGTCCCTCACCCAGACTGACCAGGCACCCCAGCAGGAACCCCCACCCTGGAGGGTGTGTGGCCAGCCTGAAAACAGCCCTCAACCCCTCACCCAGCCTGGCCAGGCACCCCAATAGGGACCCCCACACTGAGGGGGTTGTAGCCAGCCTGCAAACAGCCATCAGCCCCTCACCTAGGCTGGCCAGGCACCCCAGCCGGACCCCCACCCTGATCCAGGACACCCTTCAGGGCAAACCAGCCAGCCCCCACCCATGCACCAGGCCTCTATCCTATATAATAAAAGGGTAATATGCAAATTGACTCTAACAGCAGAACCACTGGGAATGACTGGTCACTATGACACATGCTGACACCAGGGGGCAGGTGCTCAATGCAGGAGCTTCCCCCTAGTGGTCAGTCCACTCGCACAGCGGGAGCTCTGCTTAGCCACAAGCCAGGCTAATGGCTGCCAGTACAGCAGTGGTTGTGGGAGCCTGTCCTGCCTCCTTAGTAGCACTAAGGATGTCCGACTGCAGCTTCGGCCTGCTTTCTGCTGGCAAGTGGACATCCCCTGGGGAATAAGCCTAAGCCAACAGGTGGATATCCTTGAGGAGTCCCTAGACTGTGAGAGGGCATAGGCCGAGCCGAGGGATCCCCTGAGTACACAAATTTTTGTGCACCTAAAAGTGTAATATGCTGATTAGACCGGACAGCAGAACAACTTTCCCGACAACCTTCCCGATGAAGCCAAGGCTGCAAGGGCCGAGGCAAACCACTGTGACTGTGAGGACCCAACCCCTTGCACAAATTTCGTGCATCGGGCCTCTAGTGTATATGTATGTGTGTGTGTGTGTGTGTGTATGTATATATATGTACATATGTATAAAAGGCTAAGCGACCAGCTAACCGGCTGGTAGCTTTGACGTGCACTGACCACCAGGTGGCAGACGCTCAACACAGGAGCTGCCAAATGACAGCAACTTTGCAGAGTGCCCTCTCACTCCAGGACCCTTGGGGTATGTCGGACTGCCAGTTTCGGCCTGATCCCCACAGGCCAGGTCGAGGGACCCCACCTGCCAAAGACGCCCACTCTGCAGACGCCCTTTGAACCCTGGTGCCACCCCAGATGCGGCCATCAGGGAGGGACCGTGGTAGGTTGGTTCAGACCGTGTCCAGCCCGTCTCGAGTAGCCTTGTCCCGCTGGCTGGCCACCTTCTAATTAATTTCTTTTCAATGTGCATAAATCCGTGCACTGGGCCTCTAGCCCTTTTATAATAGGCCCAATGTATTTTTCCATTGAGATACATACACACATACATGCATGTGTGTGTGTGTAAATATATCTAATGCTTATGGGAGTTTATTGCCCCAGAAGTGGAAAAAATAATTGATATGCTCATGTCATTGGTGAAATTTATTCTCTCATTAGGGATTTTTAAGCACAGAGGACCCATAAACCTGGCTTTGTGTTTTTAAATGATATCCTAGTTTCTGCAAGGAGAATGGTTTGTAGAAAGGGCAAGAGTGGGAAGCAGAGAGGCAGGTCAGAAAGGACTTGGTGAGGTCCAGAGAAGAGGTGCATTTCCCTGATTAGTGATGCTGAGCTTCTCTTCATATACCTGTTTGCCATTTGAATGCCCTCTTTTAGGAAATGTCTATTCAAGTGCTTTGCCCATTTTTTAAACCTTTGTCTTTTTTAAAATTCCAATTTGCATTCACTATTATTTTGTATCAGTTTTAGTGGACAGCATAATGGTTAGACAATCTTATGCTTTACAAAGTGTTCCTTCAATATTTCAAGTACCTGCCTGGTACCATGCATAGTTAGTACAACATTATTGACTATATTCCCTATGCTGTACATTATATCCCCATGACTATTTTATAATTATCAATTTGTACCTCTTTTAAAAAATTTTTTTATTGATTTCAGAGGGGGAGGGAGAGGGAGGGAGAGATAGAAACATCAATGATGAGAGGGAATCATTGATTGGCTGCCTCCTATATACCCCTACTGGGGATCCAGCCTGCAACCCAGGCACGTGCCCTGACCAGGAATTGAACCATGGCCTTCTGGTTCATAGGTAGACGCTCAGCCACTGAGACACGTGAGCTGGGCTAATTTCTACTTTTGTGCTCTTTCTCTTCCCAGGCTTTTCTATGGACATGTGGCCTCATAGTGCAGTTTTCTTAAGGCAGAGTTTTTATTTCTCTATGCAAGTCTCTGTGCACATATCCTAGTTATAAATATTGAATGACATGAGGCTTACTCATTAAATTGAATTTCTATGGGGTTGTGCCTATGTAGCATGTCAAGTAGCCAAGATTTATTATGTATTATGTTGATGCTAGGGAAATAAGGTCATTTTTTACATGCTCACATCTTTATAATTCATTTGTAGTTTAATGAAAATCTAATTGTTAGTTGTATCAAATTTTATTATTGCTATTATTTGGAATAATGTCTGGGGTGTTTTTCTGCCTACTCTGAAGAACATGAGACCATATTGTAAGGGTTTCTTTTTGTTTTTGTTGTTGTTGTTCATCAATGGTAATTTCTATTTTAGTAGATGACTTACAGCAAGATTAAGTGAATTAAATTAACCTTGCTTTCATAAGCTTTACATTATTTGCAGTGCTTTTCACTCATTTCCATGTTTTTACAAACTTAAAACATACATATTTTAGTTAAGATCATATCACAGATATTTTCTATATTTCAGTATGTTATAATTATGATTTTTAATTATGAAAAGAATAATCATTTTAAAGCTGTGGTAGAAAACAAAGCAAAATAAACTGTCCATATTTCCTCAGTTCTAACAGTGTAAACTTTCTTAATTTGTACTTCATGTTTATTCCTGTTTTCCAACACTATTGACTTCGAGTCTATTTCAGGGATTATGTGTGACCTGTTGTCTTGTCAGTTAGGGTCCTGCTGCCCTGGCCGGGTGACCCAGTTGGTTGGAGCATCATCCCTTATACCAAAGGTTGCAGGTTTGATCCCCAATCAGGTTGTTTTCACAAGAAAGGGTTCCCATGCTCATTCAGTGAAGGAACTAAACTTGAATATTTCCTATATATTTTATTTGTTTCTCAGAATGGGAAATAAATGAACCACCAGATATAGATGGAACCTTAAGAACAGGATGAAGGTAAACAACTTGGGGAATTTGCTATAGCTTAGTCATTATTGCTTACGTAATTTAGAAGAAACTATTTTATTGCGTGGGTAACAGGAAATTATGATGTCAGAGTCATGGAGGAATCGTATAAAAGAGTTGCTTTAAAGCAAAAAGAGACTAACAATAATAACATACTACTGCACACCTAGTAGAATGGCTAAGATCTGAAACCCTGACAATAGAAGGCAAAGTATGGATGGGTGATTGTGATGTGTCAGTCACTTGTAATACATGTACCACTCTGGTGGAGGATGGTGATAATAGGGAAACTATGCATGTGTGGGGCAGGGGGCATATGGGAAACCTTATATCTGAAACTGCTCTAAAAAAGACAGTCTTTTTAAAAAAATACGTTTTATTGATTTTTTTACAGAGAGGAAGGGAGAGAGAGAGAGAGTTAGAAGCATCAATGAGAGAGAAACGTCGATCAGCTGCCTCCTGCACACTCCCCACTGGGGATGTGCCCGCAACCAAGGTACATGCTCTTGACCAGAATCAAACCCGGGACCTTTCAGTCCGCAGGCCGATGTTCTATCCACTGAGCCAAACCGGTCAGGGCAAGACAGTCTTTAAAGAATAGAGAAAGAGAGAGCCAAAAATTAGCCAAAAATAAAATATGAATGATAGCAATATCTAAACTTGGAGGTTTTTGAGAAGCCAATGAGGCATCTTCATCACAGTTTGCCCAAAAAATCTTCTGGGAAAGGAGTGGGACTAAGGCACTGGGCTGGAATAAGAATTATGTGGCCTGCCTGCTTCTCTGGAATGTTCTTTCTCTAGACTTCTACTTGGACTGTTGGCAAAAATAGATAGCTGATGACACTGAGGGTTCCTAGGGGTGACCTACCTGCCCAAGGGCTGCCTTGGCTAGTTCAGAAATGTCATCGTATTAGAGGAAAGTTCAACT
Organism: Murina feae; assembly: GCA_004026665.1. Classification (NCBI taxonomy): domain Eukaryota; kingdom Metazoa; phylum Chordata; class Mammalia; order Chiroptera; family Vespertilionidae; genus Murina; species Murina feae. Next base: position 132,469 of record PVJC01000063.1, on the reverse strand, counting down.
TGTGATGCACACTGAGCCAGTGAGGTGTCTCCTTTCTGTTTCCCCCCCTTTCCCTCTTTGGGCAACATCTAGAGTTGTTGGATTTAACCAGTTCCAATGTCAGGTCATCCTTCTGATTTTCTGATAAATGGGGGAGGAGCTTGTTGTGATATGAAAATATGAAGACAGATTGGGTCACAGCTCTCATACAGTTTAGGTACTGTAGACACTGAAGGTCTGTAAATCATTAAACTATTCTGGTCATAGTAGTCAAAATAGACATGTCTGCCAGGCAGAGCCCACATGTGAACATATTTGACAAGTCTGTAACTTAATGGCTTTTTAGTGTCAGTCAAACAGGTTCTACTTTGGTTTCTTGGCCTGGCTTCTGTGGTCCTATGAAAACCCTACGATAGCGATTTCAACTGGCGTGCCGCAAGAATTTTTAAAACATGCAATACCTGATGATGTAGTCAGGGCCATTGCCTCGTTTCCCTTAGATTGTCAAATGAAAAAAAATGACAACAGCCAACACAATGATAGCTGTCTGATGTACGTGAATCAAAATGATACCTTTTTTTTCAGATCAGCAAAAAGTATATTTTTTTGGTGTGCCGCAGAATTTTAGTAATTAGGTTGTGTGCACCATGATGAAAAAGGTTGAAAATTGCTGCCCTATAAAGTTGAAAATGTAAAATTTAATATTTATAAAAGGTGTAAACAGTGTAGCCTTTTTCTGCCTTACCATGCAGTTAAGAAACTAAGAACAGGAAATTTCAATTTGGTGCCTGTCTCAAAAATAATCAAGTGGTGAGAATCTATTTTCCAAGTTCTTAAAAATGTAATGACAGATTTTTTTTTTTTTTACATCAGAGCTTAGTTTACACACCAAATCAAGGGAGAAGATTCTGTATTGCTTTATCAGAGATGTACAATTATTTACAGCCTAACTAGGTGTATGTTACTTTGCTAGGGCTGCCATAACAAAGGACCACAGGCTACATGGTGACTTAAATAACAGAAATTTGCTTTCTTACACTTATGGGAGCTAGAAGTCCAAGATCAAGGTGTCTGCGGATTCGGTTTCTTCCTTTGCTTTGCGTGCAGATGGCCACGTTCTCACTATGTCCTCACATGGTCCTCCCCCCCCCCCACCTTCCGACTGTGTATTGTCTGTATCATAATCTCCTTCTCTTATAAGGATTCCAGTCTGATATGAACGGAGTCCTTATGACCCATACGACTTCATTTTACCCTAAATTATTTCTTTAAAGGTCCAACCTCCATATATAGTCTCATTCTGTGATGCAAGGTTAGGACTTCAACACATAAAATTTGGAGGGACACAGTTCAGCCGATAACACTAGGGGTCAAAATAAAGTGGTTTTTTTTCCTCAGCTGTCAGGATAGACTCCTTAATTACAGAAGAGGAGGCTGCTATAGCGAGGGCACCAGGTCTGACATTTCCATGCAGAGCTGGATGGAACCAGTGGCCTCTGGGCCTCATGCTCCTTCAAGTTTTCTGGCTTCTCTCTGGGTTGATCAGTGCTTGTTTTTAGTGCTTATGAACATCAGTAGACTGCTTTGGGGTATTGCATTTTAATTTTATTTATTTACTTGAAATATATTTTTATTGGTTTCAGAGAGGGAGAGAAGGATAGAAACATCAATGATGAGAATCATTGATTGGCTGCTTCTTGCATGCCCCCTACTGGGGATTGAGCCTGCAAACCGGGCATTGCCTTGACCAGGAATCGAACCGTGACCTCCTGGTTCATAAGTCACACTTAACCACTGAGCCACACCAGATGGACAAGCACTGTATTTTATGTAATTTATCCACCGCTATCTGCTGACTATCTGTTTTCTACCTGTGGTCTTTATATATGATGATGATAATACCGGTACTACATACAAATTATTTTCAAGTCTCTATTTAACACTGAATTATTAAGAGGGTAAATGGAAAATATGTCAAAGCTTAGATTTCTTAAGAAATCTTTATTTTTGAATACATTAAAAAATCAAATAGTGTCATCATGTGAGTATTCATTTTATATGTAATGAAAATCATTAGATATTTACTAGTGTAGGCCTTTTTTATAGTAACAAATTTATTTGTATCTAAATAATCAAAATAATGGACTTGGGTTTTAGTTTTTAAAAAATTCATATTTCATAACTTCATGTTAATCTATTTTTGACACATGTAGACATACATTTTAGAATGTCAGTATGCAATTATATATTCTTAGCACATGTCATTTGTGAAAAGCACTTAAAATCTAAGTACATTCAATTGAACATAATTAAAATATCAAGGTACATATTCTTCATATACATTTTGCCACTTAATTTTTTAAGTAGCTATAAGTATCTACCATGTGAATTCAAATTAAAGGGAGGTGATTAAATTACAGTTATCATTAATGCTTTTTAAAATATAGCAGGAATTACACTATGTTAAAAAAAATACACTGCTGTTTTCTGTGGACAGCAGATTAATGACGAAATTGATTTTTAAAAAATACAGGATTGTTAATATTCTCTGCATATTCCCAAGATTTACCTCTAATGGTTGTGTGTATGGGGGAGGGATCATAAGAAAGCATGCTTTTCATCTTGTGGGATTTATTTGACTCAACTCCCTAGGTCATGAGAAAGAACGCTCGGGGATACTATCTTGATTAGTAAAGCATTGGAGAAAGGCTTGTTTAGTTCATAACAGGTGAAAGAAAATGGTTTATGGGGAAGTATGAACTGGGGCTCCTAAACTGTCCATTTGGTAATATATTTAGATATTTTATGCCATTTCCTGTGGTGATAATAATGAGCAGTCAGCCTTGGCAAGTCATTTTTAAGGCACACACAGCCTTAAAACATATTTGTGCCCTTGCTGGTGTGGCTCAGTTGGTTGGGTATCATACTGTACACTGAGGGGTTGCTGGTTTGATTCTGGTGGGGGGTGTGCAGGAGGTGGCCCATCGATGTTCTGCTCTCACATCTATGTTTCTCTCTGTCCCTCTCCCTTTCTTTCAAAAATCAGTTTTAAAAGTCTTTTAAAAAATCAATTTAAAAAAACAAAGCATACTTTTTCACAATTATTAGACCTAAAGTATGTTGAGGTAATTTTTGTGAAGGTCACTATTCTTGGAGTGGAAAAATTGGGCGGTACATTAGGATTGTGTTGCCTTTCTAAATATTTTATTTCTTTAAATTCTTGTTTTTTTAAAAAGGAATAAATACATCATTTCCTACAATAAAATTATCTATGCATAATCAGGAGTATTAGCAATGAAGTAAATCATTGTAGAGCTGGACAAGAGGCGTTGGGGTGGCAAAATTGTAAAAAAGAAACAGAAATAAAGCTTACCGAGCATCTGCAATAGAAGCCACACTTCATGACTGTCTAGCCCACTTCAGAGAGGAGGTATGGAAGAAAAAAAATCTATATTTAACTCCTAACCATGAGGACTGTGTCATGTGAAAGATTATAGACCCCTCTTCATTTGAGAGACCTGGTACCAGGCGTTCCTGCTGACATAGTTGTAGCGTACACGGTCCCATTTCCTTTCTGGTTGCTCTCATGGACTTTAGACAGGAATCACAACAGCTAAATCCATCACATGGAAATAAGAACTCTCGTTTGCATTGGTGGCGGGATGAGGCAGCCAGCATCCACTTCGGATAGCTTTAAAAGCTCCCCAAATCAGAACTTGATCTTGACCATTAAGGGTCATTGTGTTGCCTTCACTTCCAGCAGTCGTGTTATCTGGTCAGAAGAGTGCACACTGCGCCATTTCAACACTGGAGGACTTTCTGTGCTGCACACAATTTAGTCTCCCTTTCAGTCCCTTTGAGACAGTGGTTTACGTTTTCAAGGTGATATGCCAGTGTTGGGGGCAGTCCACACGTGAGTGGAGCTGTAGACACCAGACCCACAAACATAGTGTGGTGGAATATGCTAGTTACCCAATCAGGTTACAATCTCGCCATGGACATGCTTACAGCTCCTCCAGTAGAGTATGGCTAACCATTTCTCAGTAACAAAATATTTCGGAAGTAAAAATGCCTACAACTTATTGAATGTCAGTTTAAATTTAATTATGTGGAGCTTTACTACATCACCCATCACTCACTAAAGGTGTGTTCTTCTCCCTCTCCCCCTTTTTTTTTTTACCTGATATAGCTACTTCCTATTAATCATCAGCATAACTGCTTTCCTCAGAAAGAACATTTAACTTACAGGTTTGCAGGGAAAGGAGCATTTGAGAACTCATTTGTACTGATATTAAAGGAGTTTGGTAAGTTAGGTTCATCTATACCAAGTTCTATCCTCTATTAACTCACAGTAATCAATGCCATTGATTAAGCACTACAGAAGGCTAGGAACTTGGATAAGTGCTTCAGGTGTGTGTTCACTGAATACGCACTTACTCCTATAAAAAAGAGCTGAGATACGTGCTCCGTGAGGGTGGGACCTTTGTCAGCCTTGTTCACACCTACTATCGAGTGGACACAGAGTATTTATTGAAGAGCATTAATGTCAATGTGCCCATTCTACAGATGGCATCAGTGTGGAGTGGATAGGTTCAGAAGTTTGCCAAAACCTAGACTGTGAGCCATGGTGCCATGTGACTCCCAGCAGTGTCTCATTTCTTGACCCATTGCTCTGTGTCAGTGACCATGCTAGACAGTTGGTACTTGCTGCCCTAGGAAGGCCCCAGAGTGAGTTTGAATTGGTGTCAACTCTGTGGTCCAAATGAGAGATCTAAGTTAGCAAGGAACTGCCGGAGGTCACAGACAAGGAAGTGATAAAGCCCAATTAAAATCCAGGTTCCTGTGACTCCATTGCTATTATCCTGAGCCCCTGTGCTATATTTAGGAAAAACTCACACCAGTATAATTATTTTGTAAGCCCTTCTAAGTGAAATTAAAAATATGTACTAGTTTTACATGTCTGAGTTTGAACTGTTCCTCAAGGATTCAGACTTGGCATGATTTAGGGATTTTACTGCCTAAGGGCCTGGGACTTCCTTATGATTTATTGCTAAATTTACAAAGAAAAGTTTGATGCATCTAATGAAAGTCTACCATATTGTACCTGGGGGAGATAAACCTCTCTTCCACATTTCTTGATGTACTTTAGTGTCTCTGAGTCATTTATCTCTTCCAAACAGAGTCCCTTCAAGTCACAGGAATTCAAGTGTAAGTGATCAGGTCAACCCAAGATTCAGGCACATACTCTGTTTAAACAAGAAAAAAAGAAAGGAAAGAGAGAGAGAGAGAGAGAGAGAGA
>PVJC01000063.1:94783-127091 GCA_004026665.1 Murina feae | reverse complement strand
GGTTTGAAGAATACAGACAGGCACTGCAAAAAAATCCTTACAAAACTGGTCAGTGAGAATTCCCTTACCAGTCTTTGAATTTTATGCAACAAAATCTTGGCCTCTCGTTTACCTTCAGACTTTTACATTCTTGTGGGACCTTTTGGTTAACAATCTGTTCTATAACTAAAGAGTAAAAAGAAGAACTCCTGAAGCAAGAAGTGATACAAGCTGGAGACTCTCGCAGAGCGATGGATTAACTGTATTCTGCTTTGAACTCTGATACTGATGCAGAAGTGGATCAAAACCAGTCCCCTAGTCAAGATTAGGAAACCACAGTGAATCAGGATGCTCCCAATACATGAGTTGGGTAAAAGGGACTCCTAGCTACAGATAGAAGGAGGTCTGCTCTACCATTGACTGTGCCACTGAACAGCACTCCAATACCTTTTCAAGGAACTTAAGGCCCGACATATCTTGATTTCTTTAATTTATTTAGTCTTGGACTACATTTTTAAAAATCGCTGACTTTGTAAATGTGTGTTAACGTATACTGATGCAGGGTTCTCCATATGACATTTTGTTCAGAATATGCCTGTCTTTAAACATCTTTAAGAAAACTGGTTGAGATTTAGGAAGATTGCTTTGAATTTTAAATGAATTTATGGAAAAAATTGACACCTTTTCAACATTTGACTATTATATTCATTTATAGGAGGATTGACATGTTTTACATTTGCATTTTCAATTAATCTACTGGAAAATTGACAACAACATTGAATCTTCTGGTCTAAGTATAATACTTGTTTCTCTAGTATTCAAATACTTATGTCCCTTTTTAAAAAAATCTATATTTTTCTTCATTTTACTTGTAGACATTTCATGTTAGACTATTACTTATTAATGCTACCTACAAAACAATGTTAATGTGAAAGATATTTTGGTATAGTTGTTCCATATTTTTCCTTTAAATATATAATTAATGTGTGATTTTGTTTTTTATTCTCACCTGAGGATATGTTCCTATTAATTTTAGAGAGAGAGGAAGGGGAAGGGGAGAGAATGGGGAGAGAGGGGGGGAGAGAGGGAGGGAAGGAGGCAGAGAGGGAGGGAGGGAGAAACATCTCTGTGAGAGAGAAACATTGATCTGTTGCTTCCCGTAAACACCTTGACTGGGGATCGAACCCACAACCTAGATATATGTCCTGACCAGGAATCAAACTTGCATCCTTTTGGTGTATAGGATGATGCTCCAACTGACCAACCTAGTGAGGGTGATCTATAATGTCTTTGACTAGCAAGTTCCTTTTTAAAAAAATACTATGTATATATCCAGACTGATGCTAATATTCAAATAATAAATAAGTAATAAAATGTCCTTGTTCAGAACCTGGTAGTAGCCTGGGTACAAACCCATCTAGCACTGTTATTCCTCACATGGTCTTTTCTCTGTATGCACAGGTGTCTGTATCTCTTGTTATAAACACTTTAGTCACATTGGATTAGGATCCACCCATATGACCTCGTTTTTACTTTAATTACCTCGTTGAAGGCCTTGTCTCCAAATATAATCACATTCTGGCTCCCTGAGAGGTAATATTTCACTGTTTTAATTTTGGTGGAACACAATTCAACCCAAAACAGTTGCCTTAATCTTTCTATGCCTCCATTTCCTCTTAAGTAAAATCTGGAAAGCCTCTTAAGTAAAATCTGGGAAAAATACCACTGTTTGAGTGGACTGAAGATTTACATATAATACATGCAAAGCAATATGCTGACAGTCCATAATGGATGCTTAATGAATATTTATTACTTTACTCCTATTTCAAGATCCTTGAGAACAGAAATGCTTTCTCACTCATCTTGTGTCCTCACAGTTCCTAGGACAAACTTTGAACACAATTGCTTATAAATATGTGTTGGGCAAACATATAAAGGAATGATTAGATCGCCAAAACAAGTCTGCAGTAGTGTATGCATTTCTCTTTAGATGGGCCCAGATACTGGGTAGTAACTAAAATTTCAGTAACAAAGAATATTCCAGGAAACCTGTGGAGAAGTCAGTGTCCCCACCGTAAATATAATATTGCCCCACAGAGCCAGTTCTAGTATGGAAAATCTTCCCCTGTCCTCCGTGCCTCTGACTCCAGAAAGTCACAGGGAAATGATTTGTGACAAAATTGCACACACACAAAAAGAACAGCATCTTCACACAGCCAGAGCTCTCAAGTGATGAGGGACACAAAGACATGGCGCACAATAGGTGTTCCTGTCCTCGGATTTGGCTGCCTTTGATCTCTGCAAAGGAGGGACCTGGGTAAGGTACTGTGAATGGATAATAGACCAGGAGGCAGCCGAGCAGCAGGCAGTGTGCTCAGTGATCAAGTCGTGGTGATGCCCAGACACCGTGCATCTGATGATAAGCATCTTCTGTTGGTGCCTTGGAGTCTCATTTCCTTCCAGCTTGACTCCAAAGGACCCATTCATCTCTGGCACCTCGACAGTGTGCCACGTGGAGTCTGTATGCTCTTTCTTTCTGAGCCCACCAGAGGTAACGAGGACATCATTATTTTTCCCCTGGTATCACTACATGCTTTCTTCCCACTGCTTCTGTTCCCTGCAGCTCTCTGGGGTGGATTGACTTCTGTATCATCCTTAGTGATTAGGATTCCCTTTGTTGTGCTGAAAGAACTGGTATCTATGGTTTGGCTTGGGGTTTGGGGAGTTGAGTCTACGTTCTTATTTTATTGTATGTAATGTTAACGTTTATAGGCATTAGTAAAGATACAAGAAAATGAAAAAGGCATCAATTCTATACCTAAGAATCATACCCTTTAATAATGCCACCGCTTGGATATGGATGAAAAGTTTGTTATGAGATCAGATGTAAAACATCTAAAAGTTGCATGAAAGGCTAGAATTTGAAATCACAACTTGAAATAGGCCCAATAAAGCAGTCTCGGGATCGAAAGGGATCCTAGAGGTGATGCTCAAATGATTCTCAGCTCCCTTGTCAGTTTATTTTGTTAATGAGTTTATTTTGTTCATTAGGTCTCACATATGAGTGAGATCCTGTGATACTTGTCTTTTTTTGACTGACTTATTTCACTTAGCATAATGTTCTTCAGGTCCCTTCATGCTGTCTCAAATGGTTAGAGGGTCTTCATTTTTACAGCTGCATAGTATTCCATGTTGTAAATGTAGCACAACATTTTTATCCACTCATCTACTAAGAGGCACTTGGGCTGTTTCCAAATCTTAGCTATTGTAAATAAAGCTTCTATGAACACAGGGGTGCACACATTCTTTCTGATTGGTGTTTTAGGATTCTTAGGCTATATTCCTAGAAGTGGGATTGCTGGGTCAAACAGCAGCTCCAATTTTAATTTTTTGAGGAAACTCCATACTGTGTTCGATAATGGCTGCATTCCCACCAGCAGTGCACGAGGGTTCTAGAAGTCATTATGTCTTAAAGCTCTGAGAGCTCTTGTAACATGCAGCCAGGAAGGAGAACCATTAAATGAGGAGCTAGAGGAAATGGCCAACGTGCTTGGAGTCACTGCTGTGTCTTGAGCACTGTGCTGGCTGCAACACAACCACCATCTCTTTGATCCTCTTAAGAAGTGAGATCGTTTGACAAATAGGGGCAGGGGCTCGGTCCTCACCAGGGACACTCAGCTGCCTCCTTCCCTGCTGTTGGCAATGCTGGTAGCTCCTGCTTTGTTCTTCAAGATCAATGTGCACTGACCACCTTCCATTCTGTCCTTGGTAGGCATGGTCTTACCCACTTTTGAGCTTTCCGAAATCGGCCTCAGGCTAATTCAAGCTCAGGAAATCTTTCTGAGCAATCCTGCCCCCAGAAAATGATTTTTTAATTTTTACTTATTTTCACAACTTGAGAGCCCAGGTCAGAAGCACAGACATAATCTTTACTGTGCGCTCAGCACTGTTACTAGGTAGGTCAGGTCCATTTCGTCTCTTCACCCTGCCACACTGAATTCCCTTCATGTCATGTGGAGAGGGGCAGGAGCAAACCCACAAAATAGTCAAGGGCTGTAGCAGGCGGGGCTTGGTCTTCTGCCTGCCTGCTTAGAGCACAGCCTGGCTGCTCTGGGCCCTGGAGGAATGGAAGCAGAATGCCTTCGTGGGGACCAGAGCACACCAGCTCCTGGATGTGCTCACCTCCTTTCCACTTTAGAGGGGCCTTTCTTGGGCCTGTCTCTTGATGAATCCAACCCACGTTTCTTCTACCAAGATTATTCGGTTCACTCCTTAGAGTCACCTAGGAGAGATGAAGTGATGGGCAAAACACAGCAGAAGTGCGTCCAACAGTGTGGCAGTCTAGACTCAGGAGCCCTCCGCTGCCTTCTGTGTAAACCGTTGTAATGTTTAATGGAGAAAATGGAAACTCTCAGGTCTGTTTTTAAGAATACAATTGTCTTGATTAAGGTATGAAGTTGGTAAAAATGGAAAAACAATTTGGTTTAGGAGTTGATGAATGAACCTTTTGGGGTAGGGGGAGATTGCCGTGTATATTAAGTAAGTTAGAAGTATTTATGTTTCCTTATAGAAGGAACACATGATCTGTGTAGAACTAAAATACAGCAGAAAAGAAAATGAACTGTAATCTGCCACCTCAGAAGCACTGCTCTGGTGTGCCTCTGCCACATGATGTTTAGGCCGAGCTGGGGCAAGTGTCCATGCACTGACCCACAGGAGAGTTTTCCTTGCACATGATATAGTGAGCAGTCGCCATAATTTTTTATGGGCAGGATAGCCTCTCGTTGCACAAGCATGTGTAAGTTCATTTAATCCTCTCCTTGCCACTGGATGTTTATGTTGCTCCTAATTTTTATTCCTAGGTGTTATAAACAATACTTCAGAGACCATTGTTGTAGCTGGTTTTGATTAGTGCAAGCCATTTTGTACGGGTGTGTGCATTAGTTAATAGGATCAAAGGCTCCAGCAAGAAGTAGCTGGAGATGATATTGACCCAAATTGTGCCCGTTGCCATGGTGGCATCTCCTAAGCCGCATTGCCCTGTCTGTGGTCTAGTTTGGTGCATTCACTACCTAATAAAGACTCTGAACCATAACTGTGTATCAACCTTAGCTTGAATGGTATAAAAATGTAATATATTTGTGACAAGGAATAACAAGTTGAAGTACAGTAAGAAGGAATGTAATTGCTTATGATAAATACAGGCTTAGCTTCAAAATAGTGAGCTTAAAATTTCCCTTAGAGTGCACTTTAAAGATTTCCACTGATGATCTCGGAAGAGTGGCACCCAGCCATTGCTGGGATGAAATAGCACACGTTGTTCAAAGTTTGGGCCATAATTGATTTAATGCATATTTTTACTACTTTGACATTTATCTTATATGAAAAGAATAATTCTATACACAGGTAATACATAAATAAAATGATAATACTATGTAACTCCAGAAAATAGTGTTTGATGATTGGCTTGCTTTTTTAGAAGAAAGAAATAGCTTTCATCTAAGTTTGCCTGTTTCCTGGGTCACTGAGGAAACCATGGAGTCCATGGTGGGGGGAACCTGTGTCCTCCCTGCCTCTCCCACTCTGACAGAAGATGTGTGTCCCATCATTTGAACATTGTTGGATTTCCATTTTATTGCTGCCTTTGTGACCTTGGCTTTGAGCTAGCTCTCTGACGGCCGTTGATTGCCCACCCTTCAAGGAATCTTTGTCATTTGAAGGTGAAGACTCTGGAGAGGCCAACAGAGGTCTCTCTATTTTCAGCTAAGTCTCTGCGCTTTGCTTTCCTTCAACCTTCACACGAAGGAGATAGGACCTAAAATGACCAGAGCCCTCGCCCTCAAATGACAAAGGGCCCTTGAAGGGCAATTGACGGCCCTCACAGGGCTCAAAGCCAAGGCCCCATCGGTAGTAACTGTATTTTGATTCGAATTCATAATCACTAACTGTTTTCATTGATGGGACAAGGACTGAAAGTGCGATCTCTTGAGGATAGAATATTCAGAGCTCCATTGAGGATGATCACTCACCTCTTCCTGAACCGTTCATCATGACCCTGCTTTGATAATACTTTTCTTTTTTCCTCTTTAGGCAGGCGGTTCCCAGGTGATCTTCACAAATCCCTTGGAAATCGTCAAGATCCGCTTACAAGTGGCTGGGGAAATCACCACCGGTCCCCGAGTCAGTGCCCTGTCTGTCGTGAGGGACCTGGGGCTCTTTGGGATTTACAAGGTAACTTTCCTTTCGGTCATTTGTGTGACTGCGTGCTCCTCTCCTAAACTAGTCCCTGCTCACCAGCATGAAATGGATCCCTCGCGTCTCCACACCGGGAAAAGGTCACTGCCACGTCTGTGGTCTAGTTTGATGCATTCGCTGCGTAATAAAGATTCTGAACTATGGCTGCTGCAGTCCACAGGACACCTTCATGCCAGCGAGAAGGAGGGGCCCTTCCTGCCTCTCACCAAAAAGCTGTCCTTAGAAATACACAAATCAAGTGCGGCTGGTGTGCATGCCGTCCACTGGCACAGTTCAGTGACAGCTCTTTGCAGCAATACTGGCTGGGCCTTATTTGGGTTTGGTATTGATACAGCAGTTCCCAATTCTCGGTGTTGTCCGCCATGAAGGGCAGATGCACGAATCACAGGGCACCATCTTTCCGGAGGTATGCTGAGCTCAGTGTAAGGAATCCACATCAGATCAAGAATGTATTTTCTGACCCTATATATCCCAGCCCTGTCCATAGGTATGACTTGTCACAATTGCGTTGAATCTTAACCATTTTTTCTTTAGAAAACAGTTTTTCAGAAGGATTAGAAGACCAAACTTTTAGAAATTTCTTAAAATTTGTGATTCACACTCCTCTCCCAACGAAGGTATAATGGAATATACTAGAACTTGTTTCATATATGCCCAGCTATGATGCTTTAGCAAACGTGAGGTGGTCATGATTTTTCAATGAGAAAAAATTTTTTAAAAATGTTTCATGGCCAACGTGAATAAGTAAACCTTTCGGGATATAGGATGAGAATACCAATGTCTACTTAAACTAGTTTTCATTTATTTAAATAGATTGTACATGCCCTTGACTGGGAATTGAACCCGAGATCCCTCATTGCACTGGCTGATACTAACCACTGACCAGCACCGGCCAGGGCCACTTGATCTACTTTTTGACTTGGTCATTCACACGGTTTTGCAGTGTTTCATCTTTATTCCAGGCTGGCACTTCTGCACTCTGTGGGCATAACGTCAGGGCAGTTGTTTTCCCTTTTTTTCCCTGTTCTTAGCTCACCCTGTAAAAACCTACCTTGTTTTTTGGAGTGAACTTTAAATGCCTTGTTTTGACATTCAGCACAGCAAGTTGTGAGATCCTACCCCCAAGTGTACTTTTTTACCCTTTTTCACTCCTGTTTGCAGGTCAGTCATCTTGCTACACATCAACGTTAGTAATAGTTGGGGTTGTTTCAGGTACATTTGCCTTCCCCGTACGTCTCGGAGTCAAGTGAGAGAAGAGTACCCCCGTCACCTGAGGCTTTGTAAGGATCAAACATAATGGGATGCCCTCTTCTCCGGGGGTTGGTTTTAAGGCGGGTAGAGAACTTGCCTTATTGTTTGGAGTCTGTGGAGCTCTGGAATAAATATGCCGGTTTTTCAAAGTAGCCCTTCAAATGCTCAATCTGTGTGTGTTTGTGGTGGAACACAATATTCTAGCTATTTCATTTACCACATCATTGCTCAGCTGTAAGAAATAAACAGAATTGTCATGAGGCACAGCATGGATCATTTTGAGGGGGGAAAAAAAATCAGCTTCTTTTCTAAGTTTTTAGGTTCTTGCGGACTAGAACACAATGTAGCAGCATGTCATTTTGACAAGATGCCAAGCAGTCTTTCAACAGGTTGTCTAGTAAAAAACACTTAGGGACAAATGGTAGTGACTGCTATGGAAATGTCTAGATGGATAAAATGGGAGAAACTTGTTTGCTGACACAGAAACAGAGACTGTTCAACTACCTGCAAATGATACAAGACTGAGACATAGTCCTTTTCATCTTCACAGCGTTCACAATCTTAATCCTCTTTAACACCCCCTGGAAGTCCCTGGCCTCCTGATTTTGTAGTTAGGGGAACAGAGGCTGCCAACGACAGTATCTGAGCTGAATTCGAGGCTCAGAAGTTTCTTGTTTCCACTTTTGTGCTAAAATTGCTTTCCTGAAATGAGCAGGATTGCTCAAGTTTGAGCAAGAGACCTCTCCCATGTAAAGGTAGTTTAATTACTAGTCTGGTGGTTTAATCTAGTTCAGAGGCATTCCTCCGGGCTGGGTGCTGCTTTGGGTGCCTTGGTAATTACCATGGGAAGTCGCTGGCACTCTTGAGCTTCCGGAAACTTGATTTCATTGCCCGAGAGTGATGTTGCAGCCCTGTGCTTCCCGTTGGCCAGCGGTGTCTTCGGCTGAGTTCGCTAAGATCTGTGAGCCCGGATTCATTCACTGGAGGTCATCGGAGGTCACAGCTTCGTTCGGTCTGCTTGGTCTTCATTGCCTGCCCAGGTTGTCCTCATTCATATCCCAAATGCCCACCTTAGGTTTGGTTTCCTGTGACTCTCTTCTCCGGGCACCCCCACCTCACCCCACCTCTCCTTGGTCAGAAATCACATTGGCAGCTCATCGTGCATCGTTTCATGGTTGTCAGAGCTTTTCTTTGCTGTGTCATTGACGTTTTTGTTGTTGTAGGATAGTACTTCTTGGTAATAAAGCTCTCCACTGATTCTTGTCTCGCTTGGGGAGAAAGATGCAGATGACTTGAAATGACCTAAGACCTTTACACCTGGTATGCATCCCTCCGTCTTTCAAAAAGAGGACTACTGTCCTAGTTTGAGTTGGGACAGGTAATCTGCCTTCCTTCCCGGGGTCCTTTTGTTGGCCGTTGTTAACATGACAATGGGGGATCCAGGAGGGGGAGTGGTTGGTTCTGTCCTGTGTGTTTAGGCCTGCGGTGCTTAACCTCCCTAAATTGGACTTAACCTGGCTTTCTGTTTTTCTCCTGAATTGACTTGCAAAATAGCCCACTATTCTGTGACTTCCCCGTGAATGGTAATTAGAATACTTGCTTTAGAAATACATTTACAACTGAAAAAAAAAAAGTGGATGTGGTAAACATTTCACATTCCTGAGGTTAGAAATAGTTCTAGTGGACCCTGTAAACAAAGCCTCCTCTTTGGGTACCATTTAGAGAGGTTTAGTTACAGCACTGAGTAGGTAGGCGATTGAAGTAAAGGCAGGATAATAAACTGCCTTTGAAAGAGCTTTTTGAATGTAATGGAGTTTTCAAAAAATCTGCAACTATACTGCTTCTCTTAAGAATGCGTGACGATGTGTTTCCCTTTCTCAGGGTAACTTTTGTTTTATTATATAAGCCCCCAGCACATAGGAGACGTAAAATAAATCATCAGAGAGAAGAAAGTGGCATATATGGACTTGTGAATGTTACCTTTCCTCTAAGAGCCAACAAAGCTTTGCTAAGGAGACGGATTACACCCGAGGAACGCAATGGAACTTTATTATTTAACACTGAATGTCAGCACAGCTCATGTGCGCTGAGAGAGAGGTGCTTCCTTAAGAAGCAAAGGAACAGTTTCTGTCTCTTTGAGTTCAAAAAACGGGCAGGGAAGTAATGACAGCCAGGATCCATCATGCAGAGTTGAAAATCATTTTTGGATTGTGCTCCTGTGTGGTGCATTGGCTGCAGCATGGAAAGTCACTTGCAGATATGGGCTGTGTCTATGGACATGCCCTACTGTGTTCTAATCAGAGGTCTTGTCCACTGCATTCTACAGTATTCAGATATATAGTCATCCGTGTACATACTGGTAGTGCATGTGTGTTCATTCATTGTGTATTTGTCGGAAGCATTGGACAACTGTCCATAAAATCAGAAAGCAAGTAATGATACATGTTCTTGATTATTCTGCTAGTTATCTCAAAGGAATGTCATTTGTTTGTTTTTAATATATTTTTAGTGATTTTCTAGAGGAAGAGAAATAGAAACATCAGTGATTAGAATCATTGGTTAGCTGCCTCCTGCATGCCCCCTACTGGGGATTGGCCTGAAACTGGGACATGTGCCTGATCATGTGCCATGTTCATCCACTGAGCCACAATAGCTGGGTCTGTTAGTTTGTGTTAAAGGAAATACAAGTTTATGTTTCAAAAAAGAAAAATCAAATAATTCAGAAATGTCTGAAAGTAAAATTCTCTCTACCCCTTTCAATCCCATTCTTTCTTCAAAGGATAACCATTGCTTGTGTTTTTCATATTATCTTTAAGAAAATAAAACATGCTTAGATCAATATTTACTTCTCTCCTCCTTTCTGCTTTCTCTTTCTCCCTGAATATCACTAATTGTATCCATATCAGAATCTTGTGTATGTGTGTTTTAGCAAAAATGGAATCTTTCTAAGCACACTATATATCTTAAAGCTCTTTCCTCATTTTATTTAATAGCTGTAGAAACATTTTAAAAATATTTTTTAAGCAGTTTCCTACTGATGGGTATTTATATTGTTTCTAGTTTGAGGATATTACAAGCAGTAGCAGGGGGACTAGCCTTTGGATATATTTTTGTGAGTTTTATCCCAATGATAAATTCCAGTAATGAAGATGTTAGATCATGGGGCATGTGCATTTTTATTGTTAATAGATTTTGTCAAACTGTATCAGGTTATCAATTTTATGTTGGTAACATGTAAGTACACAAGAAAAGTTTCTCAATTTAGCAACTTTTAAAGAAATACTCATTTTTATGAGCTCATGGCTCCACAGGAAGAAAACACCTGTTTAGTCATTAGTGTGAGGAGCTGGTCCCATAATTTTCTAATAACAAGGGCATGCTATCGCTTTACAGCCTCCGCAGTGACATCTCGCACCCTTCTTCTCCCACAGGTGGCTTTTACCTGGGTCTTTGGGAAAGCCTCCTCATGGGTTTGACTCCTGACTCTTCTGAACCCATTGTCCCCACAGCAGCCAGGTTGATCTGTTTAAAATGAATCAGATTAATTCAACACAGTGCTGTTGAAAGCTGACTGTACACCCTGTTCTAGCCATTTAGGGTACGGCTATGAAATCCAAGTCCCTGTTCACACGGCGGTGGGTAGAAAGTCAGCCATCGAGATAAATATATGACATCTGTTGGTGCTAAGAACTTTGATGAAGAAGCAGGCAGGGTAAGGTGAGGGTAAAGCAAGGGCCAAAGCAGGCTAGCATTGAGGGAGAGGGGTGCATTTTAGTAGAGCGGTCAGGGAAGGCCTCTCGGGTGAGCTGACACTTGAGCTGAAACTAGCATGGCCTACACTAATGGTGTCCTTGCCCAGCAGCTTCCTGCTGCACCTAGAACAGCACCCTAGCTCCCTCCCTGCTGGCCTCTTCCCCTGCACATCTATTCCACTCTCCCTCTCCTCTGGCCGACCTACTGCCTGTCCTTCCCTCAGATGCTCCAAGCTCATTCCCTCTCACTTTTTAGTCTGCCTGAAGGCTCTGCCCCTCACATCTTCGCTCAACAGATGCCTGCTCAGAAAGATAGTCAGGTCACTGCATGGCACCTGTCACCATCTGATAGCTTTCTCAGCGTGTGTATCTCCTTATCTGGAGTACGCTTGCATACCGGAGACCTGCCTTGTTCGCTGCTGCTTGTAGCAGTTTCTGGCACACAAATGGAGATTTGATAAGTATTTGTTAGGCTCATGAAGGGTAAGCAAAAGCCATGTGTTAAAAAGTTATCACAAGGGTATTGGAGCACTGACAGTGAATGAATGTGGGCAAGTAATGACCAAAGCAGACCATGATATTGGGGAAATCTAATGCAAAGAAAGGAGACATCCATCCACTAACCCAGCAAGCTCTGCCCTGGGGACATGAACGTAAATCAATAATGCATGGTTTTATAAGGAGTTTACCATCTCGTGCCTGCACTCCCCTATGGGGGACTGAGCCCACAACCCAGGCACGTGCCCTGACGAGGAATCAAATCATGACCTTCTGGTTCAACCCCTGAGCCACACTGGCCAGGTAAAAAATATTGTTTTTATAAATCAGTGCCCAAAGGAGTTGAGTATGCAGAAGGGATTAGAAAAGATTCTTAAAAATATTAGAAAAATGACGATTTTTTTTTTTATCATTCTTCCATTCATTCACCAAATACTCGTTAAGCACTAACTCTAGTAGGTGCCAGAGTTACAAAGATTGAATGCAGTATTATTGCCTTCAAAGTGATCAGTGTTAAGGGAGGTGAGAGAATATAATCTTTCCAGTGCCATGAAGTTCTTTTAAAAAATAATGCGAATGGGCAGTATCGTTTTGAAAAGAAGAAAACTCAGATATTCAAGAGTAGGTAACAATAAAATGTTAGTGTTCTTGCCCTGTGTTGCAGATAACCTACCTTTCCAGGGACAAACATTTTTTACCAGGTTCATGCTTTGTTTTGTTGTTGTTTCTTTCTTTTGCTTGTCTTTTGCTAAGTGCCTGCAGAATTAGTTTTCACACAGCACTTCTTTATTTCAGCAACATTTGTATATTATAGCATGCTGTCCTTCAGGTTTTAAGTATTGAAAATACTGCCACTCACCCTAACTGGTTTGGCTCAGTGGATAGAGCGTTGGCCTGTGGACTGAAAGGTCCCAGGTTCGATTCCAGTTAAGGACATGTACCTTGGTTGCGGGCACATCCCCAGTAGGAGGTGTGCAGGAGGCAGCTGATCAATGTTTCTCTCTCATCGATGTTTCTAACTATCTCTCTCCCTTCTTCTCTGTAAAAAATCAATAAAATATATTTAAAAAAGAAAATACTGCCACTCATCCACTGTTGGTGGAGTGCTCTGAATATATTTTCCAGCGATGACATAGATATCGAATAAACTATTCTTACCTCCCTCTGGTTTCTAATTGTGACCAAGGTATACACTTAAAAGATGGCCAGTTTAAGAAATGTTCATTGACTGTAAATTAAGGTGATATGTCCCATGTGGGATATGATCAAGTTAGCAAACTAATGGAACTTATTTGGTAGGATTAGGTCTTCTGCCAAATAAAAGATCGATTGGTTCTTACCAGATAAATGCAGAACTCTACTGTGATTCAAGTATGAAACCACATAGGAGTCCTATTCCAGTTTCTATTTAAAGAATATATTAGCTATTTCTGTTTTCTGCTGTAAGAGGACAGTGTGTTTTTCACTGATTGTAATAGTTACCTCTATATCATCACCTTTCATTGAAGGTCCTTGGGCTAGGTATTTTACTAGGTCCTTCATATGAAGCATTGGATGTAAATTTAATTCTGATGTCAATACAAATGTTACTTGCATTTTAGAGATAAGGAACTGGAGGCACCGAGAGCGTAAGAAGCTCACCCACCATCAGATACCAAGTGGCAGAGCAATACTTTGAGCCCAGGTCTCTGACCCCAAAGCCTGCATGCTTGCCCTGCAGCGTCCTGCTGCTGGTGGGGGGTGGCAGGGTGCAGGCAGAGAACCGTAGTTAAGAGGATTTCTTTTAAACTATTTCTTTTAATGCAGTCTGCTTCCTCTCTGAGAAGTCATCTTCTCCAAGAATTACAGTTAGAAAGGTGAAACACAAAGAGACTCCCCAGCTCAGCTAGCCCATCAGCCACAATTGCAGAGAAATGGCCTTCCTTGGGCACGCCGAGGGCATTGGAATAAAGAGCTCTCCCTTTCTCCCTGGATCTACATCAAAGAGGAGAGACCAGAGGAACGATCACATGCATCACTTGCACAGTATTGGAGGTTGAATGAAACTTGTCAGGAGGATGGTTCAAGAGCAGACCAGCTCAAGCATCTCTTGGACGAGGCATTGGTTCTCTCTGGAGGGTTTCCAGCCAATGGTGGATGAGCACTGTTGATGGCAAAGCATCATCGTGTGGTAGAAGAACAGTCGGGAAGAGCCAACACTGACACAGGAGGGCATTTCCTGCCCCAAAAATCTCCCATTACCAAGTTTCTTCCTTAAAACTGCAATGAAATTCAGGAGAAACCTATGTCCTAAAAGTCTCTGGAATAAAGAAAACAAATACTAGGCACTGATATTTGACATTAAAGTTGAAGTCATTTCAATGTCACTGATATCGAGTCCGCAGTTGTTGGCTGGTTTATTTGGTTCTAACTCCAACAGCACAATCATACCAGGTCTCGGCATCGGTGATACGGGCAGGAGAGGTGCTGCCAGCCTGTGAGCCATGGGGTAACTGGCGTGGGAGAAACCAAGAGGAATGCTGAGGGATCAAGACATGACATGCTGCCCATTGTGTGCAGCTCCAGGATCAAAATATACAATTATACATGCCAAATAAATCCTCGCCCTGCGAGTCAGGGAGAGAGGGGTGGCTCTGACTGCAGGTGCCAGGAGCATTAAATAACCTTCGCAGACAAGGTGCACCACTGTTGTCTTGAGGGCTGCAAGGTTCCCCAGTCTGGCATTTGCCCCCCAAGCTAGACAATGTGCATTCACGGCAGGAGTCTCTGTTAAGCCTCCGTCTCCCAGACCTGCTGGCTCCTGGTGCCCAGCCCTGACACAGAGGTGCCTTTGTGAGTGTAATTACCTTCCCCCGTATTAGAAATAGTCCCTTTAGAGCTGTATTTGCAGGTACAGCTAGAATAAGCAGGAATTAGCATGTGAAAAGACCTGCCCTGGCCCTGACTTCTTTATCAGTAACCACCCTTTGGGACTGTTCCTTTTTTCCTACCCCTCAAGTTAATTGGGCAGGTGTGATACTGACCGGGAGGAAGAGCTTTGAAAGAGAAAGGAGGAAAAAAGACTTTGAAGGGAGCAGTGTATGTGTGTGTGTGTGTGTGTATGCACGCGCGTAAGATACAGATCCTGTTGTGTTATATCTTTTGACAGTGTCATGCCAGACAGAGCTGCCAGAGTAAACTCGAGTGGATGATTCCAGCAACTTAAGAATTGATTAGAACTCCCTTGGTCTTTCAACACGGTGGCCGCATCCAAGAAAGCATGAGACGCAAAATAAAGAATTCCTTTGCCGTGGTGATACCGTGGCCAGCGTCTCTGGGCCTGCGTCACGGGCTTGTGTCAATAGTGGACTCTTACCTTCAAGTTAAGCGAGGCCTGTCCTTACAGAAGCTTTCCTAAACCTCAACTAGAATGATGATGAGAGAACGATACAGAGTCGGTGTAGAGGGAGAGTCCGTCACTAAACTAGATCTGAGTTTTGATTCTAGTTTATTTACATAGGGGTCACCCCCCGAGATGCCTTTCATTGTTCCTGTCTGTTATTGGTGGGTCCTTTATTTTTAAAAAAGGGGGGAGGGGGAATACGCAATAATTTGCCCTCTCTGGAGAAAGAGTGCTTTAATGAACAGTGAGAGATAAGATGATTTCATTTTGTGTTTATTAATTTTCCCCTGGTGACTTGACTGTGTATAGAGGACATTCAGGGCTAACCAGAGGATGTCTGAGACAGGGCTGCCTCGGGAACCAGTGACAAGGAAAGGCAGGAAAATGTGGGGATTTTCTTAGGCGGGCAAGAGCGCTTCAAGGTTTATTTTAGGTGGCACACACTTTGTAACTTATTAATTTTTTAAATGGCCAAAGTAATTATTTTTTGTGTTGCTGACGCAGGCACTGGGCCGCACGGAATGTTCCCCTTTATTATAAAGTCGCCTGTTCAAAGTGGCTGATCACCTAGTAAAAATCGCACGGGGGCAAGCAGAATTCAAGTCAAACAGGTTTCTGTTTTGCTGTAGGACGGAGAATGGGTGTTCACCACCCATGTGAAGGATTTATCAAGGAATCCGGGAGAGGCATTCTCTCTGTTGGGACTTTAAAAGCCTTTTCACATCCTGCTTCCCTTTTCATTGTGGGGGGCCACAGGTCAGGTATTGCCCGGGGCAGCCTTACAAATTGGCACCTGCCTTTGTGCCTTTGACCTGAAGGAAGTGGTGAGGAGAGGAGGCCAGAGGAATTTAAGAAGTCTGTTCCTTTTTCTCCAACCTTCTGCAGAGTTAGCTTTCCTTGGGAACTGGGCTCTTGTGCCTGGGGAGGAAGGGGTTGGGGGCACCTCCTGTTCAGGCCAGTGATTTGCTGCCTGGAGGAGTCTGAGCAGGTGCTGGGCTGGGGGGTGGGAGGGATGCAGCACTGGAGAGGCGGGGAGAAGGGCCTCCTTCTCCTCACCACCCCCACCCCATCACCCTTCACATGTATACTGCAGTGGGCACTTCACAGGGACAGTCATCACCTCTTTTATTCCTAAACCCCTCCCTGACCCCCAGCAGAAGGCAGCCTTTAGTATTTGTGACAAATGAGGAAGGGTTCAGAGCTTTATTTCCCCCATGCTCATCTCTGGACACCCAGCGACAGAACAGAGGGGTTCTTCATGGGTTCTTCATGCCTCAATCAGTAGAAATTTGAGTTTTTAAATTTTTTTTATAGTATATTTTTATTTCAGAGAGGAAGGAAGAGGGAGAGAGAGAGACAGAAACATCCGTGATCAGAGAGAATCATTGATTGGCTGCCTCCTGCACGCCCCCTACTAGGGATCGAACCGCTACCCTTGGCCTGGTTCATAGGTGCGGCGCCGCACGAGGTTTTAAATGTTTAACTCGTTGGCCAGGCTGTCCTGCTTCTGCAGAGCAGAGATAGAGGCTGCTGCACACGTTATCTTTCTTCCTTGGCTTGGCCTTCACATTTTCAGAAACCTAAGACCTCTTACGTAGTCTGACAGTTGCTCCAGTACGCACAAACTACTTGATTTTTATTATGCCCTGTCTGATCCCTGGTAAGGAAAATGCAGCATAGTCCTATCCATTTTTCCTTAGATTTGCTCTTTTTATTAGTTTGTGTTTTGATGAAGCCATTTTTCTTCTCAGGCATCTGGGGCTGTTTTCAAACACCTCTTCAGACACTTCACACCCATTAGGAGGCACTTGTTCTCACACTGGGACCTAGTGATTATCCCGATTCCAGAAGAGAGAGCTCCTTCTAAGGAAGGCCCACTACTGTCCCAGGGCGATTTCACATCACATCTCCCTGGGCCTTCAGTGAAGCCATATAGCTTAACAGGGGCTGATATCTCTCTCTCTCTCTCTCTCTCCCCCCCCTCCCCCTCTCCCCTCTCCTGTCTTCCCCTCCCCTCTCCTCTCCTCTCCTCTTCTCTCCCTTTCTCTTCCCTCTTCCTCTCCCCTCCCCTTCCCTCTTCCCCTCTCCTCCCCTCCCCTACTCTCCCCTCCCCTCTCCTCTCCTCTCCCTTATTACCATTCCAGTTCAGAATTATCTAAGACTTCCTCCTCAGCTCTGTTGTGTCCACAGCAAATTACATATCTTTGTTTGAAAAACAGAAAGCTTGGTTTTGATCTCTAGTATAGTTTTCCAAGAAATGAGTTCATTGTCCTTGCAGACATCTGACAACGTAGCCCAAAGCCTCGAATTTCTCTTTTTAGTTGTGGTTTTCTCTGTGTGACTTGGCAAAGTTAACTCAGTGTCACCAGGAACATGTCTTAGGCCCCAACTGACAGCCAAAGATCTTGCTGTTTTCTAAGTTAAATCAGAGAGCCGTTCCTGGCCCCTGGTAGCTCACACTCTGAAACAGGCCAGGCTGACCAAGGCGGATGTAAGAGCGAGAAGAAAGCCGGAACAGCACTGACGAAGTATGAGCAGCGTGGAGCCACGTGGAATCCACTCCCTGTCTACCTTCTAGATAAAGTATCCTCAGTGGGAAAGGGTGGCATTTGGGTTTGAATGAATGAAGAGCTGGTATTTAAGAGGTTGGTGTTCCCAGCTTAAAAATCGTCCAAGAAGTTGCAGAGTGATAGGTCCCTTGATTAATCAGACGAATGGGTCATTGAGTAGCTTTACCTGAAAGGAATCAAGCTGACCAAGGAGAGGAGAATGGGAAAATGGCGGCATTACAAAGCTTCGTGGGGGGGAGGATACCAGCCCTAATCTGTAGGACCAAAGATGGTGGAAGTTTTTGAAATAATAGAAAGGAAGTTTAGTCAATATGGCTGACGAATGAAGGAGATGTTAGACCATACTCCCCAAAAACAAAAGAAGAAAAACAACTATGAAGAAAAGGAATACCTCAGAACCACAGACGCATGGTCCCAACTATGGAATGAATGGTGGTTGATATTGCTGTTGATTGAAATGTTCCAAAATGTGTACAATAGTTGTAGTGCCTCTCTAGTGGAAATTAGGAGTGATTTCAGTACTTTTCTGTATTGTCTATGATAAATACTTAATATTTCATAGTCAGGGAAAAACACATTTTAAAAGGGGAAGTATTACCAGCAAAACAATGAACGGAGCATATGGACTGAGGTCTGGCTCAAAAATTCAAAGATATGGGAGGTGAGATTAAAAGTAAAAACAAATGGATTTAGTAAGAAGCAAGATTTGTGGGAGGAGGAACTATATCAGCCTAAAAAAATTGCTCCAGGGCCCTGACCGGTTTGGCTCAGTGGATAGAGCGTCAGCCTGTGGATCCAAGAGTCCCAGGTTCGATTCTGGTCAGGGGCATGTACCTTGGTTGTGGGCACATCCCCAGTAGTAGGTGTGCAGGAGGCAGCTGATCGATGTTTCTCTCTCATCAATGTTTCTAACTCTCTATTCCTCTCCCTTCCTCTCTATAAAAAATCAATAAAATATATTTTTTAAAAATTTGCTCCAGGATGTTTCATGTAGAAAGTTAGTAACATGGCGATGCTTTCTACTAAATTGAGGGAGCCAGACGTGAAGATTTAACTGCCTCTTAATTCGAGTTGGTTTCTTGGTATCTAATTTGAATATCTCCTGGACAGAGTCTACATGTAGACAAATAGCTGACAGCACTTACAGGAAGGTTTGGAGGCAAAATAAGGAAAAGAAGGTGAAAAGAGAGAAACAAATCGGTGGTAGTGTTACCCTTACACAGTAACTACTTGCACGATCACTTTTTAAAAACTAATCGTAGAGAAAAGATTGGGTACTATACATGGGTGTTAGGGTTACACTATACTTCTTCCCCTTGAAAAGCTAGGGCACAGGGAAAGAACTTGAGAGCCCTAAGTTTTGGACTTGTCTCTGGCATTGTCTACAAGGATGTGCCCTGGGCCAGTCAGCAGCATGGGCATTAATACACATGCAATTGCTAGATTAACTGCCCAGGGTGTGGTGGGTTTTGCAGCTCCTCTTCTCACTTAAGCATTTAACAGTTTGGGGGTAGACAAGATAGGAAGGTGTGGGCTAATTGGCAGAACATGGTGTGTATCCTTGAAATATCTGCTCAAAAGGGACAGAGGCATCTGAACCCCATCTATGAGTGAGTTGGCTGAGAAATAAGCAACATGACAAGGTCCAGATTCCAAGCATTTGTTCTGGTTGGAAGGATGGGCCAAAGCAGGAGGAAGTTTAATAGGATTAAACACAAAGTGCTACTTCTGTTAACTTGTTTAAGGCAACTAATTAGGTTACAGGAGACCTGGGTTAATAGCAGTTCTTCTGCAAAAAGAGGAAGGGTTTTGTTACCCACGAGCTCAGTTTGAGTCAGGGGTGTAATGTGGAGTCTGGAGTCAGAGAAGCAAAGCTACGGTAATGAGTGTGCAGTGTTAAGTTTGATAGATTGGAGACCACCATCAGCCCCAAATACCCAAGATCCAACATCCTTGGGCCTCAGTAAATGTCACTGGCTGGACTGCAGCTGATGAATTTGGATGGAGTCATTATTTTCTTTAAAGAAATCTCTAAATTTGGTGGAAAGCTTTAGGTTTTACAAAATCTGTAAAAGAAATGCTGTTAAATCATATAATGTTGCAAAAGGGTGACTGACTTCCTTCCCATTTAGCTTACCTAAACACAGTGTACGTCTTGTGGTTTTCATTCGATGATTAACTGTTACATCTAACTAGGCACGCATCAGTTCTCAAGGCCTCCCCCATGCCACCATTTTGACACCAAAAATTAGTTGGTGAAGACTTTGTTCTAGTTGTTAATTGCTCTACACACAGGTATAAAATGTGTAGGAATTATTGTAAATATTTTAAGGCATTTGTCAATGTTTCATAAATCCTGGAGGGTAGGGGTAAGTATGTGAGTAAATTAGGGGATCCATGAATCCATTGAAAAGGCATATAATTTTTTACATATGTGTAATTTTTTCTGGGAAGGAGTCCAACACTTTCATCAGAGTCTCAAACAATACAAAAAATAAGCCCCTTCCCTTGCCACCTATCTAATTGTTCTACTTCCTGGTATATGAACAAAGCGGCATCTTGGCTGTTGCTGCCCATATTCTGAAAACAAAACTTCCTTGAAATGCCAGTGACCTGTCATCAGTAGGGAAAGGATGTCACCAAGTCCCAAAATCACTTGAATAGAAATCTTACTATTAGAAAGAGCGAGAACTACCCCTTCTTCCTCAATAAAATTAGTTCTATTTTTAAAAAGAAAATTTAGATTTATTACTTGCAGAATTTGGGCAATACTTTTTTTTTTTTTTCTGTTACCCTTTTAACTTGTGAGTACAATTCAGTCTCCTCAGGGAATATTTTGTTCCAAGATAAGTTCCAAAGAAGCTTGATCTTCTCAATGGGGTATGTGTTTCATGTGGTTTTTCTTCCTTTTCCAACGGACAGGGTGCCAAAGCATGCTTTCTGCGGGACATTCCTTTCTCCGCCATCTACTTCCCGTGCTATGCTCACGTGAAGGCTTCTTTTGCCAATGAAGATGGGCAGGTTAGCCCAGGAAGCCTGCTCTTGGCTGGTGCCATAGCTGGTGAGTACCCGTCAGAGCTCCATTACCACCCGCACCCCTACACTGGAACTTTGCTTCTAGCTGTTGACTGGGCACACAGGTCATGGCTGGCTATATGTTGCTTTGAAGAGCTACTGAAAAGAAAGAGAAGGAAATGAGCCTTACTTCTGGCAGATTAAACTGTTAGGTTAATTTCTTAACTCCAGAAAAGGCTCATTAAAAATGGGTGTGTTGGGTGGTATTACTGGATTCAAGTTCCATTTAGTTTCACTTCATAGCATAAGAATGAGAACTAAGTCGGAAGTTTAAAAAAAAAGTAATAATTGTGCTTTAATGGTATCTAAGCACAAGCATGTGTGACAGCTTGTCCAGAATTGAAGCAATAGTATTATCATTTAGAGAAAAGAAATGTAGTACAACTTGGTCCTGTTAGGTTCCTGCTTCCTCCTCGCTGTATAAGGTCAGAGGATCTGGGTGTGCCTGTTAATTGAATCCCAGAGAGAAATGACTGTCATCTTTTTTCAGGGCTACAGTGAAAATATCAATAGGAGAGAAATAGATGTGGAGGTTGGTTTCTCCAGCGCCATGTAAATCCCTAGAGGAAATTTGATTATAGCCACAGCAGGGATCAGTGTGTTCTTTGAAGCTCCTCCTGGTGCAGAGACCCTAAAGGCCGGAACAATCTGGATTAGCTCTCCAGGTGTTGACAAACATTTAATGAGTTAACAAACCCTACGGCAGTCCTGTGATGCCTGGGTCTAAACAGTTTTGATACAGGTGTTGTTCTCATCAGATTGTGGCTTAAGTCTCCTGAGAACAACCCCCTGCTTTGAGAAGTTGCTTGCTGTTTTGTGGGCTTCTTGTCCTGCCTATAGCCTGGGGAGCCCCTGGAGGAAGGAACCCAGGTAGCTGCTCTTTAATTCTTAATTAATTCTTTTTCTTCAAAGGCAGTGATATTGGCATATGAGGCAGGATTGGTCCTTCCTGGTTGCCTGGAACCCTAGTGTAGAAGTAGCAATGAGATCACTACCTGTATTAGGAAATCATGATTTCAAGACAAGAATATAAAATACATTTAATCCCATCTTGCCATTGACTCATAAGTCCTTTAGGTATCATTTACACACACACACACACACACACACACACACACACACATATATATAATATGTTTTGAACCAAAGGTTATCATGCAGTTTGTTTTAAACAACTTATCTGAAATAAGTTTGAACACCTAATGGGGAGAACTAGCATACCACTTAGTAGTGCATGACCTTTGCCAAGTCATTTTAATCTCCCCTAAGTTTTGGTTTCCTTGGCTATCAATGGAAATACTTACCAACTAGGAGGTGTGGTAGTGAGGCTCAAGTGAGAGCAACCGTGTGCCTAGCATATAATAAATATTCAATAAATGTTAGCCAATTATATATTGAATCCAAAAGAATCTGTCTATAAATCATTCCAGAAATCATTTGTGAAATCAGAAGAATTAAAGCTCAGAACAAAGTCTAGGACTTTGTTTTTTCTTCACACCACAAAAATATCCCCTTTAATTTTTCCCTTGCAGAAGATAGCTACTCAGACATGATGTCATCTCTGGGTGGTGTTTTCTAAAAACCCATACAACCAAGCTATAGAAATTAGTAGTTGATTTCTTTCTCTTTTAGGTTTTTTTTATGATTATGAAAATAACATAAAGGTTAAATATTATCCATTTTTCCATAATGCTATAATCACTATTTAACATTTTTGTTAATTTTCTCCCCCTTGAATGGTTTTTAACAGAGCTTTGATCACATTGTGTATATATGTGGTTTTCACTTACCGTGTCTTCCGGCATATAAGACAACTTTTTAACCCAGGAAAATCTTCTCAAAAGTTGAGACAAAACTGCTGAAATGGTAGAAGGAGAAAGTAGAGGAGGTAGTTTGGGTCACTTCTCTCACC
Source organism: Murina feae (assembly GCA_004026665.1). Classification (NCBI taxonomy): domain Eukaryota; kingdom Metazoa; phylum Chordata; class Mammalia; order Chiroptera; family Vespertilionidae; genus Murina; species Murina feae. The sequence goes on along the minus strand of PVJC01000063.1, from coordinate 104,417 downwards.
AGCCTTCTTGTTATTTGAGAAGATTTTGGAGATTTTCCTGGGTTAAAAAGTCGTCTTATACGCCAGAAAATACGGTAATATCATTTCTGAAGCATTGTTAGCCATCACAGCAAAGTGGTTCATGGCATGGATCATAATGTCAGACTACCCAGGTTCATATTCCAGTTCACTTAGAATCAGCGATTTGGAAGACAAAGTACAAAGAAATACCCAATCAGCGCTGAAAAAGAAAAAATAATTTTTTAATGAGGATAGTTTAGGGATCTTAGGAACAACATGAAGCGAAACAATGTCTACATCATAGGGGTACCACAAGGAGAGAGAGCAAAGAATTGAGAAACTATTTGAAAAGAAATGATCAAAAACTTCCCTTACCTTGTAAAGGAAAAAGACACACAACTCCAGGAAGTGCAGAGTTCCCATAAAAGATGAACCCAAAGAGACCCACAACAAGACATATCATAATTAATATGGCATAGTTTAAAGACAAAGAGAGAATCTTAAAAGCAGCAAAAGAAGACAGTTAGTTACCTACAAGGGAGCTTCCAGAAGACTGTCAGCAGGTTTCTAAACAGAAACATTTCAAGCCAGAAGAGACTGGCATAAAACATTCAAAGTGATGAAAAGCAAGAATCCACAACCAAGACTACTCCACCCAGCAAAGTTGTGTAAAATTGAAGGGGAAATAAAGAACTTCCCTGACAAGGAAAAAACCAAAGAAGTTAATTACCCCCAAACCAATATTACAAGAAATGTCAAAGGGTCTTCTTCAACAGAGGAACATAGTTAAAAGATTAAAATAGTAATAAATATGCATCTATCAATAATCACTTTAAATGTAAGTAGCTTAAATGCTCAAATAAAAGACAGGGTAGCTGAATGGATAAGAAACAAAGACATAGTGTATCCTTTCTATAAGAGACCCACATCAGAATTAAAGATAGACATGGACTAAAAGTAAAAGGATGGAAAATGATAGTTCATGCAAATGGGAAAAACAAGATAGCAATACTTATATCTAAAAAATAGATTTGAAAACAAAGCCTATAGTAAGAGATAAAGAAGAACACTACATAATGATAAAGGGAGCAATCCAAAAACAAGATATAGCCCTTATAAACATTTATGCACCCAATATAGGAGCACTAAATATATAAAGCAAATCTTGATGGACATAAAGGGAAAGATTGACAGTAATAGAGTCAGTAGGGGATCTTGATACCCCATTGACATCACTGGATAAATCTTCCAGACAGAAAATGAACAAGGAAATGGCAGCCTTAAATGACACACTAAATCAGATGGATTTGATTTATATTTTCAGAATATACATTCTTTTCAAGTGCACATGGAACATTTTCTAGGATAGACTACATGTTAGGACACAAAACAAATCTTAGTAAATGTAAGAAGACTGAAATCATATCAAGCATCTTCTCTGACCACAGAGGTATGAAACTAGAAATAAATCACATACCAAAAAAACACACAAAGACATGGAGGCTAAATAACATGTTCATAATTGTATCCAAAAAATAAAATGTCTAGGAATAAATTTAATCAAAGATGTAAAAAACCTCTACTCAGAAAACTATATGTCATTGATAAAAGAAGTTGAAAACAATACAAATAAGTGGAAGTATATACCATGTTCATGTTCAAATGTTCATACTTCCCAAAGTAACTTATAGATTCAATACAATTCCTATCAAGATACCAATCACACATTTCACAGAACTAGAACAACTATTCCAAAATTATATATGGAATCCCACAAGACATCAAATAGCCACAGCAATACTGAGAAAGAAAAACAAAGTTGGAAGAATCGCACTACCTGATATCAGAGTTGACTAGAAGGCATAATAATCAAAGTAGCATGGTAGAGCATACAGACAGACACATAGATCAATAGAACAGAATAGAGAGCCCAGAGATAGACCCATGCCTTTACGGTCAATTAATATTTGATGAGGAAGACAAAAACATTCACTGGAGTAAAGATAGTCTATTCAATAAATGGTATTGGGAAAATTGGACAGATACATGCAAAAAATGAAACTAGACCACCTTCTTACACCATACAAAAAAATAAAATGGATTAATGACTTAAGTGTTAGACTTTAAACCATAAAAATCCTAGAAGAAAACATAGGCATTAAAATCTCAGACATTTCTCATAGCAAAATTTTCTGATATATCGCCTTGGGCAAGAGAAACAAACAAAAAAATAAACAGATGACACTACATCAAACTGAAAAGTTTGTGCACAGCAAAGGAAACCATCAACAAAATGAAAAGACAACCTACTTAATGGGAGAACATATTTGCCAATAATACTTCTGATAAGCAGTTAATATCCAAAATTTATAAAGAACTTATAAAATTCATAAAAAACCAATCCAATTAAAAAATTCACAAAGGACCTGAATTGTCAGTTCTCCAAAGAGCACATGAACCTAAGGAAAGATGCTTAACATCACTAATCATCAGGAAAATGCAAATTAAAACCACAATGAGGTATCGTCTCACTCCTGTCAGAATTGCTATCATCTATATCAACAAACAAGTGTTGGTGAGGATGTGGAGAAAAGGGAACCTTTATACATTATTGGTGGGAATGCAAATTGATGCAGCCACTGTGAAAAGAGTTACCTCAAAAAAGTAAAATGTAATTGCCTTATGACCCAGTAATTCCACTTCTGGGAATGTACCCAAAGAAACCCCAAAACACTGATTCAAAAGGAGTTACACATGTTCGTTACAGCATTATTTACAACTAGGGGCCCGGTGCACAAAAAGTTGTGCACTCCGGAGGTCCCTCAGCCCAACCTGTGCCCTCTCGCAGTCTGGGACTCCTCTGGGGATGTCCACCTGCTGGCGTGCCTGGTCAGCCTGGATGAGGGGCTGATGGCTGTTTGCAGGCTGGCCAAGCTCCCCAGTGTGGACCCTCACCCCATTGGGGTGTGGCCAGCCTGGGTGCGGGCCTGAGGGCTGTTTTCAGGCTGCCCATAGTCCCTTCAGGTTTTGAGTCCCTACTGGGGTACCTGGCCAGCCTGCGTGAGGGGTTGATGGCTGTTTTCAGGCTGGCCAAGCCCCCCAGTGGGTCCCTCACCCCATTAGGGTGTGGCCAGCGTGGGTGACGGGCTGAGGGCTGTTTTCAGGCTTTCAGGCTGCCCATAGCTTGCACTGACCCAACATCCCAGCAAGGCTGGCTGGAAGCAGGTTTCTGGGGGTTATTTATCTTCTATAATTGATACACTGCTCCTTTAAGCCGAGGCCTAGGCAGGTAACGCAGCGAGGCTTCTATAATTGAGACAATGTTGCAAATATGTTGTTGCCTGGAGCTGAGAGAAGCCCAGGCGGCCGGCAAACAGTTTTATTCCTGCTGCAACGGAAGCTGCCTGTTTACTCAGCTCCATGACTGCCAGCCTCCATCTTGGCTGGGTTAATTTGCATACAGTTGCTCTGATTGGGTGGTGGGTGTGCCTTAGGCGTCCCAAAGAAAAAGTCAATTTTAATATTACGCATTTATTAGATTAGATAGCCAAGATTTGGGAGCAGCAGCCCAAGTTTTTATCAGTGGAAGAGTGGATAAAAAATTTGTGGAATATTTATGCTCAACCATAAAAAATAAGGAAAAAATCACCTCTTGTGACATCATGGATGGACCTGGAGAGCATTATACTAAATGAAGAAAGCCAGTCAGAGAAAGACAAATACCATATGAATTCACTCATATGTGGAATCTATTGAACAAAATGAACTAACAAATAAAATGAAAACAGACTCATAGGTAGAGAACAGAGTGGCAGCTGTCAGAGGAGAGGGGGGTTTCAGGGCAGTGAGAAAAAGTTGAAGGTATTAAACAAACAAAAAGAAAAAAAAAAAGACCCTCATAGACACAGACAACAGTATGGTGGCTACCAGAGAAAAATGGGGGTGGGTGGGGGTAGAAGAGGGTAAAGCGGGGATAAATGGTGATAGAAGGAGATTTGACTTCAGGTGGTGAACACATAATAGAATATGTAGATGATACATTATAGAATTGTACACTTGAAACCTATATAATTTTATTAACCAATGCCATTCAATAAATTCAATTTAAAAAGGGAAAAATAATTTAAAAGCAATTATTAGGTTATTTTTTTAAATGTGATGGAGAGATTAGATCAAGGTAATGAACTGAACATATTCATCCATCTTTCCTCCTCCCAAATACCTTAAAATGTCAAAAAATACATTTTCAAAACTCCTCACTGACACTAGTAAATGTCAGCAGCAGCCCTTAAAAGGCAGAAAACGGAGCCATAGTGACTCTGAAATTGGACTGAAAGATGTCACAGAGCACAACACTGTCAGGAAAAACTACTTGTAGTAAAAGCAGATCCAGAGAATTTTGACCTCTGAGTGAACAATACAGTGTCTGGAGTGTGGGGGTGGAGGTTTCAGGGTAAATCACCAGCAAGGGTTAAAAAATTTCATTTCCTGCCTGAAGGTTAGGCTTAGTCCCCCCCCCACCACCCCTTTCCCCCTCCCCCTTTTTATTTGGAGCTTCAGGCAACACTTGCAAGGAGGGGGGTTGAAAGAAAGCAAGGTTTAAGATAATTCTAGGCCTTTATCACAGATTGGGGGTGGGGGGTGGGGGGAGGGGAAGGGTGTGTTGATGGCCATTCCTCCCCGTAGGGGTGTAAAATAATTCCCTCTACTTCCAGAGTGAAGTACTTTGTATTTCAGCTGATTTGGAAGTTCCCCACTCCGCAGCTAACAGCCCCTTGCATCCAGTTACCAGGCCTGTGTCTCAAAACCCATAGACCATTCTCCCATTCAGGAGAGAGGCCTCTGGGTGACACCGTCGTCCGTCCGTGGGTGACACTGGTAGAAGCCTCCACAGCACTAATCAGCCTGTCCTTTGAACTTGAATATCAATAGACAGACAGAAGTCCTCAGACAAGACTGAGCTGTAAGGCAAGTAAACAGATGAATTAGAGAGAAAACAGGCAATTCAGGGAACAGAGAAGAACTTTGAAGAACTATAATTAAGGTCCTCAGAGAGATTTTAAAGGAATGATCAGTAAAGAGGCTTCCTTGAAAGCTAATAACAGGATTGCCAAGATTAAAAATCCGTAGATGGTCTGAATGATAGAATGGGATTTCATCAAAGACCAAATTAGGCATCTGGAAAATAAACTCATGGGAAAAAAGAACAACAACGAAAAGCACTCTAGAATGTGGAGCAAAAAGACAGAGATGGAAACTTTGAACACGTTTAAGAGATATGTAGGATTCATCCAGGAGGTCTAATTCACTAAGGGAGGGAGGGCTTCTCACCTTCAGGCGTGGGGGCGTCAGAATGCCAGGGGAGGATGTCTCGGACCTCGGAGTCAGTTACATTCCCAGCGCACGAGTGAGTTTCTCCATGCCGAGACTCAGAGGTTAACCCCCATAGACTTCCAAGTCAAGATGAAAGGTGAATTTACGAAAGAAGAGAATGTGGGCTACATGCAACAGCAAATGAAGTGAAACCTGAGAGTCTGTGCAAGTAACTGTTCGCTTTGGCACACATGTTTTTATACAAGAGGAGTCCTTGGGAGGCAGATAAAGCAAAGGAAGGGCAAAGGTAGAAGTGTGCGGAAGGGCTCACCAGCTGGTGAGGGAGGTCCACGCTGGTTACTTGTGCACATTGTAGATATCACACCCGTGTAATAAATGCACATAGCAGCCGAATACATTGGACAGGAAAGGGTGGAGTTCAAAAGTGAAACAAAAGCAGAGAAAATAAGAACAACAACAAATAAAAGCCGTAACGTAGGCCATCGGAAATAAGTCTGTTAACCACAATAATAGCCACAGTGGAGTGGATTCAATGCTCCTAAGTCAAAACAGATGCCTTCTGGTGAGTTCTGAAAAGAAATCCATCTAGTCACCTGAAGTTTGAGAAAACAAACAGTGACTGAGATAGATTGAACGAGAATGAATTGAAAACCGTATCCCAGGCAGATACCAACAATAAGCAAGTTTAGCAATATCAGTGTCAGACTAAATGGAAGCCAGGGTTTGAAAATAGCATTCAAAAGTACGGTGGCAGCCCTGACCCGTTTGGCTCAGAGCGTGGACAGAGCGTCGGCCTGCGGACTGAAGGGTCCCAGGTTCAATTCCGGTCAAGAGCAAGTACCTTGGTTGCGGGCACATCCCCAGTGGAGAGAGTGTGGGAGGCAGCTGATCGATGTTTCTCTCTCATCGATGTTTCTGGCTCTCTATCCCTCTCCCTTCCTCTCTGTGAAAAATCAATAAAATATATTTTAAAAAAAAAGTACGGAGGCATGTTTGCACTTATAAAAGATAAAATTCACCGACATCAGCCTCTAAGTATTATCAACATAATACTATCTTATAAAACCCCCACCTAAAAGTATGACACGAATATGGTATTTTCTCATTTCAAGTGAGAATCTCCACACTTTTCTTAGAAGCTGATATGATACAAGCAGGTAATTTAGATAAGGGTGCAAAGGGAATTTTTAAAACTCTTAACCTTGATCCAAAACAAATAGGTATAAACTCTGAATGTCATAAACAGAGAGGTACATCCTTTACAAATACTAATGGGGTAGTTAGGAAAATTCAGGATGACTTGCCCCAAAGTTGTCTTTTGCTGTAAATGAACTTCTGCTCTCCAGCTGCTATGCCCCCTTAAAGAGAGGTGTTTTTTATTGGCTAGAGAGCATCCCGAATTGTAGTGAGAATGTGAGCAGACTGTCACACGAGTAATGGGTGGTCCCGAGGTCTCCCCGTTTGTCTATCCCTGAAGCCTCAGGTCCCCTCCCTGTTGAGGAACCTAGAAGAAGCCGCCAGTTCTAGCCCCCTCTTGTCCACCCCCCTCCTTGGGACTCGAGAACACTTGGCCTTGGGCGGTACAGCCTTAGCCTTTTAGAAGCCAGGAGAGACCAGGCTTGTTTTGGAGCAGCCTGTTGCTCTCCAGGTGAAGAGAAACCCCTGTCTACAGGGATACGGTTCTCTGAGAGCAGCTGCCTCCTCTGAGAGATGGGAGCTGGGGATGGAGAGGGTGAGCGACTAGTGCGGGCTACTGTGTTCCCAGCATCCCCCCAACAAACACACATGGAACTAAACATCTCATGTTTACTACACATCTTACTAAACATCTTATGTTTCTTTCGGCAATTTTCTTCCACTAATGAGTATCTTTCCTCTGCCACCCCCTCCCACCCCCTATGCATCTCTCTCGCTCTTTTTTTCCCCCATAAGGAACTCTGTGTGACACCGACCCTAACTGAAGGAAACTTGCCCCATTTCATTGCTTGTGCATCTTTCACCGTCACACTCTGACATGCCTGCCCAGCACTGTAAGGGGACGTTATTGGATGTTCACGGCAGACGGCCTTTCTAAACTCTTCCTAAGCCAGGAAGTAAAGCAGAATCGGTGGTGTGAACACTGTGGGTTCCTAAGTATTTTTCCTGTTTCCTTCCATTATGTTGGAGGATAAACTTCTAGCTCCAAGTTAAAATAATTTCAACCAGCTCCTAGGAAATTCAGGATGACGTGTCCAGTGAAGCACTGGAGTCGAGCGTGAGCTTTTTCACGTGCTAATACGTGATGCGCTTTATAAAAACAGGGACCCAAGATGAAGGTTGAGGAGTTCAGTCCAGAGAGAAGGGGAAGAGCTTCAGCTTCGTAAGGAGAGCGCAGACACGTACCGTGCGCTTTCCCCAGACGCGCGCGCTGTAGCTTTAAAGCTGTCTGTTAGAAGGATGGGATGGCGCAGCGAGCCAGACCACGCTGGTTTGGACAGAAATTCTTACAGAATTATTAAGCCTTAAAAAAAGCAAAGGAGATTTATGCATCTGCATTTGACCAATTTGGTTTGGAGTGGGTTCATAATGGAAAAGTAATAAAACCAGAAGAGACAGTGTCTTCTGAGCACAGTCTCGCTTTTAAAAAATCTAAACATGGGCTGCCCCATTTTGGATAAAATGACTGTAGAAATATTTCCCATTGGTTATTTCGGGAGGGTTTTGTTGTTGTTGTTCCTTTTTCATTGATGACCGGCCAGTATAAATCTTCAGCTTTCCGTCAGATATTTTCTCTAGGAGATGTCAGTCTATGAAAAAGGAATCCTAAAGTGTTATCTATGCGAGTCTCCTCCCTAGTCACCTTTACACACACACACACACACACACACACACACACACACACGCATGGCAGATGCGCGCACACACAGTGTTTGTTTGGCTGCCAGTAAAGCCTTTTTCTGGTGTAACTGGAGAGGTCAGGGTTTGGAGGGTCAGAGGTGGTTGACTGTGTGCGAGAAGGCCCCTCTGGTGACTGCCAGCAGCCGCAGAAAGGCATGAAGAGGAAACGCATAACAAGCTTCACCTCTGAAAAACCAGATCTAATAACTTGGTGAGTTTCTGATTTCAAAAGGAGAGCGGGGGCGGAGAGCCGAGGATGTCCTCTCTCCTCTTTGTTTACTCTCACCCCCTGGAAGGAGTGCTGTTGATAAATAATTCATTACAACTATTTAAGAAGAGAAGCATAACACGTGGAGGTGATGGGGGAGGGGGCGAGGGATGTCCATAGAGACAAGATGGTTAGGGTGGTATGTCCCAGAGGGGACAGTAAAACAGACATTTGATTTCCTCGGATCCTTAACTTTCCTTCCGCGAGCCAGCAGTTCACAGAGCAGTTATTTTTTATGTAGTGAGAATGTGAGCAGACTGCCACAGCGCTGTCTTTCCTGCAGGCATGCCAGCGGCATCTTTAGTGACCCCTGCTGATGTTATCAAGACTCGATTACAGGTGGCCGCCAGGGCTGGCCAAACCACTTACAGCGGCGTGATGGACTGCTTCAGGAAGATCCTGCAGGAGGAAGGCCCGAAGGCTCTGTGGAAAGGAGCTGGTGGTATGGAAATAATTTGTCCTTAACTAAACCTTTGGGATCAGGTAAAGTTTTTTAAAAATCTAATTATACCTGATATTCCCCCTCACCACCACCCCCCCCCTTTTTTTTTAAGCTCGTGTGCTTCGATCCTCACCCCAGTTTGGTGTGACGTTGCTGACATATGAATTGCTACAGCGCTGGTTCTACGTTGATTTTGGAGGAGTGTAAGTGTCATCATGCTACATTCATGCTAAACTGTAGCTGCATTTCAGTTGCTTCTCATACTCAGTCATCCTGGAGAAAAGTATGCCCTCCTGCAGGCTGAAATGGAGAATACGTAGGAAAATAGTGAAATCACGACTTCAGCTCAGACCTATTTCCAAGGGGAACATACAGCTGACCAGAATTCCACCACTCCTTCATGGCGCGGACGCTCGGTGTTTGGATGTTGTTTTTACCGAGTTAAAAAACAAAACAGAACTCAGATGCTTCACTCTCTTTTCTCTTTCAGTAAACCCATGGGCTCGGAGCCAGTTCCTAAATCCCGGATCACGCTGCCTGCCCCCAATCCTGATCACGTTGGGGGCTACAAACTGGCAGTAGCAACATTCGCAGGGATTGAAAACAAATTTGGACTGTACCTACCTCTCTTCAAGCCATCAGCATCTACCTCAAAAGCTACCAGTGGAGGCCCCTAGGAGGCCCGACCGGGGGCGGGGGCGGGGGGGGGGGGG
>PVJC01000063.1:0-94683 GCA_004026665.1 Murina feae | reverse complement strand
CTTTTGGGCCTCCTGCTCACAAACCTTTGTGCCTGACATTTGCTAGGTTTTGGTCAACACTCACATGATTTGGGAGAAAGAGCAAATCTGAATAGAAATGAGAGCTGTTCTCCTTGAATTAGGATTATAATCCCAAAGAGGCTACCGACAGGCAGTCACGATGCTCAGAGCAAAGCGTTTCATGAGCACGTGAACTGGTACGAAGCTGGGTGCGTATTGAGGAAAAGCGTAAAGCCCTGGAAGCAGTGAAAACATGGTCAGAAGTAGCCAGCCCAGCCTGGCTTCAGATTTTAAACGCACACTAAGTCTGGCCTCTGGATGATATTATAAAGCTTTTATGTGAAACATGTTTTATTTTACTTTTTGTAATGAAAAGCACATTGAAGATATTTAATAATCATAATCTGTTACTGGTACCAAGACTACTCGTGAGAAGGCTTGTACTTTAGGGAAGTCCTCTTGGCATTTTCTTATGTAGATAGAGAGAGTGTGAGACGCCTCACTTCTGGACCTGCTAACGTGGGAAAACTGCTCGCGGGCTGCACCTGTGCTGGCTCCTGCCTGCTGCCATAAACACTAGGAAAATGCATGCCCGTTCCTGGTACCTGCCTCGATCCCCTCCCGACTACCCTCCCCCCACAGTTGGCACCCATTGGCTTTAAAATCCACTCTATCTTGAATCATGTAAGACAAATGTACTCTCAAGGTTTTATTTAATTTGTGGTGCCTCGGATAATGGTCAGAAGGCTTGTGTGTTTGTGAAGGAGGAAATAAACTATTTTTAAAGCTATTGAGGTATTTTCTTTTTCTTTTTTTTTTTTTTTCGTATGTCACCTGGTGAATAATGACCATTATTGGACTCAGTGTGTTTTGAGAGGGATTTTATTCATATTGGCATGGATATGTACCCTCCCAGTTTTTCAAAGTAACGTGTACCCTCATCTCCAGCATGCCATTTTCACAGTGAGGAAGAGAAACCACATTTAACCGTCCATAAGCAAGGGACCTAGCAAAGCAACCCTTTAGTTCTGATCATCCCCAGCACTTCCTACAGTTCCTTATCCTGGGAGTTAAAGCAATATAAAGTTTCACTGGAAATTGGGCATGAAGATTGGTATGAAATGATGGCAGTTGCATTTTCTCTGACTCATTCTCCCTCACACCAAAACCTTATACCGCTGTAACCCACACGTGGTAATTTTGGGCCAGCGCTGTAATGGTTTGGGGAAAGAAGCTTGAACAGAAAGTAGGGCTTCTCCCCTCCTACAGGTGTGCTCCTGAAGAGGCTACGATGAGTCTATTGGTCGTCAGCTGGAACTTTCCCTTCTGTAGGAGACAGCCACTGTTAGTCCCTGTCTTGCTGTAGGTCAACAGATTGACAATCAGTTACTGTACAAAACTGGGAACAGTCAATGCCATCCACAAGTCTGAATTTCTTTTTAAGCGAACAAAAGCTTTGTACCCTCCCAGAGAGAGCACACATGCATACGTGCCTCCTCCTTGGTTTGGGTTTAGTAAAACCAAAAAGAAAACCCCTCCTCCTAACCTCCTTGTCCAAGCCCCACGGAATGTGATAACTGATAAATGTTTATATTTTAATCCCAAAGACAAGTCACAAAACTCCAGACAGGCCTTAGCAATGTTGGGCAATGTTAGAATAACAAAGCCTTCTGACTTGGGTCTTCCGAATGCGGAGAAAAGCCCCCATAAATCGCTGCATTCCTTTTCTTCACTTGCATGAAGTTTTATAGGAGATCTGATTTTCATGGTAGAAGCGCGGACCCAAATCTCAGACATGGTGGTTGCCCTGCCTGCTTTTTTAAAAATATACTTTATTGATTTTTTTACAGTAGAGGAAGGGAGAGGGAGATAGAGAGTTAGAAACATTGACCAGCTGCCTCCTGCACACCCCCTACTGGGGATGTGCTCACAACCAAGGTACATGCCCTCGACCGGAATCGAACCTGGGACCTTTCAGTCCGCAAGCCAATGCTCGATCCACTGAGCCAAATGGATCAGGGCCCCTGCTTGTTTCTTTAAGAGCAGTTACATTGAGTCGGGGAGCATCTTGGTTTCACCTGGACCTACCTGTCACTGAGGACTATTCTCTAGTAAATGAGAAACCAGAGGAAATAGGGCCACAAACAGCTGCCTTTCCTTAAAATCCTCCCCTTATTCTGTTCAGAGATGGCCAATGGCTTGAGACACTTTGAAGGGGGCCTAATTTCCCCTCCTTTCTGCTCAGTGGGTGGCGTGACTATGACATCCTTGAATAGGACTGCAATCACCCTGCGGTGGAAACCACGTCAAATTTGTTCTGGGTTTTCCTTCCTGAAGTGGCAGCACAATACGTTGCCAGTGCTGCTGCTGCAGCCGCCGTCGCTTCCCTCCCAAACGCTGAAGGGCTAGAAGATGTGTAACTCCAACGTGCTTGCCTGCCCACCCCGGGGGGGAAGGGGGGGCAGTCCCGCAGCCTTTGGTTCTGCCCTTAGTCTATCCCGCGATTGCTTAGGGGGTGGGAGGGAGGCCTGACTTTTGTAGCCACTTTTTTTTTTTCTTTGCAAGGAGGGGAAAAAAATGTGAAGCTGGCCACAAAGCGAACACACTGATTCTTGGGTTCCATTTGTGGCTGGGTTTCTTGGGGCTGGGTGGCACGCTGTCGCCAAGCTCATGCTACACCTCATAACCCACAACCATTTGCTGAGCTCCCTAGAGTCGCCTTCATCCCAGCAGCCCAGGACTGCCCAGGGGAAAAGAAGAATTCTGGCCCAGAAAGGAGTCATTTAAATGCTTATTGCATTTCAAGCTTCAGTTTTTACTGAGCTCAAATATTTACCGTTGCTGAAAAACAATGTTTAAAATGTTGTGCTTATATGTTATTTAATGGTGCGGCCTATGTAAACTTCAGGATGCTTCCCTGTCGACAGTCTTCTGGAAATGTTCAACGGCACATAACTCAGCGAGCAGAGAATGGAAACGGAAACAAATTGTGCTTGACAGCGTTTGTAACCTCTTCCAGCGAGGTATCCGGCAAGGCTCGCCGGGATTCTTCAGGTAAAGGGGAGGAAACCTCCCAGAATGGAATTTGGCGAATCCTGTCCTGTGGCCCCATTTATCCACCTTGTCGATAAGCCCTCTCTCAAAGTCACGTGCCTTCTGCCACAAAAGCCATACTTGTGGGGATGAATTTGTGTCTTTGCCACTGAGCAAAATCTCATTTTAAATTCAGGGCAATCAAATGCTTTCAGGATGTGGATTTTTCCAAAGATTTTTAAAGGACGCGTTCCCTGGTAAGAACAGCGAAATGTTCTTTCCACAAGCGGGACTGCCCACAGAGGCGTGTGTCTTTTTGTTTTACCGTCTGGGAATAACCCCACCCTCACCGAAGAGTTCTACCTTGGATGCGATGAGGACCACAGGGGCTCGCTGCTTCGTTGGGAAAGCCTGAGGCAGCTGAAAGCGTGGCTACTGCATCCTTTAAAACAGGGGCGATCTTTAGATTGAAAGCCCAGCCTGGGCTCCATGAGCGCCGTGACCGTCTTTCATGCTAATTCTCGAGCACCTGGAGCTGCTTGGGCTCATGGTTATTATTTTGAAGGAGGGAGGAAGGGAGGGATGGATGGATGGGAGCTTTGAGAATTTTTTTTTTTTTCAAGAAGCACTCTGTAATCTCTATTATTTTCCTTCTGTTTTATGGGCCGTTTCTGCTGCTGAGTTAAAACCGTAACTGAAAACAACCACAGTCTTATATGTTGTTCACTTAACTTTTCAAGTCATACATACAGCTCTTATGAAAGCAACGGCAGCTGTTTAAAATTGGTTTTATAGTTGGTTACGTTGAATCAGGAACTGTCATATAAAGGATATGATATTTAAATTTCCTGATCACGGTTAGAAGTAAAGGCTCAAAAAATGTATATCCTTTGAGATCATTGTTACATTAGGATTAAGCTATATCATTAAGCCCATTGTTCTTATCAACGAATCTTATTACTGACAACTCCCTCCCTCCATCCCTCGCACTGCCTGGCATTTATGTGTCCTCGGGAGGAGTGGCAAGTTTCCTTTAGAAGCTGCCTAGGACGATGGAAGACGGGAACTCTTTTCAGGAGGGTTGGTCTTTAGCTAATGCATTAATTAACTCCAAAAGAGTCCAAATGGAACTTACTGCTTTCATCTGCTGGGGTAACCTAATAAAATAATGTTTGTTTTTAAATTCCCGGCCATTAAGGGGGTTTTGCTCAAGGCAAAACCCAGGTCCCCAGGAATAGCTTTAGAAGGAAAGTCGGAAGGTGCACTCATTGAGCCTGTCCGAAGCGGCTTGTCCCGGGTCCCAGGCGCTCTCCCGCACACAGGCCTGGCACCAGGGCCCCATGCCCACCACTGCTCTGCCTGCCCTTTGGAGGGTGTGTCTTCCTGGCAGTGCAGCAGTTCTTACCGTGATTTTTAAATGGATACAAGCTCTCAGAATAGCCTTGTGCAAGCACACTTTGGTCTGTCCCATTCGGTGGGGAAAGAGAAATACAGGTTAGTGAATAAAGACTGACTAAAACACTCCTCCTTATCTGTCATCACCTCCCCTCCCTTCCTTCGCTACTTAACCTGGTCTCTTATGGGGCTGCTTTCAAATGAGAGAGAGACAAGTAATTCTGTCCCCACCCTGGAGTTCTTTGGCCTCAGTAAATATGAGAGAGATGCCAGGTATCATCTCACTAAATTTCCAAACCCTTAAAGGAGGCAAAGTAAGTCCTCGTCAAATGTCATTGATAGGTTCTATGACTTTAAGCAAAATGACATATAATGAAGCCAGTTTTACCATAGGCTAATTGATTAAAAACAAGAGGTAAGTTCCTATGGCATTTTACCCAGGTGACAGTGAAATGATGTTGAAGGAAACGACGTTATTCAAGGACCTGCAGTACTGTTCCCCCGTGCTACAAATGAGGAAGCCAAGACTCTGAGGGATTACATATCCTGCTCCTGGTCTCTATGCCAGTAAATGAGAGTGTAAGGACTTGAATCCAGGTCTAATGGCAGCCGAAGCCTTCTTTTCCTATAGAGGTTTCGCAACAATGCTCAGTATAGAAAACCCTTATGATAGATAGTCTATGCCCTGAATGTCTCATTGTCCTCAGGTCTCTGTATCAGATGGATCATTCCTAGCTCGGAGTAGAAGGAAAGGGTGATCTCTGATTAGTTTCCGTAATTAGTGCATTTATCTCAGAGAATCCCAGAGCTTGAGGATCAAGTGAATGCTGACAAGCTTTTTGAGGTTCATCTTAAACTGTTTTACAGCCTATTTAAGTCAGTAAAGAAAGTATGAAGGTAAACTCAAAGAATTTGCCCCAAAGGCTTAAAATTGGAAGGTAATGTGGAAAAAGCAGAGGTACATTTGCACAGTTACAGTGCAATGTGATATGACATGAACTGAACTAAATCTTAAAAAATCTCTGCTATAACTAGAAAATGCTGTGCTTCAACAGAAGTTGGAAATAATGGAAAGCCAAGTTAATAGTAAATATCTATGGGTACTTGCCCTCCGAGTGTGTCTGGAGGGAATGGAGACAGTTTACAGAATGTGGGCTTTGCTGGAATTACTTTTAGACATAAAATCTCCATCACCACTAATGGCGGAAAAGTCTTACTCTGTTCCCAACAAGTTTCTTGCTACTCCCAAAGTTAAATGAGAGGCTATCTACCACAGCCTCTTGCTGCCTTCTCCCCTTTTCTTACATCAATGAAAGCAGAATTCTGACTGACCCACCCCAAAAATGTACAGCATTTTCTTTAGATATAGGGTGTCCCAGAAAAATGTCTGCGCACCCTGAATAACTGTAAAGGCAGTGTTTATTAAAATATATTGCATTTTCAAAATTGAACTATTAAGCTGTTAAAGTGTGTTTATTTTTTTGGGGGGGGACACCTTGTAACATATGTATTAAAATATCTTATTCTACTTTTCAAGAGTGATGGATTTCAAAGTGTGCATTTCTGTTTTGAAGCAGAATTTAGCTACATAAGTTCTCAGTAGAGAGATATGCTCCATTGATTGGAGAACTTACGTCTCCTGACAACTAGCCACGCATGTAAAAGGCTGCCTTTCGTGTGGGCTCAGTTATGAAAGGTTCAGGCTCTGTTAGAGTAAGATCAGAAAAATAAAAACTGGGGGATGAGGAACACGGAAACAGGAATTCTTTTTTTTTCTTCTGACAGAAGTGCAGTGATGGCCGGTGTTTGTTGGATTTTATTCCTGTGGAGAGTGGAGATTTCTGCACACGTTCAGCCTCAGCCTTCGTCCTGCCTCCCTGTGTTGTGTATGCATCTCGTTCTTCTTAACCGAAGAGGCAGTTCACCCTTGGCCTGGGACCCCCAAGTTCCGTTAGACCCTACTTACAAAGTAAGCGATTTCTTTCTTTTCTTTACCAGTTTGCCTGTATGAGGGTGAATGTAAAGAAGTCGTCAGTTCTGTCTCATGTTGGTACTGAAGTTAAGCATGGCATTCTTTCCTTTTGTTAATTTTAGAAGGTGGCTTCATTTGCCTTAAAAAGTTAGCCTTCTAACACCACATCAGGCTAAATTATTAAATATTGTAATGGCACTTGACATAAGTTGGATGTAAGGGATAACTGCTATCTTTTATTAAGGAAATTTAAAACTAAATTTCAAATTAATCACAGTAATGTATCATCAACACCCTGAAGTAAGTATTAAGTAAATGCTTTGGCCTCTATAGATACCAAACTCTGATTTCTTGTGCCTTAAAAATTATACTTTGGAGAGATTTCTGCTTCTGGACTTATAAGTTAGAGCATGAGGCAGCCTAAGATCGTGGACTCTGACAGAAAACAAGATGAGACCTACTAGTAGCACCAGGTTACTGATTGGAGGCAGTACCCAGTCACTGTGCAGGGTAGGGGAACCCAAACAAGGCCATAAGAATCCCCAAATTGAAGAAATGCAGATCAGAAATCAGGGAGGACAAGAAAGCTAGAATTTATAAGACCAAGTACCAAACCAAACAGGAGGGCGCTGTTCTGAGAGAGAGCTCTGGAGTTTTGCAGAGTTCCCCAATCTTTGTGTACTTGTGAGAGGAAACTATATAAGAGTTGGGAAAGAACCATTGGAAAGGAAGAAGCAGAAAAATTCTGGAGCTCACAGAGAAGTGGTATATGTTCTCCCCAGCAAGTGGAGAAAGTCCTTCATAATACATAGAACACCAGGTAGAACTTCAGAAAAATGCTGTGCTACAAAGGAAGCTAACTTAGTCGTATGATAAAGGCTTTTCTGCTTTTACAAAACTTAAAAAGCAGACCTCACAAGGACCCAATTGATTGTCAGTACACAATCTGATACAACTTGAAGCAACATAAGAAAACACCACAACCCACAAAGTAAAAATCTCAATAAAAAATCTAATAAAAAATAATCTCACAAATCAGGAATAAAAGGAAAGTTACCTAGATACAGGGCATTATTAAAAAAAAAACTATAGCTAATATCATACTTTATGTGAAAGACTCAATGTCCTAGCTAGTGCAATAAGAAAAACAAACACATAAATATTGAGGAAAAAGAAGTAAAATAATCTCTAATTGCACATGAATTATTTATGTGGAAAATTCTAAAAAATCTGCAGAGTAATTACTAAAAGTAGTAAGTGGATTTAGCAGAATACCAAGTCAATATATAAAATTCTATTATATTTCTTTATACTACCAACAATATCTGAAAATAAATTTTTAAAATAATCCACCAAAAGTAACATTAAAAAATAAAGTTACTATTATTCAAGGCTAAATGGACCAAAATAGAATTCAGAAATAGTCCAACATATATATAGTCAACTAGAGGCCCGGTATAAAAAATTCTTGCACTGGTGGGGAGGGGGGCCTCAGCCCAGATTGTGAGGGCACAGGCCAGGCCAAGGGACCCCACCAGTGCATGATCGGGCCCAGGGAGGGATGCAGGAGGTTGGCCAGTTGGGGAGGGACTGCGGGAAGGCTCCAGGTCATGTCTGGCCCATCTGTCTTGCTCAGTCTCAATTGGCCAGACCCAGCAGCAAGCTAACCTACCAGTTGGAGTGTCTGCCCCCTGGTGCTCAGTGCACATCATAGTGAGCGGTTGAGTAGCCTTAGCTTATCATTAGCATATTATGCTTTGATTGGTTGAATGGCTAATTGGGCAACTGGACACTTAGCATATTAGGCTTTTATTATATAGGATTGATTTTCAACAGGGATGCCATAATATTTCAAAAAGGAAACAACAGTCTTTTCTAAAATGGTGCTAGAAAATTAGAGATGTACATGAATAAACTAATCTTAACAAACCACTTCACACAAAAATTAACTCAAAATGGATTACATAAGCAAATCTGAGTTAAAACTATAAATATTTCATATGAAAACATTTTTAAAAATCTTTGCGACCTTGGATTAAGCAAAGATATTTTAGATAAGACATGATTTTAGAAAACATGCTTAAAGAAGAAAAACTGTCTAACTCGAACTCTACATCCAAAAATATATATGCTTCCTAAATAAAGGCAAAATAAAAACATATTTAGACATACAAAACTGAGGAAATTATTCTCTTTCAGAATTTCACTACCTGATATGCCAAAAGAATTTTATTGGCTGAACAGAGTTGGCACTAGATGGAAAGCCCAGATCTCCAGAAAGAAATGAAGAGAACCAGAAAAGAAAAACATAAGGGTGTTTTTAAAAACCTTTAAAACTTACCTTTAGTTTATAAATATTTTAATCCTCAAAGACTTCTCACTAAAGCAAAAATAGCAGCAGTGTGTTGTGGAATTTACAGCAAATATGGAAGAAAAATACATGAGCATAAGGGGGCAAAGGGCAGACAAAGGTAAATGAATTCTGTTATCTATTTTTTTATTTGTATGTGGGAAGTGATATAACATCATTTGAAGGTAATTTATCATTAAACATGCATACCATCTTACTGTGAAACCACTAAAAATAATGGAAGTTAACAGATTAAATGTAATGTAATACTAAAAATCACTAGTTCCATCCAAAAGAAGGCAAGAGAGGATGAACAGAAGAACAAAGAATGAATGGGATCAATAAAAAAATACCAATACAAAAGCACTTTCAGCTGTGCTAAAAATTGCATTAGAAGAACCAAGATGACGGCATAGGTAAACACCTGAATTTGCTGCCACACACAACCACATTAAAACTACAACTAAAAGACAAAAGGAATATCATCCAGAACCACGGAAAGGCTTGCTGAGTTGAAATTCTATAACTGGAAGGAAAGAGAAAAGTGCACTGTGTCCAGTATGAGGTGCAGAGATGTGGCAGAGTAGAGGTATGGAGGCGTGAGTGTGAAAGGGGCTGGCAACTGGGGATGCTGTTGTCTTTTTCAATCAGGAGGGAGATACAAGCTCCCAGCTGCTCTGAACTCTAGTTACAGGTGAGAATTTGGGGACCCAGACTCACACGGAGAGAAACTGGACTGTTTGGCATCAGGCCAGAATGTGAGGGTGGCTTTCTCGCAGAGGTGCTTGCAGTGATCATTATTCTTGCATGGGGCCACAGTACACAGGCCCTGGGACCTCTCCGAGGTAGAGCAGTTTGGCAGCCATTGTGGTTTGCTCCGCCCTGGTGATTCCCTGAGACCCCTCCCCACCCAATTTACAACCCCACCCAAGCTGTAGGCAGAGGCTTTTGCATATGAATGGCCTGGCCTTTCTTCACCTAAAAACCTGGGCAGACTCAGTAAGCGCCAAAGCCCCACTGAAGCAAGTCCTGCCCCATAAGGGTATCTCTAGCACAGAAGTTCTCCCATTGTAGACACAACTGGTCCTCACAGCCAATTGGCCTGGAGGTCAATTCCTCCCAGTGACATCTATAGCAATCAAGGTTTAACTACAAGACTGTACACACAGCCCACAAAGAGGTGCACCAAGAGTGTCCACCTCAGGTAATTAGGGAGGCTGAGCCACTGGGCTTTATAGGACACCTAGCACACAAAGCCACTCTATCAACACAGGGAAGCAGCTGAAATGCAGAGACAAAGAAACAGGTCACAAATGAAACAAATGGAAGAAAGCAAACTACTGGATATAGAGTTCAAAGCCACGGTATTAAGGTTACTCAAGGATCTTCCAGAAACCTCCGAGAAATATAGTGAGACCCCCAAGGATATGAAAAAGTACCACTTAGAAATTAAGCATACACTGAGTGAAATAAAGAATAATATACAGAGATCCAATGGCAGACTAGAGGATCCCAAGAATCAAGTCAAAGATATGAAATATGAAGAAGCAAAAAACAAGCAACCAGAAAAGCAAAAGGAAAAAAGAATACAAAAATATGAAGATATTGCAAGGAGCCTCTGGGACAACTTCAAGTGTACCAACATCCAAATTATTGGGGTGCCAGAAGAAGAGAGAGAGAAAAATATTGAAAACCTATTTGAAGAAATAATGACAGAACTTCCCCTATCTGGTGAAAGAAATAGACTTACAAGTCCAGGAAGTGCAGAGAACCCCAAACAAAAGGCATCCAAAGAGGACCACACCAAGACACATCATAATTAAAATACCAAGGGCAAAAGACAAAGAGAGAATCTTGAAAGCAGCAAGAGTAAAACAATTAGTTACCTACAAGGGAGTACCCATACGACTGTCAACTGATTTCTCAACAGAAACTATGCAGGTCAGAAGGGAGTGGCAAGAAATATTCAAAGTGATGAATAGCAAAAACCTAAACCAAGATTACTCTACCCAGCAAAGCTATCATTTAGAATTGAAGGTCAGATAAAGAGCTTCACAGACAAGAAAAAGCTAAAGGAGTTCATCACCACCAAATCAGTATTATATGAAATGCTGAAGGGTATTCTTTAAGAAGAGGAAGAAGAAGAAAAAGGTAAAGATAAAAATTATGAACAACAAAGTGACAACAAATACATATCTATCAATAAGTGAATCTAAAAATCAAGTGAATAAAAAATATGATGAACAGAATAAACTGGTGTATAGAATAGAATCAGGGGCATAGAAAGGGAGTGGACTGACAATTGTCAGGGGGAAGGGAGTGTGGGGGATGCGGGAAAAGACTGGACATAAATCATACAACTATGGACGAGGACAGTGAGGGGGTAAGGGCAGTGGGTGGGGTGGGAACTGGGTGGAGGGGAGCTATGGGGGGGAGGAACAACTGTAATAATCTGAACAATAAAGATTTATTTTTAAAAATTGCATTAACTGTATATGGACTAAACCCTCTAATTAAAAGGCAGAAACTGTTAGGTTTAAGCTCTTTACAAAAACCACTTCAACTATAAAACACAGATTAAAAGTAAAAGGGTGAGAATGCTATTAGCCAAAATGCAAAAATAAGAAACTCCAAATTCTGCCTCTCCTTAAAAGCAATAAAAGAAAAAAACAGCCAAACTGTCAAAATCAACTCTTGAACTCTGAGAACTAATCAAAGATTTATAGCAACCAGGGGAACACTAGCTAAAGCCAAATGCTGATCCTCAGAAACAATAGTGAACGTTGTAACATTTTATTTTGCCGTAGTCGCAAACCCCCTCTCTAGTCTATCAGTAGCTCTGAATATAACAGCTCACATACCTGGTACTGCAGGAAGGAGAAACTACCTCATTCACAAAGAATTCTAATCATTTGTTCTGAACTGTCTGGTACCTCCCTGGTAGACCCATCTTTATTTCACCTAACTCCTGGAATTGGCTTAATACTAACTGCCTCCTGAGAGACATTTGTTCATACCATATCTTAGTTGCTGCTGAGGTAATAAATATCAGTTAGAGCAAACAATAGACTAACCAAACACGTGAAAGCACCAGCTAGAGAATTAGATGTCTGTAAAGACTTTGAATAACTCTGACATATTCCTGGTACTCTTGGAGAATATACACACATACTCAGAACTGTGCACATGTTCAGGAAAGACCTGAAAAGACCCTAAGCTCTCAACTCCTACTGACCTTGAGTCTCTGAAAAACAAAACAAAACATGAAGTGGAGGCTAATGCAGTTGCAAATTGCCTGGCTGAGTGGTGAAAATACACCTCAACACACACGTGAGACCTTTGGCAAAGACTGGAAGAATTTCTTGGTTTTAGGCATTTAAGGGGATTCCTATTAATATTACAGTTACTGGGTTTATTACAATACCTAGTATTCAACAACAAAAAATGTACACATGCCAAGAAACAACAAAGTATGACATATACAAGTGGAAAAAACTATTGGAAACTGTGCTTGAGAAACCTTAGACACCGAATATACTAAATATACAAGACTTTAAATCAACTATTAAAAATGTACTCAATTAAAAAATCTCTAAAGAACAGAAGAGAAGTATGAGAATGATGTCTCACAGAGATTACCAATAATTAGAAAAAAATTTTTTAAGCCAAATAGAAATTTTGTAGTTAAAAAGCATAACTCAAATGAAAATTTCACTAAAGGAGCTCAATAACAGATTTGAATAGGCAGAAGAAAGAATAGGCAAACGTCTAAATTATTCAGTTGGAAGAACAGAAAGAATAAACAAGGGAGAAAATTGAACACAGACCTGTGGGCACCATCATGCATGTCAACATACAGGTAATGGGAGTTCCAGAGGAGAGGAGGCAGAGAAAGAACACTTGAAGAAATAATGGCTGAAAAACTTCCAAACTTGATGGAAGTCACTAACCTGCATATTCAGGAAGCACCACAAAACCCAAGCAGGAAAAAAAAAAAATCAATCTACTAGTAATAAATAAGTATATTTAGCAAGGTTGCAAAATATACAAAAATAAATTTTATTTCTGAAAACAAGCAAATAATTGAAATATGTAGGAATAAATCTTTAAAAACCATGTGTACAACCTGTACACTAAAAACATTAGTGAAATAAATTAAACAAGCTCTATAAATGAAAAGGTATACAAATTGCTTAATTACATCAAGTAGTGGTCTATGAATCTAATCTAATAAAAGAGTAATATGCAAATTGGCCATATTACTTAGCCATGCCCACCAGCCAAGCCATGCCTCCCAGCCAATCAGAGTAGCTGTATGCAAATTAACCCAGCCAAGATGGAGGCCAGCAGCCATGGAGCTAGAGCAAACCAGAGGCTTCTGTTCCAACTGCCTGCCTAGGCTGGACAAGCCTCTGCTCACGGCCACACCCACCAGCCAATCAGAGCAGCTGTATGCAAATTAACCCAGCCAAGATGGATGCCAGCAGCTACAGAGATAGAGCAGACTGGAGGCTTCCGTTGCAACTGCCTGCCTACGCTGGCTGAGCCTCTGGTCACGATAACAACGTTTCAATTATAGAAGGCACGGAGCTGAAACAAACAGGAGGTTTTGTTACCTGCCTAGGCCTCAACTTAAAGAAAGAGTGTTTCAATTATCTAAACTAATAAAAGCATAATATTGAAATCGACCATTTCTTCAGGATGCCTAAGCCACGCCCACCAGTCAATCAGAGCAGCTGTATTCAAATTAACCCAGCCAAGATGGAGGCTGGCAGGGCAGCTTTGCACTGGGAGCCTCCACGGCCAGCACAGCTGTGTCGGGTGTGTCAGCTCAGTAGCGGGGAGGGTCTGGCCCGGGGCCTCCTCGGGGCGTCCAGGAGCAGCCGTCCTAAATCCACTGCATGGCTCCGCCCCCCCTCCAGGGGCCTCCTGGGGGCATCCAGGAGCACCTATCCTGGGTCCGCTGCCTGGTTCCAACCCCCAGAGGCCTCCTCGGGGTGTCCAGGAGCACCTGTCCTGGGTCCACTGCCTGGTTCTGCCCCGGGGGCCTCTGCAGGGTGTGCAGGAGCAGCTGTCCTGGGTTCACTGCCTGGCTCTGCCCCCCGAAGGCCTCTACAGGACATGCAGGAGCACCTGTCCTGGGTCTGCTGCCTGGCTCTGCCCTGGGGGTCTCCTCAGGGGCATGTGGGAGCACCCGTCCAGGGTCCGCTGCCTTGTCCACCCCCTGGAGGCCTCCACAGGGCATGCGGGAGTGTCTGCTGCACAGTGCGGAGCATCTGAAGTCAGTCCACTGCCTGGCTCCACCCCGGGTGTGTTTGCTCAGCAGCAGGGTCCCACTGAGGGATCCTACACCAGCGACTGCCCCTGGTTTGCCACCCAGCTCTGCGCCAGGTGTGTCCCCTCAGTGGTGGAGGCCCACCAGGCATGTGCGATCATGGGCCCTCTGGTAGGAAACGTCCACGCCTGCACTCACCAGCCCTCCCAGCCCCCCAGTGCACGAACCCTGAAGGGGCTGTGGGCAGCCTGAAAATGGCCCTCAGCCCCTCACCCAGGCTAGCCAGGCATGCCAGCAGGTGGACATCCCCCCCGAGGTGTCCCAGACTGCAAGAGGGCACAGGCTGGGCTGAGGGACCCCCCCCCCCGAGTGCACATATTTTGAGCACCGGGCCCCTAGTATACTTATATGTATACTGTCAATTGACTTTTTTACCCAGTATGCTAATTCAATTTAATGGTTCAAAAGAAAATAATCTTTCAGCAAATACCCAAAGATTTTTTAAAAAATCAGTTTTGACCACTAGTTATTTCATACACAAAAATTAATTTAAGATCCATCATAGCCCTAGATGTATAAATTAAAACAATAAAATGTCCAGAAGAAAACATAAGGTAGTATCTTTGTGATCTGTGGCAGGCAAAGTTTTATGAGAAAGAACCATAAAATACTAAGTATCCTATCTAATAAAAGAGTACTATGCAAATTAACCATACTCCAGGACAAAAATGGAGGCACCCATAGTGGTGGGACAGGACGCTGGTGGTGTTATCCTGGCAACAGGAGCCCAGCAGGCAATCAGACTGCAGACAGCACCCAGCAGGGCCTACTGGGAGGTCGCCATGATAACCCCCTGAGCAGACAAGTAGGAACTGCAGGTGGCACCCAGCAGGGCCTGCTGGGCACTGACTGCAGAGGAGGGGGAGCCAGTGATGGGGATCCCCACAGATGGTGGCCAGCTAGGGTGGCGAGCCAGAGCCATCGGGGACCCCACAGGCAGCGACCAGCAGGGCCTGCTTGCCCATCCCCATGGTGTGAAGCAGACAGGCCCAACAGAGAGTAGAGAACCACGTGGAGTGGGCCCAAGCCATCAGTAGCACATCTCCTGAGGGGTCCCGAATTGGATAGGGTGCAAGTCCGGCTGAGGGACCTCCCCGCCTGCCCTCCCCCTCCCCTACCTACACATGCATGAATTCGTGCACTGGGCCCCTAGTAAAAGATAAATATGGATTCATTGAACTTCAATAACAACAAAATTTCTCCATTCAAAATATTTTAGTAAGGGAATGAAATGCCAAATTATAGACTGGAAAAAAATACTTGCAACACATATATCTGGTAAAGAACTTATACTTAGAATCCTATATAATAAAAGGCTAATATGCAAATTGTCCTCTTGGGTGGGAGTTCAACTTGCTGGGAGCTCAACCAGTCGCTATGACATGCACTGTGGCTCCCAACCAGCCTGATCTCTCCCCAGTCAGCCCCCCACACACAACCTCCTGCAGCCCCTATCCTATGGCTGGCCTCCCCCCCAATTGCCCCCACCCCCAATCAGGGGCAGGGCCAACCAGCCAACTGCCCATGGCCCCTCCTGTAGGCCTCCCTCCCTCCCCAACTTGTGGCCAACCTCCTGTGGTCCCTCTCCCCTGCCACCCAGCCCCCCCGTCCCCATAGGCCCTGATCTGGGGGCCAGCTGGCCAACCTCCTATGGTCCCTCACCTTAGCCAGCCAGCCCCCTGATAGGCCTTGATCACTGGCCAGGCCAAGGGACCCCATCTATGCACGAATTCGTGCACCAAGCCTTAGTATGTAAATAACTTCTTTAAATTAATAATAAAAGGAAATCCAATTTTTAAAATTGGCCAAAATATCTGATTGGCTATTTCACAGAAGATAAGATAGACCTGTAAGAATGGCCAACAAGCACTTGAAAAGATGCTTAAACTCATTAGTTATCAAATATATGCAGACTAAAACCACAGCTAGATAGTGTCTCATACTTGCCAAAATGACCAAAATTGAAAAGACCAGACCCTGGCCCGATATGCCAAGGTTGCGGATTTGATTCCCAGTCAGGGCACATACAAGCAGCAACCAGTGAATGAATAAATAAGTGGAACAACGAATCAATATCTATCTATCTATCTATCTATCTATCTATCTATCTATCTATCTATCTATCTCTAAAATAAAATAAAAAAAGACCAATAGCACCAGCCATTGGAGAAGCTGTGGAGCAACTGGAACTCCACTGCTCTCTTGAGGGAAATGTAAAATGGTAGCTACCATTAGGTTGCAGAACTCTATTGAAGTTTCTCCTAAAGTGATACAGAATTACCATATGACTCAAATATTCTAATCAGTATTTATCTAAGAAAACATATGCCTACAAAAATAACTGCATAAGAATATTCATAGCAATATTATACAAAAAGGCTTAAAACCATAAATAACACTAAGGTTCATCAACCGGATGAATGAATAAACGGATTGCAGTATAACCCAGAAATGCGATCCTGGTCAGCAATAAAAAGTAATTTATTACTGAACTATTTTAGCACATGAATAAATGTCTAAAAAATTATATTGAGCAAAATAATCCAGGCATAAAATAAGACTTGCTGTATGATTTCCCTTATATGAAGTTTAAGAACAGCACAGGCAAAACTAATTTATGTTGACAAAAATCAAAATGATTGTTAGAGTCATGAAAAAATTTTCTGTACTTATTAAAATGTTCTGTATCTTGCTTTGTTTGATGGCTACCTGAGTATACATAATTATTAAAACTTGTTAAACTAACACATACACTTATAAGTGCATTTTATTGTATGTAAATTATACCTCAATAAAACAACAGAAATATACTTTTCCTCATTTCAATTCTATATGTAATTATTAATCCTTTTTCTTTTTCAGTGCTTTCTCTAATAGGCAATATCAAATGCTTTTAAGCTTATCTCCAGCTGCTGTTGCTGTTTTAAACTATGGCTTATTCATATTGACAATGATGTTAGACCTTTAGGGATATTTACTTTCACAGATAAAAAGTTAGTTGAGCCCTGGCCGGTGTGCTAAGTGGTTATAGCATTGGCCCACTCACTAAACAGCCTAGGGTTTGATTCCCAGCCAAAGGCACGTATCTGGGTTGCAGGTTTAACCCAGGGACCAATCTGGGCACATTTTTGAGGCAATCAATTGATGTGTCTCTCTCACATTAATGTTTCTCTCTCTCTCCGCTCCCCCCTTGCCCTTCCACTTTCTCTAAAAAAAAATCAATGGGGAAAATATATCCTCAGGGCAAAATTAACAATAACAACAAAATAAGTTAGTTGAAAAATCAATCAGAAGAATGACCCCAATTAAAGGATGGAATTTCAATATATTTGCATGAGGTTTTATAAACTCAGTGTTTATGGCATTCTGAAAAGAAGAAACCATTAATACAAAAGCCCTATGATTAGATATACTGTGTCAAAGGAAGAGTGAGATTGGCGTACTTGATGTGGATTAGTAAAGATTAATCTATGTATATAAAAGGCTAATACATTTAGTGGTCACTATGATGTGCACTGACCACTAGGGGGCAGATGCTCAATGCAAGAGCTGCCATGATGCACATTGTCCATTTACAGAGAAACAGCACCATGGACTCGGTGCTAACAAAACAACACTCAGCTTCCCCCAAGTGGAACAGAGGCCCCACCATCACCCCTGAGTGATACCCCACCAAATCACAGCTGATGCTGCCAAGATCCCATGGTGCAAAATGCAGCCCACAGCCCAGTCCAGCTCAGAAACGGTGGCTGTGGGCACCAGGTAATGATGTCACGTAGCAACACCTGGCTTCCTCTCCCTAGAGACTAACCTCCTTAGACTTTCTTCAGCCCAGGAACCCAACTTGCTTTATAGCCAGATGGAAACATTTTATACTTTAACCAAATGTCTGTGAAGTGTTTTCCCATGCCTCACCTCATTTGATCCTCACAGAAGTCCTGGAGTAGGTAGATATGAGACTCAATGGAATCCTATTTTCTCTTCATTAGCTGGAAAATGGAGATTTAGAAATGGAGATTCAGAAACTTGATTCGACTGAAAAGAAGAAATGGTGGACCTTGAAAATGACTTCAGGTTTTCTCACTGCATAGCATATAGTCAAACACTGCTGTGGTTAAATATTTTACCCTTTGTTCTCCCTGTGATCTACAATAATAATCTGCTTCATGTTGATATTTACTGCTGTGTTGCTGACAATTACCTAAAAGAGAAGTTGGGGTGTTTCACTGAGCTGGAAAAAGTTTAGCTAAATCAGCAAGCAGGTCTAATTAAGCAAGTTTATCTATATACTAGTAGACCTGCACATGAATCCATGCACTAGTAGGTCACTGCCACCCTCCTATAGCTCTCTGCCCATTGCCCCACCCTCCTGTTGCTCCCCCCGCCCCCCCCCTCATAGCTTGTTGCCCTGCCTTCTCCTGTAGCTCTCTGCCTCCTGCTTGCTTGCTGGCCTGCCCCCTCCTGTAGCTCTCCGCAGCC
The DNA here is from genome assembly GCA_004026665.1 of Murina feae. Lineage (NCBI taxonomy): Eukaryota > Metazoa > Chordata > Mammalia > Chiroptera > Vespertilionidae > Murina > Murina feae. Next base: position 76,119 of record PVJC01000063.1, on the reverse strand, counting down.
CACTTGTACCTCGCTGGCCCACCCTCCCGCTGATCCATGATCTGGTCGTGATGTGCTTTGTTGTTACACCTTGCATAATGGATAATTAGCATATTCCTATCTTATTATATAGGATATAAAGCTCTTGCTGGCGCCAATTGCACATGTGTGCTTTGATATGTCATTGTCGATTGTGAATTTGGTTCACACTTCTATTATAGAGTCAGGTGAACAGTGATGTTAAAATATTTCTTCTAATTAATTTCCTTTCAATGTGCACAAATTTGTGTACCAGGCCATTAGTTGGATATAAAATCAGAGAAAGAGTTAAATTATATAGTGCCCATGAGCCATCAAAAGGATTTCAACTTTTACTCCAAGGGATGTGAAAGCCATCTGATTTGTTTTGAACTGAGGAGTTCAGTGCTGTAACAGCATCTTCATTCAAGTGGCTATATTGTAAAGAGTCTGAAGAGATAGGTTAAAGGCTGAATCAGGGAGATAAATTAAGAGATTATTCTAAGAACTCAAGAGAGAGATGGTGATGGCTTGGGTTAGGGTGGTAATATCTATATGCACTTACTTCTCCTACACAGAGTAGATGATTAAGTGGACAATTCACAGCTCTGTCTATTGGAAAGTTCTTCCCTCTTTATTGTCTTTCAAGGTCACCCTTGATAAGTTCCCTACTAGGGTTTGCCATAAATTCCATACCACATCTTTTCCCACCATGGACACTCCAATACCATGAACATGTATAAACTCTTGTCATTACTACTAGCGTCTCTAGCCTTTGCACTTTCACTCTTCACTCATTGAATCATGTAGCATTTGGTCTATAATAGCAACTCTCGGGTCACTGATTTGTTCTCAGTCCTTTAGTGTATACTTGAGAAACTCCCCCTCCCACCCCCCAGTACTTTTTATTAAATTGCTTTTAAATCTATTTAAGAGATTCATATAAAATCTTCAAATTTTTATTTTCTATTTACAAAGAATTCCAATATCTATATAGGATGGATGGGGTATTTGGAGAGAATTATATTTTAAAAATGTTTAAAATCTCATAGTTTAAGGAAACCCTACCAACAAAGGACCATGGAAATTCTCTTCCTGAAAAGCTGATTTCAAATGTTTTTCATGACTCAACCACTATTTATTTTAATTCTCTCTAGGCATGAAATGACTTTTTGAAAAAAAATTTATTAAAGTTGTTTATAGACATATTTCCTAGTCCAATAGCCATAAACATATTTTTTCTGGTTTGAATAAAAATGAAAAATAATGAAATGTGTAGCACATTTGGTACGTGTGCATCTCAACTGTTTTTTTTTTTTTTTTCTCTCTCTCTTTTTTGGGCAAGAGTTGCTCTGGTGAAGAGATAAGGGAGAGCTTTCCAACAAACCACCCACATTCTCTCATAAAAATGAGGCCAGTCTTGGTTTCGGTCCAACCAGGTTGGCTGCCTGTAATTCATTATCAATCTTTCCCAGAGCTCTATAGCATCTCCCCCACTCCCTTGTCACAGCAGAATTCTAATCAGGCTTTTTCCCCCCAAGCGAAGGATTTCTCCATGCTGGCTCAGACCTGGTTTGGAACATTTTATTGGCAATACCGGTGTCATATTCAGGAAACACAGACTTTTGTCAGACTGGATTAGCTTGAATGACAAGTATCAATGGTCAACTACATTTGAAATATTGTTCAAGTACCTAGAAATAATAGGCATTACAATTCATTCTGTTCACTGCAACAAACCTCTAAAGATTTCATGTCCTCCGTGGAACCGCCATACTGTAATTGTTATTTGGAACTTAATGTAACCTCAACAGCAGTGGAGACAATACAGTCCTCTCATTACGCACATGCTCGAGGATCGTTTATTTTAATGCTTTCAAATAAATATGTTCCATGCAGCACACCACAATAAATAAGGAGCAGCAACGTTCTTCTAGTAAATCCATTCACAATGTGAGTCACCATGTAAAACACCACATTGCAAGTCTTTGGCCCTGTACCATATCATGGAGCACACCACATCTGCACCTAATCATATCTGGCTTCATATGGATTTAATAGGACTATGCCAGAAGTGCATGTAAGCACAAATTTAACCAGAGGTTTCCAGCTATTAAATACAGCTACTAAGTAGTTAAAAGGCAACAACTAAACCAGTAAAGGTCCCCCCCACCCCAAACGCTCGCCCTTATTTTTGAGGCAGAAATATAAAGATAAAAATGCTCTGGTGAATTTCAGATTAGTGGCGCCAGGGTGGGATACATTTAGAGCAAAGCTGGCACAATAGGGCACCCGAAATGTCACTGCAACACTGATACAGATGGACACGGGTCACGGTGGGATGGATGACTGTAGAGGCTGAGCTCTAGAAGGCGGAGGTAGGGCTGGGGTGGGGCGGCTCACTTCCACTAGGCAGACAGCTCCACGGTGCCTTCCTCCTCGCTGTCAGCTCTGTTGGCACGGATCTCCACGAGGGTCCTGGCAAATCGGGTCCATTCATCGTTGTGGGGCACTGCCAGCTGCAAAGCAAATGAATGGGACATGGTGAACGAGATGGCGTTACGCCTGAGGGCCTCGAAGCCGGCATGACTGCAGCTCCTGAAGCTGGTGTTCCCCTCGGAAGGTAAAGGCAAGAGGATCTTCATTCTTCTTTCTTGAATCAGTTGGATTCCCTGAAGTGCTGCGCTGAAACCGGCAACATAGGGGAGCACTGCCACGTCACTCACAGGAGCAAGGTCACTCATGGAATTCAAAAAACTTTAACAAGTTGTGTAAACTCTGCTATTACGTGTAACAGCCACATTCAAGCACCTTTGGTAATGAAAAGTTCATCATAAGCAAACCAGACTTACAATGGACACAACAAGTAAAAACGGCCACATTGACTAGGATTTTGAAATAACTGTGGCACTGTCTTTCTAAGTCAATGCTATGGGTCTTTCTTTTAAAAGTGTTAATGCCATGCCAGCATAGCTCAGTGAACCAGGAGGTCACAGTTTGATTCCTGGTCAGGTTTTTGGGCTCAGTCCCCAGTAGGGGGCATGAAGGAGGCAGCCAATCAATGATTCTCTCTCATTGATGTTTTTCTCTCTCCCTCTCCCTTCCTCTCTGAAATAAGTGAAAATATATTCTGAAAATATGAAAGTATTGTTAATGTGCCAATATACATGACGAAAGTCTAGCTACAGATACAAAGAAATCTTACTACTATGAAATAATGCTTTGGCTTTTCCAGCAAGATCTTATATGATACCTATGAATAATAGTTGTAGTAGCTAAAATTTACCAAAAATTCTATTCATAGTATTTCACATGTATTAATTCATTCCTCACAACAATCCTATGCAGGGTAATATTAGGGTTTCATTTTACAGAAGAAGGAATCAAGGAACAGAAAAAAATCACCCTACCAAGCTTGCAAAGCTAGCAATATCAAAACCAAGATCATCTGGTTCTAGTATTTACAGTCTTAGCTAGTATGCTATACCGATTCACTAAAAATGGGACTTCAAAAATTTCTCAAAGACTATCTTCTTCTGTGCACAATTCAGTGAAGAGAAAATTGCCCCCACCCACCATGAATTGCATGCAGAAATTTCCGTTAGCTGATTTAAACAGTAACAATGTTTCCGCATAACATCCCAAAATGAAGTGCTTAAAGAAACCAGGGAAGTGATTGGAATAGAAAAGAGAATTATTTGAAACTGAGAAGCAGGGTCAAGTAGACAGACATCTCACTGGTTTTCAGATAGAACAAAATTGATTCAGAGTGCAAAGCCGTTTTCTTGGAGGATTACTCCACAAAATGGCACAATCCATCTCTATAGGCACTAGTGCTACATGCGCTATCCACATTTTCTATAAACATTAATAACATGTTCATTCTAATTGATATACATTATTTTAAACTATAAACAAGGCAGCAAATAAATCTAAGCTTAGAAATCACTTCCACAGCTGAAAAAACTACCCACTATATGGAACCAAACGATTAGAACTTTAAACTTTTATCATAGGGGATGAGAGTCTCAGATACTATCTGTCCAAAACAACTTACTGGAGAGTGGATCACCTTTCTACAAAGCATGTCCTTCAATTAATGTTCTAGTAAATGTTTCAAGAGTTTATTTCTGGAAATAATGTACAAGTAATGAAATTCTACTTATTTTGAGAAATGGCATACCAATAAGAATTCTCATTTAGTCATATGAATGTGTTTTTGAATGGTTAAATACTTCCCTAGTTATTAAAATGAATTCAAATTTGTGTTTAGCATTCATTTTAATGTTATTCACTAGAATGTATTGAATAACACTGTCACTCCTTTGCTCAGTCCGTTTTCTTACTTTGGGCTCTGTTCCTAGGTTCTATTATTCTTCATTTTTCTCTTCAATTTTAGAAAACATTGCACTGGAGATATGAAGCCCATACAATATATGATCCAAAAGAGCTAACAAAAAGCAAAAGCATGCCCTAACCGGTTTGGCTCAGTGGATAAAGCATCAGCCTGCGGACTGAAGGGTCCCAGGTTCAATTCCGGTCAAGGGCATGCACCTTGATTGCGGGCACATCACCAGTGTTTCTCTCTCATTGATGTTTCTAACTCTCTATCCCTCTCCCTTCCTCTCTGTGAAAAATCAATAAAATATATTTTTTAAAAAAGCAAAAGCAGGATAGGGTTCCTATAATATTTACATGAGATAACTGATCCATTTCTTTTCTCTCTTCCAACTCTTGACAAGTCTTCCAAAAGAACCACACACCAAAAGCCCAAGAAGAGACAAAATCTAATCATGATAATGTATTTATAACTTTTTTTCCTATAAGGAGTTTACTGTTCATAAAGATCAATATGCTCTGAGAGTTTGGCTCCAAAACATAACACTAGATTATTGGTATACTTGTACAAATTTAAGTTAACATATGACATCATATGTAATGTTTATTGATACCAACATCTAGAAACTATACACTAAAATAAGACAATAGGTAAATATGTTTACCCAGTTTCATGTGGTAGTGATAGCAAGACTGTTAAGAAATGACTAATAAAAATTATGAAACATTAAGGTTGGGATATGTGTTCAGATACAGTTGGGGACAGAAGTGAGTATCACTTATGACATATAGAGTTGCACATCTAACTTTTCAAAAATAAATTTTATTAAATTTAAATGTTTCTCATAAATACATGAAAATACCCTACAATGGAACTACATTTGACCTTCTCCATGGGGGTGAAAATAGTAGTACTACAGTACTAATACTTGTCCTTAAAAATACAGATTATCCTTCATAAAAGGTTTCACAGTATTCTAACATATTTTGACCTTCTTTTGATTTGTGAAAGTTTCACTTAGTTTGGAAAAATATTAGAAGTCTTTTTTTCCAAAACTCTGTCTGTCAAGTATTCTCTCTCCAGAATATCATAAAAAACACAAAAATGCTAGTTTGCTTCAGTTCACACAAAATTCTAGAGTTGAACACAATAGAAACACAGATGCTTCCAGAGACTTAAATTGACCTACCTTATCCTATTATATGTTTTCATCTAGTTGACTATAAAAATAACCCAAGATGATTGTAATGTTAGATTTAGAAGGTGAACTGTAGACTGCCCCATTTTTAGAATTAAATATCACCATCAGGAAGCACTTTAAGTATAATCGTAGCTTGAATGTGTGAATGTGTGCTCACAGGCTGTTTCCACACCCAAAGTAATAATTTTGGGCATTTGACTTCCTTGTGTGGAAGACCTAACAAGCAAGACCCCTGTACATTTTACAGCTCTGGCTGGAACAGCCTCTGTCCAGACAGCACTGTCCTTCCTACCCTGGGCGGTGGCTGGCTCTTCTCATCTGGTCCTCTCTGATTAGAAATCGCTAGAAAGGAGTCTCACAAGCACAAATACATCTGGGACTTTCTCTAGGTGACTTTTAATCCAGTAATACCTCAATCATTAAGAAAAATATTTGCTCATGTTTTTTAGTTAAAGGAAAACTCTGCCCCAGATCCTTCTAACCAGTATACAACTTTATTCCATCAGCATAGAATAAAGAGCACCAACTGTGTGCCAGGTACTACGCTGAGAACTGAAGATATAGCAGTGAATCATTTTGCCATATGACGGCTATGAAATGCAGATGGAAATTAATGTATCATATTTTCTGAGATCAAAATGTGTGGTAATGGCATAGGATTTTTTAAAACTTACTGACATTCAAAATATGAAGAGCTTAAAATTTACCCTCTTATGGTGACAACTGCAACATTTCCTGGTATGTGTTATGTGTCAAGCAAGTAGCAGGAAATGAATGGCATGGTAATGACACGGCTTCAGCATCTTCAAGCTTCTATCAAGGCATTAAAGGCTAAAACTAGAGCATTGCTATGGCTTTTTCTCCTAAAAATAATAGTTTAAAATAAATTTCAAAGAGTTTATATTTGTGATAGGAAAAATATTCACAACTGTCTAATGGTGATGGTTAATTTAAATCAATTAAAAAGTCTACTGGAAGCACCATGAAGAAAATAGCCCATAGTCATACCGTAAGAACACAAAGTTTGTCTAGTATTGTACCAAGTCAGAGTGGGTCTGGAAATGTTTTCCTCCTTCAGATTCACTGGCTGAAGCCCACATCCTAGGTCAGGATGACTCAGATTTTCCCTCTGCTTCAGATATGGTTGGTTCACCCTCAGCCCGTTAGGTGAATGTTTTGTAAAATTTTGCTAAATGTATAAAGCATATTTATGCCCAAAATACTCAGGCCTCTGATGCCTGAGATAAGAAAACCTTAGCTCTATGAGTGACCACCTTTTATAGATATGATGTGACCTTATTTTTACAGCCAAGACCAAAAAGGTAGTTTCTGAGGTAGCAATTTGGCCTGAGGAGGAGGTAAAATGAACCTTAGATTTGAACAGGAGACTTAAGTCCTGCTCTCATCTTGGTTACTGCCAATGGCTAGGCACTTAACCTCTCATTGCCTGAATTGTAAAATGGGATGATGATGTCCAACCCATTTATCAACAGAGATGTGGAGAGGATGAGAACGGTAATCTAAGCGGAGAAAATACCACGAGTTCAACACAGAATACTCATACACTCTTTTTCTCTAAAACATGACTCAGATTGAACAGGTTCTTAAAAATGATATGTAAGTGAATGTTACCAATTCCATAACATTTATGTGGTTTGGTTTTTGTTTTCTTTCAGATGTAATTCTGCTATTTGTGATGGGAGGACTTTAAGGAACAGGGCACAGACCTCTCTCTAAAAAGTAAGAAATAGAATTATAGGGTGCTGAATGATTTACTAAGGACAACAGAACTTTCCCACGTTATTCTGGTCATATGGCACAATCAGAAGCCTCACCCTTTTAAGAAATGCCAGTATGCCAGGCCAGAAGGGCAAGCCGGCAGGTCATGCGGGTTTTGAATCACCTGCTAAAAGATTCTAAAGATTATTTTGAATATTCTAAGATTCGTGGAAGACGAAAGGTGATCTTAATAAAATGCGAAAGTGCAAAAGTTGTTGAGAAATCATGAAAACTGAACATTTTAGTTCCTCTCTGCCTCACCACTTCTGAGGCTGTGTCATGGATCTGTCCTCTCCCCTCTGCCTGAGTGGCCTGGAAGGTTCCTCTGGACCCTGCTCCACCCTGTCCCTAAACAGCTCATCAGCTAAACATGGGATGTCTTGCCTGAGCTTCTGGTGCATGTCAAGGGAGGCACAGGCTGCAGAATAACTCGATTTGGAGAATGGAGGCAGGTCATGCGTTCTGTCCCAGCTGCTGCTCACTTGCTGTGTGACCTTAGGAAATGTGTTTTAGCATCTCTGATCTTCAACTTCATTTGTGAGAAAAGATTTTTGAGACCCAGCTCCTAGGAGTAGGGAGCATGACCAAAAAAAGAGGGTAGCCCAGTCCTTGGTACAGTATAAACCCCAAATAAATGATGCTGGTTTCCCTCCTTAATGCTTATTTCCCTCTCCTCCATTTTGTTCTTTTTCCTTTTGTTTTCGCTCCCTTCCCCCTTTTTAGTCTTTCATTTTCTACTGTTCACTTATATAGAGCTGTATTTTTAGAAGTATCCTTTATATTCAATCATATTTGATTCCTTTGAAGCCCACCTAAATCATTTCCTAAATAGTCACACTTTTAATAACAGTTAAGTTCCAGGAGCTCGGCCTGGGGAAGAGGTTCATTCCGTTCACAAGACAAATTCTGCCGGAGTACTTTTCATTGCTCATTTCAAAAATCAAACTTAAAGCCACGATTCTCTGAATATGCACAGGTGTACACATACACACACACACACACAACACACACACGTACTTTTTATTTTTTAAATAGAACTAACACAGCTTTAGCTAGCTATTTCCTTGTAACAGCACTTTCTTCAGTGTGCGTCTACATTTTTAGCTCAAGTCGGAAGGCCTTGTAACCACGGGACCTGCTGCTATAAAAATCAAATGACTTTTCATAACCAGGGTTACACACACAAATATCATTCATGTGTCCCCTTTTATAAGCACTCGGCTAACCATTCTGAACAGTCCTCAGTCAAGCCTCCCTCATTTGTTAGTAATTTTAAAGGGTTTATAGTACCTAGCAACTGATTTTAAATAGCTGCCTTATCTGCCTTCGCTCCTACCAGCCCAATGCTGTATTTTCTTATGGTTAAAAATATGTGTCTCAGGCATTGCTTAGTATAAGAGTAGGTTAATTAAAAAAATATATATATTTTTTATAATTAAGACAGAAAAATATTCCGTAATTTCTCTTTGGTTTCTTGGAAATATTACGCATGGCAAACAAATTAAAGTGAGTAGGACTCTAGGCTTCGGGATAAATATTCCGTGGATGTGTAGTTCATCAGCACCTTTGTAATCTTCCAATTACATGGAATCATTAAAAAAAAGGCTGGGGCGATTATGTTAACCATGGATTCTGAATAGATACACAACAGTTCATCTCCTGCAATAACCTAAATATTAAAGTTTTCTTACAAATTACCTTTTCACTTTAACACACATTGATTTTTTTTGTTTTGTTTTGTTTGGTTAGGCATTTACAGAAACCAAGGAAGCAAATGTGGGATTCCACAGAACCACTGCTAAACCCCTTTAAGCTCTAAAAGCTTTTTTAAAAGTACAATTATTAATGGCACCCCGATTCAGGAGATTGTGGAGTTACTGGTATACAAATACACGTTTGTGTTCGGAGGAAGCCTATACTTTTTAGGGCAATTCCCTTTGCCACACACACAGATGGAAGCAAAGTGGGAGGTAATAAGCAATGAAACAGCCGCTGGAACGACCAAGCATACTCGCTTCACATAAATACAGCTCCACTGTATTTAACTCTTGGAGAGTCTAGCATCACTGGTAACAATGGATGAAACCACGGACCAAAATTCCAAGCCAGAATGCAGTACACAGAGGGTGTAAATATACTACAGTGCTCTACCACAAAAAGATATACTGTGTGGTAACAGCATTTACAGTAGTTTAGAGGAGTTCAGAAAGTACAAGCTACATTAATCTCTATCCTGTAGCATCTGCTACTAACCAGTCAGCGGGTTAAAATTTCTGTGAAATTCAGCAGCAAGCTAACCTATAGTAGTCTGATGATATGTGACTATATTTGGTGAAGAAAGAATTTCTTTAATCTGAAGATCCTATCTAAGAGAGTCCTCATCCACCCATGAAGCGTTCGAGCTCTGTGCTTATGATCCCTTCCTTGTATTTTTAAATTAGTGGTTGGCTTTTATAGCATGTTTGTTAGAACAACACTTTTAAAAAATCCATTACCACCCAATTAAGGAAAGAAATAAAGGTAGGACATTAAAGGTCAAAAGTAAATAGTAACAAATATGGGTCTATATCACTTTCAATAAGCCAGCAAACATCAAAGGAAATACTTAATTTTTAAACACTATACTCAAAAACACAACAACAAACCCTTAAAAACATTCATGTTAAAATCTAGTGTTATAGGAAGAATGACAAAAATTCAGAAGTTTTTACCTGTGAAGGAAAAAAATAAATCACACAGCTGGAGAAGAAAGAGTCAATTCACTAAGCTTTAAAGATACCCTTGTTCACATTTGTATTAAATCTTATCACCTTCCTTTCTTCAAAAATCTCTTAAGCATTATTTTTTTCTATTATTTGTAACAATCTATTTCTCTGTCCGAAAGATGGGAAAAATGCTAACAACATTGGCTGATGGGCAATAATGGAAAATAAACTTTTTAAACTTCAATTACCACTCTTTTTCCATAACAGAAAAGACCAAGGAATGACAGGAAAATGAGAAAGCATGTGCTACTCAAGCCGATCTGTCATATTAGCGGACTAAACATATATCCCTACTCTTCTTGATATTTATTGACTACAGATTTTCTAGTAAATTCCTAGCAACCATTGCATCTAAGCAGTTTTGACAAAGAGAAGGCTTATTGATAAACACCTTAAAAACATCTACCAAGGTAATAAAAGAAATGTCATTCCCTCCTATTGAATGTTTGGGTATAAAAGAGGTATTTTTATAATGTAGCTCATGATTTACCATATCTATAGTGTCCAAAAAAAGCACAATGAAAAGGAAGCATTTTTCCAGTGGTTTGATAACTATTTGAATCAACTGTTAGGCTTTCATTACACTGGTGGCCAAATACTCACTTTTACAAGCACAGAGGGGGTAAGGGGGGGGGAGGGAGGGACTGGGACAGAGATGGGGAGGAAAGACAAACATGCTTTTCTGAATGTATTTTCTATATACCCTTTCTGTGCAAATATAGTTAAAGGGATTATTTTTTCCTGTCCATTAATCTATAGCCAACGTGGAGGCTGTATTCTGAATGCTTCACACAGCTACGCTTTCCCTTAACCTTCAACTTTCGCATGTGAAACTTGCAGTCACCCAACTATTTATTGTCTGCCTGTTACTCATATGAGCCAGGCGCTGTGCTAGACCAGGATGGGGTACTGAAACAGACAACTGTGAGTATCTACTTTGTGTATGTGCCTGTGTATGTTTCTAATCTCTCAAGATTAGAAACTCTACTGAGGAATGCGATTAACCCAAGGAAGTCTGCCAAAGTGGTTTTGTCCCTCTAAGTCAGTGGTTCTCAACCTTCCTAATGCTGCGACCCTTTAATACAGCTCCTCCTGTTGGGGTGACTCCCAACCATAAAATTATTTTCGTTGCTACTTCATCACTGTAATGTTGCCACTGTTATGAATCGTAATGTAAATATCTGATATGCAGGATGTACTTAGGCGACCCCTGTGAAAGGGTCTCCCTTTGGGGGTCGCGACCCACAGGTTGAGAACCGCTGTTCTAAGTCAACAGGTTGGCTGTTCTTTTTAGGACCCCAGAAGATGTCCACTTGTTACCTAAGAATCCTTAATGCTAAGACAAATAAAACATAAAAGATTTCATCTACGTGTTGAAAAACTGTTGGCGGGCCATTAGGAGACAGATCTTAGGGAATGAGCCACAGGCCAGTTTCATTTGCCAGCCAGAAAAGAGTGCAAAATTTCTTCTATAATGTTCAGCTTTGAGTTTACCGAAATGATAAATAATTCATGTTTTCAAAAGTAAAAGATGTCCTGGCACCTGACATCCTCAAAAATTTGTGCAGACCTGCCTTGAAATTAGAATGTAATGATTCATTCATTTCTGCATTTTGCAAGTCCAACCTATATGGTATATAAATGTTACACATACACATGCCTAAGCAGATATTTGATTTCTTATTATATTTCGGATATACCAATAAGAGCACACACACTCATGGAAGAAGCGCATAACTCTCTGTTTCTATTCAGGTTAGTGTTCATCGACTCACAGATGACTGGAGCCACTTCATGCTCGGCTGGTCCACGCTGTGATTTGAGGCTACTGTTCTAAGCAGTAATTTTTCCAGATAAAACTTAGCAGTTTTGGAATTCTAAAACTAAACACACTTTTGTCAGCCATAAAAAAAATTAACACTATAATTAGTGACTGCTTCAAAATCCAAACTGCTATTGAAGATGACAGTTTGAAACCACAGAAGAATCATAAAAGATGATTAATTATACAAACTGGCACTTGTTTCTGAAGGTTTACATTCATAGGCCGCTTGCCACCGAAATGGAAATATATGAAGTTCACTGACTACTGCAAATTACTACACACACATATTAATTTGGTTTTCATAAAATTAAACATTGGGGTTTTCTTTTCATTGAATCAACTACTCCGTAATACATAAAAGTCATAAGTATTTTCTTATCAATTAAGAAAAAAAAGTGCCCTGAAAAGATATTAATCCTCTAAACCTATTTTCATAAACTAATGCTACCTTAATAAGCACACTATTTATATAATAATTAGTTTAATCATGGTCTTTTACATATATAATTATCAAAATGAAAGCCATTGCTACTACATTCACTATAAGATAATTATAACATCAATTGGAATAGTGCCTTTTCTTTTTAAATTAAGCACTTTTCCTAGAAGAAATCAAGTTAATACTAAAATGACAATCATACATTTTAACTAAATTATTTTATTTTAAATACGTATAATTTATTATGGCAAGGAAATGAATTAATATATTATTTCAAAGTAGCTTATTTTATATAATTATATTTATTAGCACCCCAAATTTGCCTATACAAATATGCCATTGTGCTTTTTTACTTAACTGCATAGTGTTGTGGCTACGACAATAAAAATTCAGGCAAAACCTGAAAAGTGCAGTTGAGAATTTCGATGCTTAGTTTCTAGGTCACTACATATCTAGATATTAGCAGAGCTAAGTATGTGCATTTTCGGTTTTTATCTCGGTCGGTATCTCGTATGATGGAATGGTTTATGCCAAAGTTGTCTTTAGCATGGAGGGAACATCAGAAGCAGTGTTTCTCATCAGCTAAAGAAAAAATATGTCTTCATTTGAAGAACAAGCTGGTACTGCAAAGACCTCCAAGCATCTTGCAACTCATGGCCACACTCCCTTAATGAGAAACACAAGTGTGTGGGGTGATTCTAACTGGACTTAGGAAAGCTGAGCCCAGCCCCACTCCCTGCTTCCGGAGGCTGCCAGAGCGCAGGCAGGCTATCGGGTTCGTCAGCAGCAGGGGATAATGGCCTTCATAAAGCACAATAATCAGACGGGCTGATTTCATATGAATGTCGTTCTTTTTCATTAAGGAACTCTTACTTGAATTAACCACGAAATCTCAGTTGAACTTCATATTTTGTGTTCTGCACTCCCCCTTCCCTATGGAGGGGGTTGTGTATAGGGGCACCAACTTCTTGTGGAAAATTGATGAAGGCCCTGTCCTACTTGAGGTAGTTCCACAAAGCAAACAATTATTGCTTAAGCGTAATCCACTTAAAACCATAAACATATTGTATTTGTTTTATGTCACTCAAATCCTATTTAACTCCCAGCACTTCCAGTTTCTCAGATGCTACCAGAGCAAAGAGCTATTTAAAGTGCAAGAGGAAGGGCTCACCGAATCTTTTATTATTATTCTAGCTGGCTACGAAAACCGGGAGGCACTTTCTATGGCCCTTGTACATGTTACCTGGACCGTCATTCCAAACTGTATTACTTAGGTCACTTTTCCTGGTGGGATTTCTAATAAAATCTTTATTCTAAGTATTCATTTCAGTTTTAAAATATATTTAAATGTACACTGAAGTTCATGCTTTACGTTTCCCGCAGTTATATTTGATCTCTCCTATTCACCTGCATTTTTCCTGTTTCACAATTTTTCAAGGACCTTTTAACATACTAACAAGTGTCAAATGTATTGTATTTACTGAAATGTGTATTGAAATGACCAGCCCCCCAAAATAGTCCTATCAAACAAGGTATCTGAAATGTTGCTGAAGTTCAGGGTTAAGAGGTCAAGACGAACGCACGTTTTCTTAGATAATGAGTTGTGAGTGGGATCCCAAACAAATGCAGCCAGGGCCAGAAGACCTGTTCACCTCTCAAATTACAGATTTCAAGGTGCCATTTTATTTCCCAAATTCTTCTTTCACCTGAACCCGGGTTTGGAATTTTATCACTTGACTGCGGCAGAAATATAACCAGGGATTGGAAACTTCTGTGTGTTTTTCACAAGTGAACACATCTTCCCTGGAAGAGGTTAATGGAAAACGACATAAAAAGGCGGTGGAAGATAAACTGGGTCTTTTAAAACTGGAGCTGCAAACAGCTCTCTAACTAGTTCAGATAAGCAGCAAACACCGTGGTGAGGGGATATTCATGACAGCGGCGTCTGCGTGACAGCGCACAAGCATTCTCGGTGGCAACGGGCTTTCTCTAAAACACATTTGCAAGGACGACAGGTAGATAGGCCGACTATCAATCATCAGCACACGTGAATAATTCCATCCTCTCTGGCCCATGTGCTGTGAAAATCGGCTTCACAGATGTGGAAAAGCTTGCTCTTCAGTCCAGGAGCCATGGCAGTGAGTAATTTTTATGTTTAATTCTTTAGAATATGTGTTCACACATCATTAAAAAAAAATTCAGCCATGATTAACAGCTCTCTACGAGTGGATTCTGAAGCAAAATGTTCTCAATGTTTTCAGGTCGTATTTGCCGTTAATTTATGACTTGCTATCTTACCCACGTTTCAGTTAATTGAATGGGAGCATACGGCTCCAAAACAAACAGGCTGCAATCCCATAGTCTGGAGAGAAAAAGCCTCAAAACTTATTCAAGAGCTAGGCTCGGTTTTATTTTTTTTTATTTTAAATCTTAGAAAATTTAAATGGTGCATGCAACCACTGTCTGTGGAAGTAACATTTAAGATGCACAAATAGAATAAAATTACAGCCAAATCATAACAAGGGGTCGTTGCCGTCGTTTATTGATTTCACATAACTTCCATTTATGCTAATGGAATTAAGCACCTGCTCTGCAAAGAAAATAGACCCCTATCTGTGAAAATAAGTGTGTACAGTATATTTTCCAGATGCAGCACTGAAATCAAACAACCGAAAACGCGTGCTATATAAACAAAGCATCATGTGGCCTACCTGAAAACACTGCTGTTTTATAATTTACCTCCTGAGTCATAGGCCCAGAGATATTATTTGTGCCTTTTCTATTCCAATGTAACAAAAAGGGGGGGAGGAGGATGGGAAGGCGGGGCGGGGGAGATGGACAAACTCAATCTGGTGATTTCAGTGAGCTCACACGCAATCCTCTGTTTACCCCTTCAGAAGTTCATGATAAATTGTAACAGTAAAGGTGGATTCCAGCCACTGTTCTCTGCCATCATCTTAAAAGCCTTGGAGGATAGTTGTATATACTCGAGGAGGCATGATAGTGGGGACATTATGCTGGGACAGGAGGTGAAGCAGACAGCTGTTAAGGACTGGCTGACAGCAGAGTCCCTTTCGCGCATGCCTTCTAGTTGACTGTGAGGTCTCACCCCTAGACACGTCTACCTGGACTTGAATGGTGCTGTCCCCATTGGTAGTGACAGAAGTCTCTCGTCAGGGAGTTCTTGACAATGGAGTGGATGGAGAAAGGCTGTCTCTCTTTATTCCAATTGTACTAGGCAGCATAGAGACCTTCCCCCAAACTCTATTATACTTTCAGCTAAAATTACGGTGTGATCAGAACAGGGCTGTGGGAGAATCAGAATATCCAGTATGGTTTCAGCTCTATTTTTATTGGCCTCATGATGTTTATAATGTAAAGTCACTGCTATTTTTATTCAACATTTTTAAATAGTCTTAAGAAACAGGTGATAATAAGAAAAACATACGGCATGTACTACATTTAACCACATTTCTAAAGATTTCTCCTTCTTCGTAATGGTCTAGATCAAGGCCAGAATTTGTCATTTCTGTTTTGCATCATGGGCAGTATTAAGAGCAATGCTCCCACGGACAGGACCGGAGACATAATTTGCAGGGCTCAGTGTAAAATGCACATGCAGGGTGCCTCGTGAAAAATCTTCTGAACAATTGCAAGACAATGACTGCAGAGGACTAACCCAAGCTCAGGGCTCCTCTAAGCACTGGGCCCATGCGACTGCACAGGCTGCACACCGGGAAGCCAGCCTTCCTCTTGGAACATGACCTTGGCAACACATAGCCTGTTGTCCGCTCCTTTCTCCTCGGCCTAACGGAGTTCCCAGGGGATTCCGCCGTGGGAGAATGAATGTACCACGTCTTCCCACAGACACCTCTCCAGTGTTTGAGGTCCTAGGAAAATGGATCAACAAAGTGTACTCTAAAAACTACCATTTAGTGTTTTATACAGATTGTATTCTAAGGCTTATTTAAAAGCCTTTCATCTTCTTTCCCAGAGGGTTCCACAGAACAAGGTTTTCCGTCCTAAGGCCAGCATGACCCTAGCGAGGGGTTCATTTTTAATGGGGACCAGCGGGCCAATTTGGAGCATAGTCTACTAGCAATCTGATCCTCAGTGCCATATTTTTTTTTTCTCTCTCTCTCTCTATTTTTAAATCACGTCCTGCTCAAATCCTTCCCTCCGGTCAGCCTTGCACCAGCCTTACATTTGACCTCACATTCTAAAAGTTCAGGTAATTGGAAGGTTGGCAAGGGTCTGTGGAGAGGGTGCCTTTTCCTCCCAAGCAGTTATGTTCTGTCAGTTCTAGGCTGGGGGTGGGGACGGCAGTAATCACAGCAACCTCAGCATCTGCCACCTCTCAGAAGTGGGCTTTACCTGAGCTCAGCTGTAGACAAGCCATCTTTCCTTTCAGTACCTGGAGCCTCTACAGAGTTGGTCTTCAGAGATTTAGAACAAGGTTTAGAGATGAACAAAAAGAAGACTCCTTCCCTTTTTCCCTTGGAAGTAAATGTGAGGTAAATTTGTAAATACCTTACAAAAATACTGAAGAAAAACTCTATGGTTAAGACAAAATTATCTTGTGAAGTCTGAGTTTTTCTGAGCTGTAGATGGCTTTGTATAAGAGCAATACAGAGAAGACCATGCACATGTAGAAGCCTACCCTGAGTTTTGGTCATTCAGAGAAGGGCTAGAAGATTATAAAATTACCTACTCTCAATAAAGTAGTATATCCTTTCCCTCGCTCTGGCAGTGAATTTGTAGGGATAAACAACCTTACAAATTGTTTGGCCTATTATATGTCACAGAGATTCTTCTTTAGCCTGTCTAGACTCCAGACAATAGGCGAGACTGGCCTACCGTTGGCAGACATTTCTACAGTCTGTAATATCACTTAGAAAAGCAAGGGCAATAATACAAAAATGAAAACCAGCCTGACCTGCCGGTACGACGGTAGAAATACGAGTCTAACAACGCTTTACAATTTAGAAATGATGGTAGCAACCTAGCAAGAAGTTTGAGCAGCCACATATCAGCCAAAGCAACTTTTGCAAAATCATTTATATGCCCCGAATGAGGCATATTCAAGTAATTCTGTCCACAAAATAGAAAATCGCTTTCATCACAGAAAATTCTGTATATGTTTTGTATTTTCTTATTGCATAGAGAGAGAGAGTGTGTGTGTATGTGTATATATTACATATAACATATAAAACCACAAATATATGTATATTTATAATATTTGTGGTCAACATACAGACTTTTAAAAAGGCCTGTCTCTGAATAAACTAGGTTGTTAAACTAGTCTGTTTTTCAGCTCTCTTGGATAAAATGATGTTGCATATAATCTTACAAGAATTAAGGGACATTATGTATAAGCAAGGGAGGTGGAGAAAGGGTTTTTTAAAATTTCACTCCACTGCATCTCTGAACATCATTTTTCTCTCCCACAATTACATTTGTTATAAATAAAGGAAAGAAAGGGAGATGGAGGGGGGAAAAAAGAAACCTTGCTTGTTTCTTTATATTTTCTTTCTATGCTAGTTTTTACATTTTCTTAGTAAGGAGCTGATGAAGAATACTTGTTTTTGTTGTTGTTTAATTTATTGTAATGATGACTCAATCAAAAGATGCACTGAATGTAAAGAATACCCGTTGAAGAAAATATTGCTGGGAAACTATCGGCAATATTTTCAATTCAGAGGGTATTCGCTCTCCCAAAGACTCCAAACTGCATCAGTGCTCACCGGACCATCCGCATCTTTGACGCGGGGGATAAATATTAACAGTCTTTGGTGCTGCTGGAATGACTCAGCCTGTGGCATCAGGAGCAATTAGGGGCGTGTCTAATGAAACAGAAAACATGCCATAAAACCGAGAGATTTTTCCAGTTCTTTTATGTAGAGTTGTACCTCCCAAATAGAAAACTCCTATTTCTAAAGTCATTCCATTTCTGTCCCTGGGTGAATTTTTAAAAATTCCCCAAACAACCCCATTTCGTTTATTTCAACACAACCAACTCGACCCTATAGCAGTATGTAAGATGTCATCAACAGTTGCTCTGCAGAACCATGTAGGATTGCTGAAGGTACAGGATGCTGATTGATGAAGCCATGCAGAACGCTTTGCAGTGTGACCAGCTAAGCCCACCATCTACCAGGCATCACAGGGCACTTCCCAGGTTAACACATGTATGCATGCAGATGTGATGTGTTCCCCCCGTGGATGTAAATGTTAGATTCACAGTATGCCCAAATAGCAGCACATAACGTTCTTATTTTGTTTCTTTTGTTTTGCTTGAAAGTTCAATATTTTCTGTCTTTAAGGAAAACATTCTTTAACCTCATCGGAAATGAAGGTTTTTGTCAACACTTTCTTCTAGAATAAAAATAAATAGATATGCTTCAGTACAACTGATTCATAATGTGATATTAAATATAGTCTAATGCTTCAAGGAGATTTTATTGAAATAAAAGATATAGTGTTTTTATGTACCATGATCTTCAATAATACTTAACATACAGGGTGGGCAAAAGTAGGTTTATAGTTTTCCTATGGAAAATAATACAAAATTAGTAGTAATAATAATATGAGAATAAATTCCATGTTTTGCATACTCACAATTGTAAACCTACTTTTGCCCCACCCTGTATCATGTAACAAGACATACCAGACCCCTAGCTGGTTTGGCTCAGTGGATAGAGCATAGTCCTGTGGACTAAAGGGTCCTGGGTTCAATTCCAGTCAAAGGCACATGCCCAGGTTGTGGGCTCGATTCCCAGTGGGGGGGCATGCAGGAGGCAGCCAATCAGGGGTTTTCTCTCATCATTGATGTTTCCATCTCTCTCTCTCCCTCTCCCTTCCTCTCTAAAATCAATAAAAGTATATTTAAAAAAATAGAGATGCCAGAGAGGTCTACCTTTCATATAATACCTTTGAATACCATAAAAACGGAACACAATTTGATTCACCTCAGCCTTTTAATGAAAGAGTAATAGTTTTTGTTTTAGCAAAACACATCAGCTAAACTTGACTTTTTGAAATAAGCAACCAAGTCCAGATCAATGGCAGCATAATGAATCTGGCAAACTTGCACTGTCATGAAGTCGGTGGGAAGTGCATGCTTCGCCCCACGGCAGCTGGGGACCTGCAGTGCTCTGCAGGGAACGTGGGTCACTCCCTATGTGTCCTGCATGTGGAGAGTGGGGGCCAAATTAGGCCCCAAGGAAGTCTCGCCAAACTCCCAGGGAAGTCAATGGAAAGTTGCAAACGCACTCAAGAGGGCTCTTGTGGTCCTCAAGGTCTTGTTAATAATTTCGCTAGGTCTTTAAACGAGATACAGAAGTAAATATATATATATGTATGTACCTCTCCTACGTCGTAGATCCAAATACGGCCTTCAGAGTCCCCCACAGCAACTTCTTTGCCAGCTTGAGCCCAGCGAACACGGTTTAGGGCAGACGCCCCCTCGATGGCCACACTCGCTGTTGGAACCTGCCAAAGAGGTTAGGAAAGAATCTCTGAATATGAACTTAAACATGCGTTTAACTGGATGAGTCACCACTGCCTTCACGAGCATGAAGTAATATATGTCCCCTGCAGAAGTCAAAGGTTTCATTGTTCTTGGGACATCAGATGCCCCACTGTACTAAGGGGTGCAGGGGAGATGCTTTGATGGAAAACGAAAAGAGAGTCTTTTTCCACAATCGATGGGCAGTGAGTGACATAAATATATCTTCAGATTATGCAGGGGGCACCTCCAATGTCCAAACCAATACAACAGCTCCATGTGATACCTCACCACCGCGTCTAGATTTATGGATGAATGGGGAGAGATTTCAGGATTTACAAGGATTAAGGATACTCTAAAAGGCATGAGGGAGGGTGTTGTTTGGTGGAATAAAAGTCATAGTAATATGAGTCTCTAGGGGAAAAAAATACTGATCCCTCAAAACCTCATCAGGGAGGGGATGATCACAAGAAGAAAAAGTAAGCAGATGAAAACTTCAAAACCTCAAATTCTCCTCTTTTTTTTCTTTACTCGCCCCCCCTCCCCACCCCCCCCATCCCCCGTTTGTCCTCCTCCTGGCAGCCCCGGATGTAGGAAGTTCTCATACCTTTGGACATGTCCCCAAGGTGACAACCTGATAGAATGGAGGCAGCAGCTACTGCTAGAAAAGGTCTCATATCTCCTCTAATACACACCTGGGATTGATCCCATTGATAATTGGAACAACAATAACTATTAAAGGGAACCGAGAGTGCCGTGCCGACGTAACCTGAAGTACTGTTACAGGAGCCTTCGCGTTTGAAAAAATCATTTCAGTGGGCCTGCCCCTTGTCCATCACCGGTTGTGTAAACTCCTGTCTTTAGGGTTGAAGGTTTATTCACATACAGAGCAGATGCCAAGAGAACCGTCTACAAGCATGCTGAATAAGAAATGACAGTGGGCCGTTCAGGAATCAAAAAGGTAAATGCTAAGACAAAAATTAAAAAAAAACACACTGTAGTAAAGGGGGCCACCGAGCTGTCTCACCACGTCTCAGACCCGCATCTAATGCACACGCCGGGGTGGGAGGAAAGCACAGCGTGCCTCTGCCTGCGCGCTCCTGGCCCTCTGTGATGCCAGGGATTGGTACCCTCTGTTTATATGTGATTATTGACCCCATACCTATCTTTAAAACGGCAATAAAAACTCCATCATACGTAAGAATCTATGTTTAATCTTAATCTCGAAATCAATAAAAGTTTTACCTGCTTAAATCACTGCATGGCAATTATGAGCAGAAATGTAAACAAAAGTCTCCAGCTCATTTTCTTCTTAGAATACACAATTTCTACAACAAAGGAACCTGCTGTGCAAGCGGGAGCCTGAATTTGTAACCAAACCTTTCAAAGGCTGAAACAATGTGAATTTAGATGGGCTGTAATTCTGTCGATGCATTCGATTATCAGTGTGCTACTCAGAAGGCAAATCAGAGATCCAGCTATAGTTCTCAGAATTAATTCTTAGCTCCATAATGGAGAGAAATCAAACAGGATGATACTGTACCTTATGCTATTCAATATCAGATTTTTAACAAATGAACACTTTCAAAAATGGAATGAAAATGTTTAATCTTAATAGGAGTACAATAAAAAATGAATCACTCTGAAAAAACTGATTTGATTTTTTTGATACATTTTAACTTATGCCTAATACATTTTAAATGATTTTATATTTATGTGGAATTAAGTAAGTGAATCCATTAATATTCTAACCATGTAACAATACCTTCTTTTCATAGATATTAAAAGTGGTAAAAAAAAATGCCATCGCACCCTATAATAGGTGCTAGTAAATTATCGAATGCATGAAGGAAATGACTAAATATATTTTATTAGCCTGACCGGTAACAGCCTTTCAAAAGCTGATGAACCTATAATAAAAATAATCCTTTTATTGCCTCTGTCTTTCTTACTCTTGTATTTCAGTTTCACAAATATTTTCACAGTTTTTGAGGCTCAATCATTTTAATTGCAAAGACAGGATCTATACAGCATCAGTTACTATGTTGTGCAGAGGTAGGTGAATATAAACTATCCTTGCATAAGAGCAGTTGGGACAACTTGGTTTAAAAGCACGGTACTTTGAATAACAGCTAAACACTGGGATTTCAGGTTCTTTTCTAAAAAACAAATCTAATTCCTAATCTCACAAATATTTGAAAAACCTCGTTCAACTTGATAGAAGGCAAAACCAATTTGAGGGTTTTCAAAAAAGTATTCAGTTCATTACTGGATTTGAATCAGACTCTATACATCGCCTATTTCTATAAAAGCAGAATTACATTGACCACAAAACGAAATGGTTCGCATGCTCAGTAATGATTTTTTGAAATATTTAGCTATAACACTTTTAGGTGGTTGTCTCTTGATACCTAGAGAAAAAGAAGCGGGGGGGGTGGGGGGAATGACTTCTGGCAATGTTGAGATATTCATTTCATTTTACCTAAAAAGCTGGTTACAAACAAAACAGTAAAATAAAAATTATTACGGAGTTTAGAGAACACTCACTCCCATTGCATTGTGGTTGGGTTTTACAGAAACGTCACCTCTACAAAGTCTGATTTCTGATACCGGGGTCTCCCTCAGACAATCTGGAAAACCTGTGTTTTTTTTGGTTGCTTCAGGGAATGAGTTTATTTTCGCAGACAGAGCCAACAGGAGATGAAAAACTTTGGGAAACTGTTAACATGTGGAGTAATAACATCTTTCTATTGAAAGCAATAATGTTATAACGTTTCCAAATCCCAAACAATGGGCACTGTATGTACTCAGGCCTTTAGATTATTTTCAAAGATGCTTGATTACATAACCCGTGTACTTGTCACATGCATAGCTCTTATGGCCCAAAGGAAAAATAGACCTAAATGGAAATATTTTTAAAAGATAACAATTTGGCATTGGTTATAGGTCGGTATATAATCTTGCAAGATACAATGGCTTGATAATAACACCTGAAGGATATTTCCCTGCCCCCTCCCACAAAAAACGAGAGGGGTGCTCCTCCTCATGTCCTCCAGCTGTACGCTTCCTAATTAAAAAGGCTGAGCCGTTTCCTGCTCAAAACACTTCAAAAGAGCTTTCTCTAGTTCTCCACTTGACATATAGTTTGCAACACTTGTTCCTCTTACCTGTCCATTCTTACTTATGGAGAGCTGCCCTGAACCAGAAACCAGGAAATGATGGAGGCCATTTTATTTTATTAAATTGAAAGACATTTAATATTCATATATATTTATAAAAACCCACATAACTAATTGAGCATCTCAATAATTTTGAGTAGAAAAAAAGGGGGGAGAATCACATAGCATAGTTTTAAAAACAATATATATATATATATATATATATATATATATATATATATTTTTTTTTTTTTTAAATAATATTTCTTTAGTGTCAATCGTGTCTTTTAAAAGCGGCTATTTTTCACTTGGGAAGTGTTCTAAATGTGACATGTTAAAATTGCAACTTCTGAAAAAACATTGGGTTTAACACACATGTTCAGAGAGAAACTATTGTGCGAAGTCTCCCTGTGAGGCGAACATCTTAGACAAGGATGGTTTACCTTGTAAAAACGAAGTGGAGGCTGGATCTGGATCTGAGCATAAACAGCCAACAGAACCACCTCTTGTGAACTCAAAATAGGAATTGTACAAACAGTGAAAACTGAGGAAGCGCCTTTCAAAGCCCAATCTAAAGTCAGTGTCCAGTAAACAAACAAGCAAACAAACAAACAAAAGGCCGGTGTCCACAAACGCTTACTTTTCCAAATGTTTGCCAGCAGAGTTATTTCAGCCCCGCTCTGAAATGTGCCTGTGTGTTCCTTCCCTCAGGGGAAAAGCATGAACAAGGATCGTTTTTTGCTCTTTGCAAAAAAAAAAAAAAAAGGTCGTCAATTGTCCAGCATCTGCCACGGTTTAGGGATGAGGTGAGATTAAATGATTTTTGGCAATGCATCTGCCAATTTCCTCCAGAGCTGTCCAGAACGGGGGCCGGCAGCCCAGCTGCAATAGGAGAGAGAGAGGGAGAGAGAGAGAGAGAGATGGGAGAGAGAGAAAGAGAGAGAGAGAGAGAGAGAGAGAGAGAGAGAGAGAGAGAGAGAGAGAGAGAGAGAGAGAGACTGCACCCCCTCCCAACCCTCCCTCCCGGCGCCTGCGCCGCCGCTCACCTCGGTGTCGTTGTTGAGGTTCCAGAGGTCCAAGCGCCCCATCCCGTCCACGCAGGCAAAGAGCGCGGGGTGCACGGGGGACCACATGACGTCGTACACATAGTCGGCATTGTCTTCAAAGGAGTAGAGCGGCTTGTTGTGCTGTAAAGCGGAGAGACCGTGAAGACTTTGTGGCGCTGCCGCTGCCTCGGGCTGTCTAGCGAGCCTAATTAAAAACTTTGCACATTCACAAAGTGTCATAAAACTTCCCGAGATGAAAGTCCTCGAGAAGGTGGACCGCAGCTTTAATGTGACTACAACTGTCCAGTGGCATAAATAAATGCCGGGGTGGAGGGGGTTGCTCTTAAGGGGCTGGGGGCTGGGACCGCCGGCGGTGGCGGGGCGGGCGCTGCCAGGCTCCACCGGCAGAGACATTGCCGGCAGGTGGACGGGGCGGCCCGTGAGCTCGGGATTCCGGCTGGGGCTACGTTTTGCAAGCCGCTCGGAGCCCCAGCTCCGTCGTGGTCCTCCTGCGGGGATCCGACCTGCGGGGATGCTCAGCGCACCCGCGGCGGTCCCGGTGGCCCCGAACCCTGCACACCGAAGGCAATGCCTGCCACCTCGTGGTCATGGTGTGTAGTTGCAAGTCTGCCTCCAGTTTCAACTGTAGACCAAATCCATGCTTTAATGGTTCCTTGGGGGGTGGGAGGAGGTGGGAACACATATTTTAAAGGTATTTGTAGTTCTTCTGGGAAGTGAAAAATCTCGCGGTTCTAAGACCTTAGTCTCTCTACCTAGGCTCACACAGTGCACCCAAGCCAGGTGAACTGGTGTGGCTCAGTTCACTACCCTGAATGTTCAAAGATGAACCACATTTTCTAAATCCTCTGTATTTATTTCCAAGAGCCCCGAATTTGGTGTTTTCTTGGGGAAATGCATTTGTACACCCCCCACGGCGTACAAATGCTTGCACTCTCCGGAGGGATACAATAAATTAAAATGGCACTCTTGATTTCCAGTGAATATTGTCACATCAAAATAGCACAGAAGTCAGAGGCAAGTTTGAAAGTACACCAGAAATAAAACGTAATTGGACTTCATGAATTATTCATTCCATCTGGCTTGTCTTATTCTAATTTCTGCATAATGGCTTTACTAATCCCTGATCAATTAATGTAAAATGAAATTTAAATGATAATGAAAGCCCTAGAGATAAAAAGAAATTAAGTATTCTTATATCCTCTGACAGAAATCTAAACAATGGGAGTTTTCCCCCACTCCATGTCTTCTTTATCCAGTCAGCTGTCTGTACTCTTGGGTTCCACTGAATGCCTGTACAGGCCAGAGTAAAAAGACCAAATCAAATTTAATAACATGCAATATGAACAATCTGCACAGAGTGTTCAAAGAATGTATCTGCAGGGAATCAGCTCGGACTAGGACTATTATTTCCAACTCGCAAAGTGTACTGATAGTGAATGTGAAATGCACAATATGCATGCACTGAAGTGAAAGTGAACATGGGTGAGAGGACGGTAACAGGTCCATAGGCTAAACCTAAGGCAAGATTTGTTAAGGTACTAACTATAAGTGGTTTCTTCCCTGGAATTAAACTACTTTGGCATTGCTTAGAAGTGAACACGATTGTATTCAAGCAGTACAGAAGATTTTAGATGGCCTACTGTGTGTGTGTGTGTGTGTGTGCATGTGTTGGTAGTGTATGTGTGAGAAATGTCTTATTTTTAATTCAAAAAGGAACCAATGGGGGAGTAGGTTGAAAAATACGTATAACATGACATTGAGATCTCAAAAAGAATGAAAAGGACATTAGCTTTAGAGTTCTGTACCTTAACTTGCTGTAACTCTTTTATGCCAACATGTTTATTCTATGCATGTCTCTACATTGATTTGGAGCTAAAATGGCCTCTTTGCTATTTATGTAACTTCTTTCTTGCTTTCACTATTTGGACTAGGTGATTCAAACTACTTTCTCCAGAAAATCTGTATATCCAAGGATGCAATGTAGCATAATTATATCATTTTTCCTTATTAATACAGAAAACAAAGGCAGTGTGGAGCAGCTGGGTTTTCACCGACTACTTGTGAATTTTAAGTTCTCACTCTCGTAGAAATTATTCTTGCCCCAATTGTTGATTTTACAGCAAGACAGTCAAGATTTGTTAAAGAATGTGAGTAGCATGTTTTTCTTAAAGGGTAGCAAAGACATATGCCTGAAAGAGTTGTTTCTCGATATCTTCTCTCAGTAACCCAGCTGGTAATATAACTGATGATATAGAGGCCTAGACATATATATACACATACAGACATACAATAAGCACATAACACATATATGGTCTTTGTTTTGATCAGAAGACCATCCAGCTTTAGAGTGCCCTTTTCCAAGGACCTGATATTATTTGATATGTTAATTCTCTCAATAATTAGCCTGTTCATCTCTAGTATTGAATCCTTTTTCCTTTTACTGGCTTCTTCTCTGAGAAAGTTAGTTGAGCTTATCATCTATCCTGGAGACTTCACTGTTTAAACATCTGGAAATAACTGTTATTATTCATATTACCAAATCCCAATCTTCTCATGTTTAATAGCATTGCGTTGGAATGCTATTATTCTCTAGCTTCCCCCCTCAAAAAAAAAAAACTTCCTTAACACCCCTCATTCCAAAGACTGAACCTTCCATTTAAAAGTCACTGTGCAAGTAATTCTAGGCCACAGTATGTGGATGTTTGGGGAACATAAGGGCTTATATTTTCAAAGCCTCTGTTTTAACCTTCACAGGCTGGGAAAGTCTTGGTCAGGATCATATCCGTTATGAACATACCATCGACTGACATCTACCATCCATTGCTTTCCAAATGTAGCATGGCATATGCTATAGGTGTAGGCAAATGCCACTCTTACAATAGTAAGCAGTGGTATTTTGAATATTAATTGTACTTCTTTCAATAAAGGAATTTTTTATTCTATTTTATTTGGGGCCCAAAGAATAATCTGAAAACCCAATTAAAAATCTGTCTCAAATGCTTGATATAAAACATTTTAGAGGAAACACATATATCATAAAATATTAACATTTTCATGAAATATATCAAAAGCATCAGCGTCAAAATATCCTGGTTTTGAATTCTGAGACATGCATGTCTGGGTCCACAAAGTCAGCGTAACACTTGCTATTTGCATCCTCACTGACTTGAGAATGCCGCAAGTTTTGAAAAGGTGGAGAATGCGGGGGCAAATCTGACCCATGATTTTGAGGAGGATCCTGTAATGTCATTTGTATATATTAAAGCCACAGAAGTTTGGTGATTTTAAATATTTACTCTGCAAAATACTCAAGGCCATTTAGTAAACTAAATATTATTCCACAGCATGTTACTGTAGAAAGGGTTTTTCAAAACAATCAAATTTCACTGGTGTAAAAACCCCCTGTGTTTCTTGTTCTGATGCCATGTTGAGTATCAGTGAACTGTTAAAGAAGAAAGAAAGGAGAACAGCTCCGTTATGGAACCCACTGACACATGCCAATGAAATAGAGCCGTGACACCGTGGTTTTAGACAAGTTTTCAGGAGCGGACTGAAAATGCTAAACTACCCAGACACAGCTCAGCTTGATTTTAATGCCTCAACTCTCAAAGAGAATGGAGAAGCAGCACCCAGTAACTTCCCAGACAGACACGAAGGGCAGGGAAGGGTAAATCGTCGGCCGTTTGTTGTGTGCCCGACTCTATACACACATTGTCTAATTTAATCCGCATAAAATCTCGGTAAAGTAGATGGTATTTACAGAAAAGAAAATTATAGTTCAGGAAAGTTAGTAACTTTCCCAAGGCCACAAGGGTTGTGAGTGGTGGAGTTGGCTTTGACACGCTTGTTTTTCTTGCTGTTCAGCACACCCTCTCTTTGCTGGAACCTCTCTTTGCTGTTCAGCACACCCTCTCTTTGCTGGAACCATTTACAAAACACGGCAATGGTCTTCAGTCTTCACCAAAAAAGCCACACAGGTCTGTTCCCTTTCCTCTTTGATATCCTTGTCAGCACAAGCAATATGTACTAAACACACACGATATAACTTGTAGAAAGAGTTAAAAAAAATCACAATCAGAAGGTTTATCTCGTTTCCTAAGTCAGTTATTAATAATCCTGAAAACATTAACCATAGAATTCCAGGCATCGTTAGCACCTTGTGACAGCATAGGTATCTTTTTCTCCTGAAAACTAGGAAACAGGATGGAAATGGCCCTTTAGCTAGCTGAGATTATGAGCAGACCACACATTAGAGTAGAATGAAATGATGCTAGAAGGCAAAGATTTAGGTTCTGGTTCCCTAAATGTCTCTGCGACTTAGGGTGAGGAACTGTAATTATCTCAAAGATGAGGGTAACATAGGGGAGTATGGAGCGGGAAAGGCAAGAGGGGAAAGTGGGAAAACTACAGACCTTGGGACAGTGAACTTATCCTTGGATCTTAGTGTTTTGACCTGTGAATGGGAGACTGGGCCTCCAGGGCTCCTATTGGCTTTATGATTCCGTGACTCTGTTGTGCTGTAGGGACTGAATGGAATTTAGTACCTGAAGGCTTTCTACAGAGCGATTCCAAGCTGTGTATTACAGTAATAGCCATCTCCCTTGATGTTCTGTAGAATTCATATCACCGTGACTTCTTCACTTACTATGTCATCAAAATATAAATATAAAATGTACCAGGGTGGTTTTTAGTAGATTTTTCAAATTATGAAAGCAATAGGCCTCCTAGTTGACCAACTGCGAAATAATAAATAACATTAAATTTACATAACACAGGCAGGTCGTGAATTCTGTCCCCACATGAAACTTTACCGCATCCATCAACGTTTTGCAATAAAGACTTATCTCTCGATTTGAGCCTTGATTTTATAAGTATCCTTCTGACAATGAAGAGGGCTGCCTGTTTCCCCAATCCGTTAACTATAGAATGATTCCATGAAAGATGAGTTTCTGTTCCTGATGTCAGAAATGTACAAAGTCACATCTAAAAAATATGCTTGTCTTCTTTCCCTCTGTATGTTTTGTTATCAGGCACCTCTCAGCACCCCAATAGGCTTCAGTATTGTGAAGGATGGTGAATAGAAAGAGTTTTGTTAAAATGTCTGACGCCTCTAAAGACTGTGGTTCCTGAGGTTGCATTTGCCTCTAAATGAGTAGCTTTCAAAGCTGACTTAGTGGAAACATTTACATGATCCTTGAAAATTTCTTTTGCAGTGGAGGGGAGGTGTGGCAAAGGGTAATACATGGGTGAGAGGGGTGTGGGCTCAGAACTAATAGAATTTCTGTATTTTTATTCTGAAATAAAAGGAAAACCAATTAGAATCTTACCTAGAAGACTGTATCCTGTTGCAAAAAAATGATGACCAAAATACTAAACAATGAGTAATAAGATAATGTCCTTCAAAAATTATCATGTGGGTTCCTGTGAAGTGATTAAAATACATGCCAACCAGTTCTTCCAGGAAACGTGAAAATAGGAGACCACAATATCACTTTTAAAAAACCACCAACGGACCCCAAAACTTCAGACTCACACAAAATGGATGCCTCTACCAATAAAAAGAAAGTGCTTTAAGAAACAAACAGACCAAACTCACAAACCAAACCAAAACACACTTCTCTTGGCCCAAAAGAGGTGTTGCAAATTGGGTACAATCGCTGGAAAACATTATTTGCCACTTAATCGGGGACCCTTTTAAAAAACACAACGCACTCTGTATGCATCTTAATTTCTGTGGCTACTATTAGAACAGTCCTCGTGATGCCTAAATGATGATATCTTTATCTGTTTCTATCATGGTTAGAAATTCAAAATTAGGCATATACCCTTTGGATGAACAGAATATGTATGGTGGGTCTGTTTGTTTGTGTGCATTAACCAAGAATGTATCAGGATTTCAACTGGAATTAGTTAATTTAAAATAATTAGAAAGAAGGTTATGGCAACCCAGGAATTGAACATTTGCCTCTCTGGAAACGTGGAAGTTCTGCTAAGTAAGAACGAAGCCACATGAAAGGTGCTCTTTGTTGCACGACCTTCCTCTACTGCTTATTTGCATGGGAGAATCCTCCTAATCCAGGAGGCGCCAACAATAAAGAAGATAATTATCCATATAAAAGAATGTATACATATTCACAGGTTTTGGCTGGTATTTGAGTGTTTAAAGCTATGGAAAAAACTACAAGCTTTGCCTAATTCACAAAAGGAGTATTTCCCGACACTGGCATGATTTTTATGAATATCAGCTCCACCTAAGGGTTCTTCTCTATAAGGGGCGTTTTAGTAGCACAGCTCTGTACAAAACCACTGTGAACACACAGAACGGGCAGGCTGCTCTCCTGAGTTGCCTTTTGCTCCTTTGGTATGCTCTGCCTTCTGGTTTAGTTGAGTTGAGGCAAGGCAGAGAGGGTCACTGTACAGTTGGCTCATTAGTACAACTGGGTGGGTTCTCTCTCTCTCTCTCTCTCTCTCTCTCCGTCTCTCTCTCTCTCTGAAAGACCATGTGGCTATAGCAGGCAACCAGCAAGTTCAAAAGGGCATCTCTTCTGTGGCTGCTCCCCAGTTCCTTCGACTACGGCTGAATGGTTTCATGTCTGACATGGTATTAGTTAGAGAAAGAAGCATTCGATATCTAGATAACAGGCAGGCTGGACATTGGTATTAAGGATTAGGAAGTGTTGAGGGATGATTATGGGCCAGAACTAGAAGCAGCAAAAAGTGTGGCTGTATTCGTCCTGTGAAGACTTGAAAGTTAGAAAAATGAGCAGGGAGGGAAAGTGGTATTTGCAGGCTCAAGCAGTTCTGCTTATTTATTTGTTACTTATTTGATGTCCAACTATGCAACTGCACTTTATTAGTGGGTAGGTTAAGTGGCAGAACATTTCCAGGCTGGTCCTTAAATTGTCAATCACTAGCATCTGACTTACCAACATATATATATTCCTTTAAAAATATATTTATAATTTCAAATTATCCTAGGTACCTGGATTATACCTTGACTCACACGTATGTTTAAGTTGCCAGGTTAACACTTGCCAGTTCCCAGAGCGAATCCAACATGGTGGTTTCACTACAGTTGTAAGTACAACATTTACACAGATATCATTTCTCTTCAATAAGTTATATGCCCAAATACCCAGAATTGTCCCTCACACAGGTTTAACACCTAATGGTAAAATTACTGAAATAATTAAATTTTCAGTTCTACTTCTTGCATCAACAATTGATTTTATGTAAGAAGGGTATATTCTCAAAGGGTCAAAGCAGTTTTTTGTGCATCTACACTCCTGTATCTCCTGATGTTAATGCGACATGTCTTTGACATTAGATATAAAATCAGTGTAGCTGATACTTGCATTTATTTTCATGGTAGAGAGAGGGACACGGAGAATCTCACATAGCACCAATTCAAATAGTCTGTTCGAATGTAGAATATATTTGCTATGCCTCCTGCTTTACAACAGTTTTGCTTATTACCTTACTCTGTTTCACCTACACCAAACTGAAATTAATTTCTATTCAAAAAAGCAAACACAAGTTAACCATGAGGTGAGGTGATTCAGGACATGGCAAATGGCCACGAGAAAATAACCGAGTACAATTACAAACCTCAGGCAACGTACAAGGTTAAAAAGTCACATGAGGCTGGCCAAGAGGGACCCACATTGGTTTGGTTCAACAACAGTTACTCTGGAGGATGAAGATGAGTTTTATTTCATCTCCCACCATCAGACATGAAATGCAGGTTAGATCAGGAGCTGGGGGGTGGACGTCATTTTGAATCTCACAATTATGTAGATAGTTGGCTCTGCTACTTGTTATTCTCATTCTCTCTTCAAACATTACTGCTGGAAGGAGAAGGCCGGGGAAGGCAACTCGTGTAGCATATCATTGAAATAAAAAGGCAAATATTTCCGCTCTGGTTAAAAGAGCAAAGGAAAGGATTCACCAAGCCCTTACTTCTTGCACAGTGGTAAAGCCCAGTCAGCTGGGTGAGTTTCAAGTCTCAAAAGTGTTTGTTCTTCTATGGCTTATTCACACATGCCTGTATAAGTATTTAACGGCTGCAGGTAGGTGTCGGCGGGTGAATGTTTGGGGAGGCTGGGGTTGGGGTGGTGGTGGGGGGCGAAAGGACAGGAAGTATGAACACAGGCTAAGTCTGGCTGTGACTTGATGATTACATTCTTGTGGTTTCTTTCAAAGTCATTCTCCCTGGGTGAGCTTAAAAGAGAAACCCCTTTCTCCCTCCTCCTGCCTCTCCCCCAGAAAAGTTAGACAGAAAAGAATTTGATGACTGGCAAGGGTAGTTTTATTGAAAGTCAGTTTTAATATTTGCTACTCCGTGTTACAACAGGAGAAAAGGGGAGCATAAAAGAGGGTAAGGAAAGGAAAGAAAATAAGTCAAACACAACCTGAATGTGGTGTTTATCAGAAAGGCAGCCAGCAGGGCTTGGGGTTGTGGGGAGAAGTGCACTGCTATTGGGTATGTGCTACTGGCAGTAAACTATTGCTTTTGTTAATCTTCTCACCTGTTTTAAGTATTATGCTTAGCCACTGCAATAGCTAAAACAATCACTTTTGATTTTTATTGTTCTTCTTCTGATACTTTAAACATTTAACAAAAAGCAGCAGAAATACATGTGGTCAGATCCCTTTTAAGAATTATTTTTAGGAGATATTTCCATCTCGGTTTAAAATAACCTAACCTACTTTAACAAAGTAGCTTTTTCACATAAGGTATCCCAAAATAGTAATCTATCAACAATGATATATTAAGGACCTACCGTCTGCTTTCTACTTTAGGCATTCAATAGAAATCCAAGATCTGACTGGTCTCAGGGACTCATAATCCAGGTAGGAAAATAAAAATTATGAAATAATAAGAGAAGAATGTTGTTTACTTGGGGGTCTATTGTCTCACTTTGTTCCAAAAGAATTTATGGTGCAAAATGAAGGATAAACACACAACAGTGGCAGATGGGACAGATAGCTATTACCAGGATCCCGAGCTAAGCTGATTATTACAATCTGGTTCTGAAGGGCTCTAACGTTCCTGATAACTAAGGGGGAAAGGAAAACACAAACCATCACAAGGAGGTAAGTAGATTTCACCATCTGAAGGAAGAAAGAATATAAATTCCTCCTCAAAGACACATTGTTGGGGAAAATTCAAGGAGGAATTTACCAGTTCTGCAAATCCCTGGGAAAGAGACCGGTTTTCTGTCTTGTTTATACCAAAGAAAGAGAACAAGTATGCAGCCAGGTGCTAAATTCTGCGGTACAGATGTTAGGTGCCAGAGGAATTCGGAGATTTGGAGGGGTGGCCTGTTGGTGGTTACCGTGGTCTGATGTGGTCAAGGGAGGTATTATTTAGAACAGGTGATGGGAACTGCGCTGAAAGACACATAGGCTTTGATAGATGGCAAGGAAGCCAGTCAAGGAGAGGAAAGCAAAACATGCGAGGACCTGGCTGCCTGAATTGGCATGGAATTCCTAGGGAGCTGGAAAGGTGAGCAGTGAGGACAGCCGTGTGGACTCTGAAGATTTGTCCTCAGGAAGGAAATAATTTTGGTTTGGGAAAGGTAGGGACAAGAACACGCATGAACGGCCTTGAGTATAGAGTTAAGGCTCCTTGGAGCCATAGCTATTCATTGATTAAATATGTGTTGATACAGGGCATCGTGTTGTGCACTAGATGTATTCAGAGATCTCTCACATTCGCGTGACCACTTTCAGCGTTTCTAGTGCGGACGACTGAGTGATGAATACCCAGAATCAAACAGAAGAAGCAGCAGAGTTGGGAGGAATATCTGGTTAGTCATTTAAACATGGTCCTCAGGAGCCTCTGGAGACCACACTCAGGTTAAGAGGGCCATGGAAATGTAGGTCTGGAATAAAAGAGAGGTTTAAAGTTCATTCTGAAGAAGGGCTGAGGGAGAGGAGAGAGAGTGAGGAGGAAGGAGGAAAAGACCTGGGCCAAGAGAGAGAAGGAGTAAGAACCAATGCAGAATTCAAGGTGAACCAAGAGACCGTAACCTGTGCTGCAAGGATGGGTGGTGGACAGCATGATGAGGACTAAAAAGAAGCCAGTGCATTTAGCCATCAGCATTCATAGATGGCCTAGGAGGAAGAAGTGAAATGGGTGGAGGGTGGTTAGGAGATGTGGCAGTGGTCAGTGTGGATGCATGCCGGCTCTTTAAATGGTTTGGTGAGCTAATCCAAATTTTAGGACATGTCTGTGACACTCTAAGCCATTCCATCCACCCACCACCCACCAATCTCTCAGGGAATCCTAATATCACTGCTGCTTGTGTCCAGTGCTACCCTTTTTTTTTTTTTTTTTTTTTTTTTTTTTTTTAAGAAGCCCACTTGCCATTTTGATGTAACTTCCCTGACTTTTGGACCATTTCTTATGAGAATTTATATCTAAAACATTCAGCATCGAGCCTGGCCGGTAGGAAGCAGACAAGAAGCACTGAAAGTGGGTGATGAAGCAGGTAGCATCTGGGTCCAGTCCCATTTCTGCCTGACACCTGGAAGCAGAACCTTCTTCTAATTCTATGGGACTGTGATTCTTTTGTAGTCTTCCCAGGGCTGAACCTCTGCTTTCCCTGGCGGATTTCTGATTCAACATTTTCCTTGGTCTACCTTGTGTTCTTCTAGCAAGCTACTTTGGTCCAGAACCTTCCCCCTCATTCTGCTATCTTAAATCTAATCTCTGATGAAGGTCATAATTGCCACCCAGTCACAGCAAAAATCTGAGCAGCCCTAGCCTGTTTGGCTCAGTGGATAGAGCGTTGGCCCACAGACTGAAGGGCCATGGGTTCAAATCCGGTCAAGAGCACATGCCTCAGTTTCAGGATCAACCCCTTTAGCCAATTGATGTATCTCTCTCACATTGATGTTTTTCCCCTTCCATTCCAACTCTCTCTCTAAAAAAATCAAGCCCTAGCTGATTGGTTTAGTTGATAGAGCATCAGCCTGTGGATGGAAAGGTCCAGGATTTGATTCCAGTCAAGGGCACATGCCTGGGTTTTAGGCTCGATCCGTAGTATGGGGCATGCAGGAGGCAGCCAATCAATGATTCTCTCTCATCATTGATGTTTCTATCTCTCTCTCTCCCTCTCCCTTCCTTTCTGAAATAAAAATATTTTTTAAAAAAAAATCAATGGAAAAATATCTTTAGGTGAGGATTAACAACAACAAAAATCTGAGCATATTAGTACACCTTGGGCAAGGAACTGTTCTTGAGAAGGAAAGTGATATAAAAAATAGGCTATAGTGCCTATATGGTAGGATACTTGTATACTACAGGAATCAGGTGCTGGAAATTAAATGTCTGACAAATGCCATCTCATGAAAAACAAACAAAACTTATCCTTAGACTTAAAGCATCCACATGTACCTGAAATTTTTTTGTGATACATAAATTTCAATCAGTGTTTGTTGTGTGTGTGTGTGTGTGTGAGAGAGAGAGAGAGAGAGAGAGAGAGAGAGAGAGAAACAAATTTTTCCATGGAATATTCTTAAATGTTTCTTTATTTGGAAAAGAGCAGGGATGCCTGGAAAAGGGAGAATGGGGCATTGACTATTTGCAAGCCTCAATCCAAGTCAGCACCACACAGCAACTAGACATCCTGAGCCAGTGTGCAAGTGCACGCCGAACGTGGGAATAATGAAGAAACGGGTCTTTGGATTCAGCATCAGCGAAGTCACTTCATATTAACCACATCGCATCAACTGCTCCTACCGCTTTCCCTCACCATCCACGGGTCCTTCAGGGTTCCCTTGTGCTTGGGAGTCAGCTTTGGAGGAATGAAAGGCCTTCAGGCATTAGGAGTGGGGTGGGGGTATGGTGCATGAAGAACTTCATGGGAAGCTCATTATCATTAACTTTTTGTGTCCACAGCCAAGGGCCAACTGTGACAATAAAACATCCTTAGCTCTGTTGTGAGCTGAATCATGTCAGCCTCTCAATTCATATGTTGAAGTTCTAGCTCCTAGGCCCTCGGAATGTGACTGTATAAGAAGCTAGGGTCCTTAAGAGGCAACTAAGATGAAATACGGTCATGTAAATGAGCTCTAATCCATCTGACTGGTGTCCTTATAAGGAGTAGCGGTAAGGACACAGACATGTGCAGAGAGAAGATTCTGTGGAGACAAAGGGAGAAGGTGGCCATCTACAAGCCAGAGAGGAAGGCCTCGGAAGAAACCACCCCTGCCAATACATTAGTCTTGGACTTCCAGCCTCAGGACAGTACGGAAATCCATTTCTGTTGTTTAAACCACCCAGTCTGTGGCCCTCTGAGCTGGCAGCCAAGCAGACTCACACAGCTCTCAAACGAGAAGAGAGGAGCTCTCTTTTGCTGGCCTCTAACGCGCACCCACACGGCACATTCACCTGCAATTCTGCATTTCCGGGACTGCTCCCAGGAGTGCAGGGCAGAATGCTGTTTCTGAGCAGCCACGGCTCTCCTTCCTGAGATGGGCCCTTGTCCCTTTATAACCAACGGTGGCGTCTCCACCGGTGCTTTCCTGGGCCTTCCACTGAAAGGGGCTGCCGTGACTAGAAGAACACCCCTTTCTGGGGCCCACAGACCCTCTTTTTAATTTTCCACTTAGGCCCGGCCAGCATGGCTCAGTCGTTGAGTGTGGACCTATGAACCAGGAGGTCACAGTTCGATTCCCTGTCATGGCACATGCCCGGGTTGTAGGCTTGATCCCCAGTGGGGGTCATGCAGGACGTAGCCAATCAGTGATTCTCTTTCATCATTGATGTTTCTATCTCTCTCTCCCTCTCCCTTCCTCTCTGAAATAATAATAAAAAATGTCCCCACTTAGCATTAAATTCTATCTATAGTTCTGCAATTTTGCTGAGATGACTGGGGCAGGTGAGGTTGGAGAATGGAAATCTATGTGGACTTCAATGTGATCAAACGGATCAAACCATTCCAGGGACCCAGCTACACTCGAG
This sequence comes from Murina feae, assembly GCA_004026665.1. Taxonomy (NCBI): domain Eukaryota; kingdom Metazoa; phylum Chordata; class Mammalia; order Chiroptera; family Vespertilionidae; genus Murina; species Murina feae. Next base: position 39,069 of record PVJC01000063.1, on the reverse strand, counting down.
CCAGAAATTACAGTTCTGTTCAATTCAGTCACTTTTGCCTGAAGACAGAGCTATTTTCCCCTGAGACACAAGTCTTCTGTGCTGGAGATTTAGAGTTTATGTTGGTTGAATTTTGTCACCCTCTGCAGGCTCAGCCTTGCCTTCCCATTCTTTGAGAAAAGGCAGTCAGAGGGTGAGATGGGGGATGGGGTGAAAGGGCAGGAAAAGGCCAGGTAAGCAGGCAAAGGAGATGCAGCATGACAAGGGTCCTGAAGCCGAACCCTCTCCTCAGGGGCTGGGCCTGACCTTTCAACTCCCCAGGCAGGTCCCTGCCAAGCTCTCCGTATAAGCCTCCTTAAAGGCTAATTACTGCTGAATGGGTTCCCGAGGTTGGAAAATTTTCAAAGAATTTTTGAATAGATTTCTACAGTTCTTTCCTCCTAACAATAGGATCCATCAAACAGCCAGGAGAAGGCTCTATTTAAAGGCACCACGGGGAGAGCGGAAGACTGTGTTTGATTGCCAAAGTGACTAATTTATTTTTACACAGTATTAATGATGCTACAATCACCAATATCTATAACCTGGTTTTGACAGTCTATCACAAGGGTTCCCATTGTTTAAAAAAGAAGAAAAAGGAGGGGAAAAAGAAAGTAGGAAAGAAACAGAGCGTTTTATTTTGCTACATTTCCATTTGTTAACAAAACTCTCCATAAGCAAAACCAGAGGTCATTAGCAAACAAGCAAAACATGCCTGTCTCCAGAAGAATACAATTCCCTTCATCATGTAAAATACAGCGCCGCCGAAAACCCAAATCATGACAAATCCTGAACATGAAAAATTCAGTGCAGACTCGAAACCACCTGACTTCACTTTGGGTTTGTGCTCCTTAAAATTACCTAGAAAACACCATAATCTTCTCTTCGCGCGGCTGGATGCGGGCCAGGGCCCTGGCTCCAGAGGCAAAGGGCAAACTAAAAATCATGTCTGAACAGACAGCTCCACCCTCTCTCCCAAGTCCACTTGGCCTCGTGACAGAAAGTGAGGTCTGAAGCACATTCATCTTGAGTGCTGGCCAAAACTCAAGATTCTTACAGGACAAACAAAATGAAATCCAAAATGTTATCACTCCCGCCTGAAGAAGTCAAATGGGCTTCAATGACTGCCCTGCTCATGGCGAGGAGTTCGCCTTTGCAGTGTAATAGAGAAAGTAACAGGATTAGATTAAAATGTAGCTTTTTGTTTAGGAGAAAGATCCTTAGCTCAGAGTTTAAATTTCCAAGTTATTTTTTTATAATCATTTGGGTGTATGTGTGTGTGTGCACGTGCACACAAGATAGAGACAGAGAGAGGGATGGAAGGAGGAATGGAGGGAAGGAAGGAAGGAGGGAGGGAGGGAGGGAGGGAGGGAGGGAGAGGAGATTTCTACACCAAACCAAATACTTTGAGAGTGAAAGACAAAGCACGCAGAGGATGGGAGGGTACAGGGACTCCACTGTGGGCGCTGCTTGCCTGGCATGGATGCCCCGAGACTGTGGGTAAACTCCTCAATGCCCTTCACTCTCCTTCACCCAAAGCGTCAGTTCTGAAGGACTCACTCTCCCCAACGCCCACCCACTCTGACACCCTCACGCTTTGCATGGGCGAGGGCCAGGAGCGGCTGTCAAGTAATTTTTACCTCCTGCTGAGCTAGTGACAGGCTCAGTACAAACAGCTACATTGAGAAAGTACCTCCACGCCGCAGATCCCACGGCCCATGCTGCAACAAGACAGTCTGGGTCTGTGAATACCACTGCGATCCCACTGGGGCAGATCAGTGCTGAAATGGCAGGACTAGGCGTTGCAGAAGTGGTCCCCCCCCCCCCCGCCACCCCCTAATCAGAACCCTCTGCTCCAGCCAGTGGGCTGCATTCACAATCCCCTCTGCACACTGGATCCCTCCGGCCCTCCAGCTCTGCTTCCACCTTGGAGAATGGACTGCTCTCTTTCCTCTCCAAACGCTCCAGTCCTGTGACCTGATCAAGACCTACTTCACCCCTTATGCCCTCTCCACCACCTACCTGCACAGGAATGTCTCCTCCCCCAGGACCCAGCCATTGCTTTCTGACTTTTTTAGGTGCTTGGAACCTTTCTTATGCATTTATATTTAAACTGGAGGTCTGATGCACGAAATTCGTGCAAGAGTAGGCCTTCAGAGCCCCAGCTACCTCAGCCCTCACAGCCCCAGCTTTGGGCTTTGTCTGGATGGTCGTCTAGATGGTTGTTCCACTGTTCAGCCATTTGGTTGATTTGCATATTATGCTTTTATTATTATAAATATACTCGCCTGGCCAGTGTGGTTCAGTGGTTGAGCACTGACCTATGAACCAGGAGGTGATGGTTCAATTCCTGGTCAGGGCACATGCCCAGGGTTGCAGGCTCGATCCCCAGTGTGGTGCGTTCAGGAGGCAGCCAATCAAGGATTCGCTCTCACTGATGTTTCTTTCTCTAACTCCCTCTCCAATCCTCTCTGAAATCATTAAAAATCTATTTTAAAATATACATACCCTTACTGCATTCCTGAAGTTTAGTTTTCCATGTAGTGCAAGACTCTCTCTCTCTCTCTCTCTCTCTCTCTCTCTCTCTCTCTCTCTCTGTAGGGGGGGTGCATGTTGTAAAAGTTATATTTTAGAGCAGTTTTAGGTTCACAGCAAAATTGAGTGGAAAGTACAGAACGTTCCCATTTACTCCCTGCCCCACATACGCACAGCCTTTCCCATCATCCACATTTCCCAGAGAGGGGTCCACCTGTCACACTCCATGGACCTACACTGACACATCATCGCTTTCACTCAAAGTGTGTCATTTACCCCGGGTTCACTCTTGGTGCTCATTCTATGAATTGGGGCAAACATACAATGACAACTCTCCACCTCTGTAACAGGTACAACAGAGTTTCACCGCCCTGACCCTCTGTTAGAGCCAGGCTTTCAAACAATCCTGGAGGGCCGTGAATTTAATTCTTGGGGGTGGGCGCCACTGAAGGAGTTCTCTAGAAGTATTATAGTTCTCTTTAGATGAGAGTAAAAAAAAATATGTAAAGATGCTCTAGGTCCTCTTGATGCCGCTACCTTAGATTGGTATGTTGGGGTCTAGGTCTGCAAGAGCGTTTTCGATACAGTCAGGGCAGACTAGGGAAAGAGAAAACACCTAGGACCATGCCAGTGCCTGTGTGTGCCAGGCGAGGGTCATACATTACACAGCACAGCGTCACCAGGGGAGTCAGCCCGACAGGCACACTGGGAACACCACTCGTTTCAGAGAAACATCATCGCCACATTGAGTTAACGTGGTTCATTTACATGGCATATGAGGGGATGTAAATTCAATTTGGAGTTTTGGGGGGAGCTGTAAAATTATTTAAAAGTTATAGATTATAGCTCACATACCTATTAAAAACATCAGTGGCTTCACATTACCTTTTAGGACCGAATCCTTTTCAACCTCATCTACTGCTGGTCTACTTTCCCCATAAACATGGAGGCCTTGGTCATGTTCCTCACCCAAGCAGAGCTCATGCCTGCTTCACAGACATTCAGGTGTGTTCCCTCTGCCTACAATATCCTTCTTTCCCTCAACCCCAGAGCTAATTTCTTTCCATTACTCATGTCTACCCAGTTGTCCCCTTCTAAGAGAGGGTGCCCCAGTCACCCACTAAAATTTCCCCCCAATGTCCTCTCACTCTCTATCCTGAACCCTGCTTCATTTCCCCCCTAACACCTATCACTATGTGAGAATTTTAAAGTACAGTTGGTCCTCATCATTTGCGGATTCTATGTTTTCTCATTCACCTACTCTCTCGATTAGTGAGTAATCCCAAAACAGTATTTCGAAGTCATTCGCCGACAAGTGCAGAGTGGAGAAAAATTGGAGTCCCCTGACATGCACATGCCCAGCTGAGGTTAATGAGAGGATGCTCTGCTGGGGTATTTCAGCTTTCACACTGTAAACATCCTTGTTGTGGCCTACTGAGTGCCACCTGGTTTCCATTTTTGTGAGTTCTCCTGTTGCTGATGTCTCTGTTTAAGGTGGCCCCTGAGCCTGGCAGATGTGGCAGCTGTGCACCAGGGGGTTGCCAGTTCGATACCAGTCAGAGCACATGCCTAGGTTGTGGGCTCAATCCCCAGTAGGGGATGTACAAGAGGCACATGATAGATGTTTCTATCTCTCCCTCTCCCTTCCTCTCTCTCTAAAATCAATCAAAACCTATTTAAAATAAAATGTCCCCACAAGCATAATGCTGAGTGCAGTCTAGTGTTCCTATGGCAAGAAGCCTGCAATCTGCCTTCCAGAGAAAATAGGTATGTTATTAAGCTACCTTCTGGCATGAGCCATTAGTTGCAATTCGTTGTTATGGATCAACCATACATATTAAGTAAGGTGTCTTTAAACAGAAACACGCATAAAACAATATCATGTATTAAGTGTTTGATGAAAATGTGGTGACTAGAGGCTCTCAGGAACTTAATCCTATATTTCTCCTAGAAGCAATGGTTTGGTGTTGGCCAGTTCACTATGAATAATGAGAATCAATGACATTTTGGAGCCTTTCCTCACCCTTTCCCTCCTTCCCAACCAGAATGGACATGCCTGTGAAGTCAGGGACTTTGTCTACCTTCATTCTCTTATATTCCCAGTGCAGGGACTGTTGGAAGCCCTTGACAGCTAGGCATTAAATGAATAAGTATAAGGAGTGTTACCTTGTTCTCTGTCTATATATATTCACATTACATTAGAATGAAAAAAGCAAGACAGTGAGGTTGACAAGGACACTTTTCCTTGAAAGAAGTTCCATTCTTCACTTAAGTTTGAGTAGAGAGAAGCATACTAGGCACCCATTCGAGCAGGGACCATGTCTCATTTCAAGGCCTTGGCATGAGGTTAAAACACATTAATCTCTTCTTAAATATTGGCTTAATGAATACAAAATTGATCAAATGTAGTAGTATTTTGATTAGAAGAATAAAGAATGCGATACTTGCCTTTACTTACCAGTAGAATGTTAAATAAATTTATACTGTTATCAAGAGAATGAGAAGACAAACCACAGACTGGGAGAAAATATGTGCAAAAGATGCATTTGGTAAAGGACTGTTATTTAAAGTATACAAGTAACTTTTAAAACTCAACAATGAGAAAGCAAACAACTTGATTTAAAAATAGGCCAAAGACTTTACCTGAAACCTCACCAAAGAAGATACAGAGATGGCAGGTAAGCACATGAAAAGATGCTCCAGATCACATGTCATAACGGAAATGCAAATTAAAACAATGAGGTACCACTGCACACCTTGTAGAATGGTCCAACTCCAGAACACTGACAATACCAAATGCTGTCTGTCCAGGATGTGGACCAACAGGAACGCTCATTCATTGCTGGTGGGCATGCAAAATGGTGCAGCCACATTGGAAAACAGCCTGGCAGTTTCTTTAAGACTAAACATACTTTTACCATATAATTCAGCAATCATGCTCATTGGTATTTACCCAAAGGAGTTGAAAACTTATATCCACACTAAAACCTGCACATGAATGGATGTTTATAGCAGCTTTCTTCATAAATGCCAAAACTTGAAAACAACTAAGGTATCTTTCAGTAGATGAATAAATAAACTATAATGCATCCAGACAATGGAATATAATTCAGTGCTAAAAAGAAATTAGTTATCAAGGCGTGAAAAGACATGGAAGGAATGTAAATGCATATTACTAAGTGAAAGAAGCCAATTTGAAAAGCCAACATACTGCTTGATTCCAACTATATGACATTCTGGAAAAGGCAAAACTATGCAGATAGTAAACATATCAGTGGCTGCCAAGGGTTAGAAGTATAGGGATAAACAGGCAGAGTGCAGAGGATTTTTAGGCCAGTAAAAATATTCTGTATGATCTTACAAGGATGGATACATGTCAGTATACATTTGTCCAAACCCATAGAATGTACAACGCTAAGAGTAAATATTAATGTAAACTAGGGACTTTGAGTGATTGTGAAAAATTTGCAGTTATTATCTTCATGCAGGTTTTGCAATGGTAACATATAGATTGATATGTAAACACTTATGTGTTTATATGTGTGTACAATTAATTGCACAGAAGAGCAAATGATCAATGGAGTAGAAAAAGGTGATACATGGAGAATCCAGTTGTCAGAAATATCAATAAAGAACAGAGGTGTCTTTACAGGTCCATGGAGTATTCAGTTACTGGGTGCCTGAATGAGGATTGAAATGAATTTGCAATAAATACAAAACTCCTGAATTTACCTGATCATTAACCAGCAATATAACTGCTAGAGGCTTAATTTAGTTTGTATGTAAATGGTCAATAGGATAATCAGCCTATCTATATATATAAAAGACCAAGTGACCAGATGATCAGCTGGTAGCTATGATACTCACTGACCACGAGGGGGCAGGCGCTCAATGTAGAAACTGCCCCATGGTGGTCAGTGCATTCCCACAGTGGGCAAGCCACCCAGCTGACTGACAGGTGCCAGATGCCAGGCTCATGGCTGGTGAGCACAGCTGTGGCAGCACGAGCCTCTTCTGTGGATACTCCCCTTGTGGGGTCAGGATGAGTGGGAGCAGTGTGGCGCCCAGCCCAGGGTTGGGCTCCCTCCCTATCTCTCTCTCTCCTCCCCCCTCCCCCCCCCCGCACCTGTGCTGCCACCTGCCACTTTGTGCACTACTTCGTGCTGTGCGGTATCAACGTGGACGGCGGGCTGGAGCCTAATGAGCTGGCAGGTAAGACTGGGCTGTGGTGGGGCGGAGGTCCACTGATCCCCACAGGCCAGGCCAAGAGATGCCACCGGTGCATGAATCCATGCACTGGGCCTCTAGTATTATATATGAACCATTTACCACTCTGACTAAAACTGTGGGGAATAGAGAACCAACCTGAAATATGACCACTAACCTAAAGAAACTCAGCTCAGCAGTGGAAAGAAGAAAACAACAAATAAATACAATAAAAGACCTTAACATTGTATTGAATTCATGTTTTAGATTTTTTGGTGTTGATTAAAATTATTGTGAGAATGATTTTATGACTACAGAGTGATATATTATTAGACCAGATGAAATGGTAAATTATTCCAACATCTGAGTCCACTACTAAATGGCAAACAAAAATAGGCAGACAGTTCAAAATACTAAAACTATTGCTTTTTAACACACTGATTTCTAACTGATTCATTTACAAGCAATGTGAGTGGAAGAAATCTGGGGCTAAGAGGATGTCCACATCACCCCTCTCTAGGCATTGGTTTGCTTTTCTGTAAAGTTAGGGCATTATCTGCAAGGAACTCCTCAGGTTTGCTTTCCGTGACTTAACCAGATTTTCTAGTTGTCTGTCTTTCTTCATTCCCACACACAGACTTTGATTATGTAAAGGGCATACAGAGTGCCTATAGAAAAAGAAGTGGTATATTTATTTAATCACTATTCCCCGTGGTGCTGGCACTGTACCTGTCTTCACGGAGAGCTCCTTCCACGGGTTTCAGAACCCAATATGCCTCCATCTCAAAATACTGTTTCTGTGCGCTTAAGTCTTCCTTCCTTTCAGTCTCTCCCTTTCCTCTCTCTCTAGATACAGTCAAGTTTAATCTCTGCTCCTACTGATTTTATTCTTGTTTACTTGTTTGACATTATTAGTGGGAGTGCAAATGGGAAAGATGGGATTCATAACTTGTGAGACTAATGGCTAGATGCTTGTCCAAAAGAGTGGAAAACCATGAAATGCAGGTTGAGGTGTTTGAAATGATTGAGAAAGCAAGGAGAGCAACATCGGTTTCCAGATGTCTGTTTTAAGGAATACTCTTCCCTCAGCATTCTTGGGTCAAAACGAGCCCCATTATCCACGTAGGTTTTGGGATCTCAGGCTATATATCCAGTTTGTTCCTGAAGAAAAGGTCTCCCTGCTAAAGATACTTGTTTAACTTTTTCTGTATTGTTTTAAAATCATGGAACTGCTTTTAAAAATGCCAGGTAAGATCCCACAGTATACAAACACTCTTTTATGTTGTAGTCTAAGGCGATGGCATAATGAAAGGTGTAGTTCAGGAAGATTATGTTAAGAGAAGAGCAAGACGTATGAGTATGGGAGACACCAACTTCGGAGAGACTGGTAATAACTTTGTCACAAACTTGATAACAAAGACATAGCCCATTTCTGCTCTTTAGGGGCTTTTTTTTTTTTCAAATGGATAGGCTTTTTTGGAGAAGGGTATTCTTAAGAGAAGAGAATGCCCGTTCTGTTATTAGAAATCTAGAATAACATAAAATACTGTAAAAGGAAGAAGCAAGATCACACACATGCAGACACCAATATAAAGACGCACTTCATTAGGATGGTCCATGGATTGTCATGTTAAAAAAAAAATGGTCTTAATAGCAAAAGTCAACTCATTGACTGAACTTCGTAAAACGGGGGGTGGACATGATTGAGGGAGAGAAAAAAGCAAATCAATCAAGCATAAAGTAAGTTCCATAGGTGGGTGGAAGCCAAGAGTCTCAAGCAAAACCCTCCTGGATTAGTGACCCCATTATCCCTCCTAATGCACCGGGCCTGGCAGAGTGGTAAAAGGGAAATCTGGTTTAAAAGTTAAGTTTTTAATCATGAAGGAAGGTCCTAAGTGAGAAGGAAACTGACAACTTATAAGAGCCTTCTTCTTACTTTCGACTTGGGCTTAGTTCAAGCCAATGAACCAGGGGACAGGGGAGAAAACTATTTCACTCCACTGCCAATTCCACAACATTCCTCTCCAGAAACTTCCACAGAGCTGGTGAGCTTCCAGTAGTAAACACTGAGGTCTGTTTCCCCAGAATTTATGGGAGGGCCTGTTACTCCACTTTGGAAGGAAAAACGAGAGTTTTCAATGATTAATTATACTTATTTTTCCTCTACAAAACTCTTATTTATTCTTTACAAAGTACTAGAAGAATGAGAAAAATCTCTCAATTTTTATTGTACCAAATTGATAAAGTAGTGATTTTTCCTAATGGTCAAAGTCTACTCATTCTATATTGTTTGAAACACTGGCAAAATAGCATATATTAGACACAGGATAAAGAACAAAGCAATATACTACTCTGAAAAAAAGAAAGTAGTTAAAGAAACGTGTAGAAATTGTGAAAGTAATGGATATTAGAATATACCAAGAAAAAATTCCTTACATAGGCTTTCTTAATATTTAAGGCAAATGGGAGTATCTCCATCTTCTTCTCTTGCCATATTTAAATCCCTTTTGCAAAGTCAGGACTTGGGTGGGAGAGAGGTCAGGCGTGAAGAGACTAATGGAGCTCTGTGTGAGTATTAGAACAGTGACAGAAGTCTGTTAGAAAGAGGATGAGGAAGGGAATATGGGTATATTTCGCTCCAAGTTTAAAAATAATTATAAGTTGTTAAAGAAAAGTTCAGCTGAAGATACAATGGAGGAACAAGCAAGCATAAAGCTAACAGAAGGTCACATGAGACAATTCTGCAAGATCCATTCAAGATGGGGGTCATGTGGCAGAATATTTACAAAAGCATATTTAGGATTATGTGACATCACTGTGAGTCACATGGAAGTATTCAGTTGAATGCAACTTCTATTACTTATTATCATCAATATCATTGTAATCTTTATCATCATGATTGAGCATCTGAAAATTTAAGAGGAATAGTGAGTTGGGAGGGAAGTTTCATGAAGGGTTGCAAAAGTGAATATTCTGATCAATCAAGATGCTATCATTGAATGTGTTGGAACTTTGAATGCTCTTTAATAATCCAATCAAATTATCTACTCTAATAAAAGAGTAATATTGAAATTGACCATTTCTCCAGGATGCCTAAGCCACACCCACCAGCCAATCAGAGCAGCTGTATGCAAATTAACCCAGCCAAGATGGAGGCCAACCACCACAGAACTAGATCAAACAGGAGGCTTCCGTTGCACCAGGAATAAACTGTCTGCCTAGGCCGGCTGGGCCTCTCTCTGCTCAAGGCAACATAGTTGCAATTATAGAAGCCAAGAAGCTGATGCAAACAGGAGGCTTCATTACCTGCCTAGGCCTTGGCTTAAAGCAACAGTGTTTCAATTATAGGAGATAAATAAACCCCAGAACCCTGATTCCAGCCAGCCTTGCTGGGATGTTGGGTCAATGGGAGCTGTAGACAGCCTGAAAGCCTGAAAACAGCCCTCAGCAACTCACCCAGGCTGGCCAGGTACCCCAGTAGGGATCCAAACCCTGAAGAGACCATGGACAGCCTGAAAACGGCCCTCAGCCCATCACCCAGGCCTGTCACACCCCAATGGGGTGAGGGTCCACACTGGGGGGCTTGGCAAGCCTGCAAAGAGCCCTCAGTCCCTCATCCAGGCTGGCCAGGCATGCCAGCAGGTGAACATCCCCTGAGGGGTCCCAGACTGTGAGAGGGCACAGGCCAGGCTGAGGGACCTCCCGAGTGCACAAGTTTTGTGCACCGGGCCCCTAGTGTTGAGATAGGAGAGATCTATGAGATGTGTAGAGTTAATCTGGGATGCAAGTATTGCTGGTGTTCTGATGAAGCAGTCATCAGATGTAGAATATTATGCTAACTAACACTGTGCTTCAGAATCCTGAGGGGAAGGTGAGATGTCTTTGCTTTCCAGTCTTACTCCATGTGACATCAAAGAAGAGGCAGTAAGGCCCCACTTTAGAATAATCTATAGCCCTTTTCATTTTCCAAAGAAAGTCTACTGAATAGCATCAGACTGTCTTTCACCATCTGGTCCCTTTCTTGCCTCCAGAGACATCTTTTCATTATTCCCATTTGGTCATCTGGTACCCATTGCTCCAGCCCAACTAAACCACTTTCATATCAAAATAACAATTGCAACAATAATGATATTGTTGCCCAGCACTGTACATATATTAATTCATTTAATCTCCACACGCATTCTTTATTTTAATTCCCATTGTATAGATGTGACTGCAGCACAGAGAGGTAAAGTAACTTTTCTAAAGTCACAGAGCTGAAGTATCAACTATTCCATGCTTCTGTTTTTTTAATATTCTTTTCCTTTTGCTTAAATGCCCTTCCTTTCCTCCCTTTACCTAACTAACTCTTTCATACTTCAGCATGGATGTCACCTACTTTGAGAAGCTTTTTTAGAACATTTCCCTCTTCATCCCTACTATACTGCTTTAGTTTGAATTAGGAATTTCTCATATAAACTATGGTTTAGAGAAGAGTCAAGCCCCCTTTAACTGGAGGGAACCACATCCCACAAGAGACAGAGTTTCCCAGGGATATCTTTAGAAAGAGCCTTCCTGCATGTAACTAGGCCACAGTGTACCAAGTGGTAACTGTCAGGAACCTCTTCGCTCCCTCACTTGGACAAATACTCTCTTAAGTGGAAGGGGTGGCTAAAGACACATACCATGCTGCCCAGCTCTTTAGGTCATTCTCACGGACTAATGGGAATTCTACTCATCTACTTTGTAAGAAAAATACTTAGGAGGCCACTCTATTCCTGCCTGGATGGTTGCCTTAGATATTTTCCCCAAAATTATAGCTTCTTAAATATTTCCTAATAGAATTTTAAAAGCTTAACCTCAGTTGTCTAATCATTATATTTCTAAATTATGGCCATGCATCTTACTGCTCAAAACCACTGCTAACTAAATATTTGCTACAATATTTCTTTAATATATGTGTTGTGTTTAAAAACCCAGGGATTATTCATTCATGTGTTAATTCAATGATTCATTCAGTACCTACCAAGTGCCAAGACTGTAAGGTACGGGGGAGAGGGGGGCAGACAAAATAATATGGGTCCTATTCTTAAGGACCTCACAGTCTTATGGGTGAAACTTCTACATATACTAAATGTGATGATTCATTGGGCAAGACAAAAGTATTTTTATTACATTATCTATAATATAGCCATGTTTAACATTTATTTCAATGCATAATCATTTTAAATGAATATGTTTCAATATAATAAGTAATGTTTTTCCTTAGAAACAAAATTTTCCCATTTCTTTTATTCATAAAAACTCAAATTATCTTTCCTTTCTAGTTGGTAAGGGGGGGGGGGAAATCAGCCAAGATAGTCATCTTACATTTTAACCTTGGCAGAGGATGTAAAACTGAAATAGATAATACCTATTATTTATTGATTTCACTGCAGTTGCTTGAAAATGGAAGATTATCTTTCTAATTTGTATAAAGTTATCACCACTGAGTCACTGTGTTTTCAGATTCACTGTTTTGTTAAAAGACTAGAGGACCAAGATACATGTGAACTGCTAGGACAGATTATGCAATGTCAAGTCGTAGTTTCAGGAAGTCATGGATTTCCATCAATCAAAGGTGTGTCCTGAAAGGTTTCTGGATGATGGCATCCCAGGGTGCTGTCCAGGATCCCCAACACATGGGGAAGTCAGGCCATATACCTGACCAGTCAACATAAAGGAATGGAATTTCAGGGCCAAAAGTTCTAGTACAGAAAGGGTTTGGAGAATATTATCAATACGAGCAGAAGAAACATGAACCCTTTGAAGTTGTAAGGAAGGGACTGAGCTGGAAAACACATGAAGAGTATCAAGAACCTTAGTCCTTGAGAAGCTGTACCAGGACCAAAATCAATATTAACCCAATGTTTAATTGGAATCCACTGAAACTTTCCAAACTGGATGTAATGATCAAAAGGCCAAAGACTCAAAACTTGTCCAGCCACTAAGCTAAACTACAGCACAGGAACAAAATTATCCCAAACCTCAGCAAACAGAAAAGCTGAGTGGAATAATGAATATTTTCATCTAGCCAAGAGTTCATACTTTATTTCTGAGCATCAACTCCAGCATTTCTTGATGGATGCAAAATGTAATGTGCTAAGATACAGTAAGAGGTAAAAGCTGGTACTCAAGAGAATTTATTCAGGCAATGCATTCTTAAATTTTTTTAAAAGGATCACCAAGGATAGACTTTTAAGTATGCAGCTTTTTACTGTTCACTTAAAAATAGCCCCATTGATGTATTTAAAGAAGGATGTTCCAAGGGACTAATCAACATGATTGAAACAGCAAAATGACAATAGGAAAATGACATGGAACAGGCAAGAAGGAGGTCAGGGCAACTTTTGAAGGAACAGTTTTAGTGGTGAGCATAGGGATACAGGTGGACTGTAGGAGGTAAATTGCAGTTTGGTGGGAAAAGTCAGAAGAAATACAGGATGGAAAAGGGGGAAAGGGACATCAAGGTCAAGAGTGGGTGTCTGTGTTTTGTTTTGTTTTCAGTAAGTTGGAGAGAAGGGGAAGTTGGGCATATAAAGATGGGAGGCCTCATGTGAATAGGTAGAGGGTCTACCTATTCTGTTTTAACATTTTTTTAAAATAGATTTTTAGAGAGAGAACAGATAGAAACATCAATGAGAAAGCAGAACATCTATTGGCTACTGCCTCCTCTTGGGAGTCAAGCCCATAACCCAGGTATAAGACTGACTGGGAATCAAACTGGTGACGTCTTGGTTCCTGGGTCAACGCTTAACCACTGAGCCACAGGCTCCAGGACCTACACTCTTTATCTTCCCCACCCGGCCCCTCACATGTCAATTAGCACACATCTGGTTGTTCCACTGTTCATTTGGACTCTCCCACGTACTGCCTATATGCTAAATAAATAGTCAACATAACAATACTTTTTTTCTATACATGGTTCTATTTTAACTCTTTATCCACCTAAGCAAGGGTCATATCGTTTATTTACTTTGCTTGCATGAAATTAAAATAAAATATGTTGATAATTAAGGTGATGAAGAAAGTTTCTATCACTATCAAAAATGGTTGCATTTTTATAATTAAAATAAAGCTATTGCCTTAAGTTTCTGACCAAAAAAAAAGAATCTGTCTCTATTACTAAAACGTAATTATTTTCTCTTATTCGGTCAATTAAGCTAACAAAACTGGAAAATAAATCATTTTAAAATTTCAAGATTCTATAATACTGTTAGAGAGGTTAATTTTCCACCAATAATCAGCATGGCTATTTGATGTTTGAGAACTAATCCACTCTTTGGGGAGTATTCAGAAGCCCAATCCTCCAAAATATTCAGTATTATACTCTTCCTTTAGCCTTTCCAAATCAAAAGTTCTGTCTAATCTTCATGGAAAATTGAAATAAAACCATATATGAAGGTATTTGTAATATTAAGTGTTCAAATCACAAAGAGAATTGACAATGACTGCATTTTCTCCAAATATACTTCTTCTATTAAACTGTAGTGTTTTTAATATCTTGTGTAGAGAAATTTTATTTTTTAGTCTTGATCTTTAAAATCACAGTTCTCTCTTTTTAAAACAGTGTGAAGTGCTATTGTCAATCACATTACTTATGCAAAGTGCATGGATGTGAACTTCCCCGTGGGCTTCAAGATTAGATTCATTTCACTCAATATGCTAATTCCAGTATAACATTCTTCCTCGGAAGACAGATTTTCTTTCCTAATATTTTATCTCTGTGTTTGATATGTGAATCCTTGGTCAGTGGAATTTATAAAATTTTCCTGTTGTTTGGCTTTTCTTTAAATTTCCTTTGGCTATCCTTTTTGAGCTTTACCTATTTTTATGCACAAAGTATCATATTGAAGCACATTTTAAATTTGACCTCTGACTAATTCAAAATATCATTTCTCTCAGCACCAACTCTTTCTACACTTTTAAGGATTCTTCCTTGTGTTATTTGATTTGCAATCTGCTATGATTTGAATGTTTTTGGTTCTCACCACCCCCCCCCCCAAAAAAAAATTCTTATGTTGAAATCCCAATTCCCAAAGATGAGAATAATAGGAGGTGGGGACCTTTGGAAGTGATTAGGTCATGAGGGTGAGGCCCTCACCAATGAAATTGTGTCTTATATGAGACTCCACAGAGATCCCCAATATCTTCCAGAAGTGGGGACACAGTGAGAAGGACTTGGCTATGAACCAGGAAAAGAGCCATCACCAGAACTCGGCACCTCTATCTCAGGCTTCTCAGCCTCCAGAACTTGGAGAAGAATTTCTGTTGGTTATAAGCCACCCAGTCTATGGTATTTTGTTATTGGAGTCTGAATAGACCGGGATGTAATCTTAAGTGTGAAGGTATCCCTACCTCAATTATCCAGTATGCCTCCGTTAACTCCCTTCAGCCTTGTTTAAATGATCAGAGGACTCCAAGTTACTCAGTGAGTTTAAAATAAAGATTACTAAAGTAGCCATTTTATTCAGAAGGGACTAAAATATAATTGCTGATCTCATTTATTTCCTCTGCTCTGAACCTATCTGAAAATTCTTTATTGTCAACAAGACTAAAAAAAAAAATAAAACCAAAAACCCGAAAACCCTTGTTTTCCCCTATTTCCAAATCAATATTTATATTTTCACTTTGCCTTTTATTGAAATACTAGGGGCCCAGTGCACAAAAATTTGTGCACTTGGGAGGTCCCTCAGCCCGGCCTGTGCCCTCTCGCAGTCTGGGACCCCTCTGGGGATGTCCACCTGCGGGCGTGCCTGGTCATCCTGGGTGAGGGGCTGATGGCTGTTTGCAGGCTTGCCAAGCCCCCCAGTGTGGAACCTCACCACACTGGGGTGTGGCCAGCCTGGGTGACAGGCTGAGGGCCGTTTTCAGGCTGCCCACAGCCCCTTCAGGTTTTGGGTCCCTACTGGGGTGCCTGGGCAGCCTGGGTGAGGACCTAAGGGGCGTTTTCAGGCTGTCCACAGTCCCTTCAGGTTTTGGGTCCCTACTGGGGTACCTGGCCAGCTTGGGTGCGGGCCTGAGGACTGTTTTCAGGCTTTCAGGCTGCCCACAGCTCCCATTGACTCACATCCCAGCAAGCCTGGCTGGAAGCAGGTTTTTGGGGTTTATTTATCTTCCATAGTTGATACACTATTCCTTTAAGCTGAGGTCTAGGCAGGTAACTAAGCCTCCTGTTGGCTTCAGCTTCCTAGCTTCTATAATTGAAAGAATGTTGCCTTAGTAGACTCTAGCAGGCAGTTTCCTCCATCGCTGGTGCAACGGAAGCCTGCTGTTTGCTTGAGCTCCGAGGCTTCTATAATTGCAACTATGTTGCAACCATGTTGCCTGGAGCCGGGAGAAGCCCAGACGGCTGGCAGACAGTTTACTCCTGGTGCAACGGAAACCTCCTGCTTACTCCAGCTCTGTGACTGCTGGCCTCCATCTTGGCTGGGTTAATTTGCATACAGCTGCTCTGATTGGCTGGTGGGCACAGCTTAGGCATCCCATAGAAATGGTCAATTTTAATATTACTCTTTTATTAGATTAGAAAGGTTATTTTTAGTCATAGTCTTACAAAAATGATTAGTAATTTTTAGAGATGGTGCCACCATTTCCTTTCAATTTTATGCTTGTTCAGATTAAGATGAGGAGAAAGACTAGCCAGTGTTGTTAAGAGCATTAAGTGTAACCATTGTTCCCAGTATATCACCACAAAAACGTCATAATAAATTTGGGGTTTCAGATATACTCACAGTACAATCCGCTCACCAGAGCAAGTAGGGTAGGTATTAATTAGATGAGGAAACTTGGTTGGGGTGTGGGACATTGGTTTTCATTTTCTTGTCTGAACCCTGAACCATTCCCAAACACAACACTCTGACTTCACTGAGAGGAGAAAGGAGGGATCCTCAAAATAATGAAACTGCCCCACTTAGTTCTGCCAGATGGTGAATTTGAAATAACATTTCAAGTTGATTTAGAGCGCAGCTTTCTAAATTTTAGCAGCGTTAGGATCATCAAGATCACAGGTTGCCAGGCTCCACACCCAGACTCTTGGATGCAGAAGGTCTGGAGTGATGCTCACAGAATTTACATTTCTGATTAGTCCTAGCTAATGCAGCCCATGATGATCAAGGAACACACTCTGAGAACCCTTTATCTAGAATTAAAGAGAAGTGGTATATCTCCCATACCTGAATTTGTAGACCTGCTATAGTCATTTGGGGACAGGTTGTGGGCATTTTTAAATGTCAGATTCAGGAGGTTTTTGAAGACCTACGAGATTCAATGATGGAGATTTCACACAATTCCTATGCTCTTGTACAAGTTAAGTTAGATACAACCTGTAAAGTGGATCTTTGATATTTAGCCCCAATTGCTTCTTACATCTGTGGTGTACAGACATCCTCCAGAATCAGGGCCATGTCCCATCTCTTGCAAGACCTGATTTAAGCCTTTCTCCTCTTCCTGCCACATCCCAGCTCCCACCAGTATTAGCAGGTAAGTGTGCTTCTGACCTCAATGAGAAAATAGAGAACTTCTCTTATTCTCCACTTCTCCTCCTCTTCCATTTAGCTAAACCTATCCATAGTCTTTCCTCCAGTCTTAGCTGTGTCCTGCCTCTTCTCCCCACCCCATCCCCACATGAACATCTGATATCACCTTTCTCAATTTTCAAACCACCCACAATCAACCTACAATTTTCATTGGCTCCTTCTCTGCAGGCCACCAACATGCTAAAGTTTCTCCACAAGTATAATAACCAAATCCCTCCTTGGCCTAGTTGTCCCTGCTAGCCATGCTCTATCTTCTTCCATTCATAGCTCAGTGTCTGAAAGAGGAGTCTATCTTTTCTGTGCCTGCTGTCTTTCCTTCTCACTCCACAAAGACAGATCTGCAACCTGTCCCTACTGCTCCATTGAAACTTCTCACTGAGGTCAATGCCACCTTCCTCTTGCCTTTCCCATCTGTGTAATCCTTCCAAACCTGCAGCATCAGTAGCTTCAAGATTGTGTCCTGGTCCTTTTCAAATTCACATTCTACTCATAATTTTCTCCCTTGGACTAACTATATGCTGATCACTGTCATAACTATATTTTTAACTCATTCTTGCCCCTGAGCTCCAACATTTTTTATTACTTTTTAAGTATTCCCAGACATTCTCCAGACTGCTAATTTTCTACCCCCAATCTCAGCCTCCTCCTTCTCCCCCTCCTCCTCCTTCTTTCCTGTCTCCATCACTGGCACCACCATTCCTTCACTCACATGCCTAAGACAGAAATATCAGAATCATCATTGACTCTCCTTGGAAATCAAATCAATTGGTCACCATGTCTGCTGGATTCTTTCAGACTTGTGTTCTCTATACAAGCCACACCCCAACCCTTGCCACTGCGAAAATTCTGGTTCTTACCTGGATGGTCAAACCAGCTTTATAACTGGAATTCTTGTCTCTAGGTTGTTTTTCATATAGTTAAGAGCCAATTCTGTCCTATTTACACAGTTCCTCTTCATTAATACCCACGAAGGACAAATAAAAAGAATCCCAATTTTTCCATTTCTTGAGTTGTTACTTTTAAATTTCCTTTTCTAGTTTCATTTTTCCTGTTTGTTTCCTAAATATTCCTCTTTCTCTGAACTGTGTCTTAGCATTTCTTTTAAAATCCACTTCTTGGATTGTACTAATCACTGCTATTCTGGCCGCTAATAAGTGCACACCTACAATCCAGTGCTCTCTCTGCTTCTGTCCCACATATCAACCTGTCTGATGAAGATGATGAACTGTGCCCCCAGGCACCTTAAATTCCACCCATGCAACACTCTTCCCTGACGTCCCCTTCCTGGCCTTCTCCATTGCAGTGAATGTTACCACAAATCTCCAGTTGGCCCAGTCATACACCTGGGTTTTGTCCTGACTTCCTTTCTTACCTTAGTATCAAAATCAATTGCCAGTTTTTGTGGTTTCTATCTCTTAAATGGTTCTGAAATCCATCTACTTCTCTGCATCTCAAACTACTGATCGAAGCCATTGTTCTCCCTGCACAGTTACTGCAGCTACCTTCTAGGTGGTTTTGCCTTTATCTTGCTCCCAAACATGGTCAGAATTACCTTTGAAAACACAATAATATAGTGCCACTTACTAGCTTAAAAAACTCCAAAAACTAAAACACAAAAATCCCAAATCCAAAACAAAACCAAGTCCTGAGTCATATTATTTCCATAGGCGAATACATATGTAATGAAGGCTACAAATCTTGGGGCAATCAACACTAAACTGATAGCAGATGTTACCTCTGGAGAGAGGGGTGGGATGATAAGCCATGAGGGGGTGTCATAGGTCAGATATGTGTTGGTAAAGGAGAACTTCAGTTTTTATCATTAGACTTGTTTAAATTTTTTACAATTAGAGTGTTTTCAGTACTGTGTTATTTATATATTTCAAAATAAATAAAATAGGCCCAGGAAAGAAGCCTTGAGACAGATGGGGCTCATTAGCAAGTTGTACAAAGTCCAGTGCCAGGTCACCTGGAAGACACCTCCGATTCTCTACACCTGGCCCCAGGGAGCAAGAGTTGTCCTCTGCACTTCTGTTACCTGAGAATTTCACTCCAGGAATTCTTACCTTTGTGGTCCACAGTTTGACAGTCCAGTCAAATGATGACGTGACAAACAGGTGTGAAAAGTCCAGGGGGCCCACTGCCATGTGGCAGTTAATTCCTGTCACTGGCCCTTGGTGACCTTCGAAGACCTCACCAATACCTGCTTTGCTGCACGAAAACAAAACAAAACAAAACAAAAACATGAGCAGAGTTGCAGAGATCTTTGCACAGTTATTGTTACTTTGAAAAACAAATTTATCTCTGCATGACTACTTCCTGAAGATTTATACCACCAAAGTGAAACCACAGTAACTTGAGAGAAAGAAAATACTAAACTACTTTTGGTAATTAAAAAGCAATAGAGTGCAATGTCATCTTTTTAACTTTCAGAATTTAATATAAAATTTCATCATTTAATCCTTTTTCAGGAGTTCCTCAAATCCTATCATTGTGGATGCAGCTACCTTGATGAAAATCATATAGACTTAGATCTCAGAAGCTTCATATTTGTAATAGGACAATTCTATTGTAGTGATCACATTCTGCACATGTTTCATTTTAATTTCTTCTGTGGAGCCCCTTGGCTATAAAATCAATACAATCTTGTATAAATATATTTACTCTTTCAAGGAAATTTCTTAATTTAAGTTGACATACTCGAACAATACTTTGTAGGAACGCTTGCCACTGAAAAATAATATGCATAACTTAAATGAAATGTGGGTAAAATGATGTTTTCACTGAAAGAAGAGAAGTTTACAAATTTATAATATCCATAAGGGCTGGTGCTTTGTTATCTAATCTAATAAAAGAGTAAGATACAAATTAACCATCACTCTGAGACACCTAAGCCATGCCCACCAGCCAAGCCACGCCCACCATCCAATCAGAGCAGCTGTATGCAAATTAACCCAGCCAAGATGACGGCCAACAGCCATGGAGCTGGAACAAGTAGGAGGCTTGCCCTGGCGATGCAGGAAGCTAAGGTTCCTGTCTGCCTAGGCTGGCTGTCGCAACAAAGTTTCAATTATAGAAGATAAATAAACCCCAGAGACCTGCTTCCAGCCTTGGGCTCAAGGAAGCACTGGGAGCTTGGGTTGTCAGGGGCAACCCAACCAGGGCTCCAGTTAAAGCAACAAAGTTTCAACTTTAGAAGTTAAATAACTTCCAGATAATAGTTTCCAGCCAGCCTCGCTGCAAACACCAGGCTGGCCAGAAACCACAGTAGGGACCTGAAACCTGAAGTGTAGTGGCCAGCCTGAAAATGACCCTCAGCCCCTCACCCAGGTTGGCCACACCTCCATGGGGTGAGGATCCCCATGGGGGTGGGGCTTGGCCAGCCTGCAAACAGTCATCAGCCCCTCACCCAGTCTGGCCAGGCACGCCAGCAGGTGGACATCCCCAGAGGGGTCCCAAACTGCGAGAGGGCACAGGCCGGGCTGAGGAACGCCCCCAAGTGCACAAATTTTTGTGCACCGGGCCCCTAGTGATAATAGCATATAATAAGTGCTCAATAAATGCTTGTTGAAACAAATAACAAAGGAAAAGAGACAAGCTTAAGTCTTTTTGAAAATTAGTGATACACATTTAGAAAGTTATCCACAGACATCTGTCACTTATGTAACTGAGCCAGCATTATTTCCAGGCCCCTATTACATCACACACTAGTCTGCACACAATCATACCCAATGAGAAAATATAGCGAAGTGCTGTATGTTAGAAATCCATGTGGTATGACCGATACGTAAGGATTATAAAATCTAAATATTATGTTACTGAGAGTAAAAACGAACTGAGTTATTAAAACATTTGGGCTTCTGGAGCACGAATGAATGTCAGCATCCTGGGCAAAATGTGAAATCATGAGTAAAGTGCTGCAGTGTGTGCCCCTGCAACAGGCACCCAAACTCTGCCCAGCGAAACTGCTAATAGCAGTTTCCCACGTGATCCTTTGAGTCTGTGCTAATGAACACAAAGAACTGATCTTTGAAGTGGCCCCTGGTGAGGCTCCACTTGCCCTTAACAGCATCCTGAAAGGGTTTATAGGGTGCAAAATGAGGACTTGGTTTAATTTATGGAAGTAGATTTGCACCTTCTCTGAATGAGGCGAAAAACAGAACCCCCTTCTCCCCCTCCTCTT
This sequence comes from Murina feae, assembly GCA_004026665.1. NCBI lineage: Eukaryota > Metazoa > Chordata > Mammalia > Chiroptera > Vespertilionidae > Murina > Murina feae. The sequence continues at coordinate 17,571 of PVJC01000063.1, read as the reverse complement.
CCCTACAGCCCTCTATGACCCATTAAAAATTACTACAAAGCCAAATGCCTGCTACTTTACAGCTTCACAAAGATCTGTGCTTTCTATTTCAGGCGGATGGGCCAGTGTGAAAGCTTAATCAAGTGCGCTGTAAAAAGATACATGGTGCGTACCCTTCTTTTTTTGAACTACAGTACGTATTCTATTTGTGCTTGGAAAGCATAGTAGCCACAGGACAAAAATATTCACCATGGAAAAGGTTACTCACATACAGAATTCAACAAATAAATCTGAAAGTTATCAATGAACACGCTCTGTAGCCTTCATAGATAATTAAGGTCCTGGATCAAGTCAATGAAACCTATGCTCTGTTGACGGTAATAAATGTCCAGACAAAGCTATGACTCCTGTTTGGTCCACTGCACTGTTGTGCCTCTCTAATGCCCCCTATGACACTTTACCTGTATAGCAGAGAGTTGTGTGTTTACTTTTGTCACCATCATCAGTTTCTTGAAGCCAGGAGCCAGGTGTAAAGGATGTCTGCATGCCCAGCAGCATGTAGCAGTGCACTATGCTCAAAGTAGGTGTGCAGTGAACGTTTGCATGAATGAACAACGTTATCAGATCTTTTTATGCCTTGATAAGTCTTTCATGCCTGGTTTCAGCCAGTTTTGATGACGTAGGACCATTCAACATGAAGCCAAGAGGCAGATCTTCCCAGTCATCTTTAAACCATGTGAGCAAGGCAAATACTGCTTGTTCCTATGTGCAGAGCAGTAGGAGCATCGCAGCTTGGATTGTGTGAATGGAAAAACCACATGGCTAAGCCATGGCTTGCTTGTTACTTCTACAAATCACACAAACACAGGAGTATGAACTTGGAACAGTTTGTGGTTCCTCATTACATCTAAGTAGGCAAGGATGAGTGCAAGAGATGAAAAATCAATCGAATTAGAACAAAAGTGAGAGAAATTATGCACCAAGGTGAAGACAGTGAACCTTGCAAAAGGTGTGAGGCTACTCATTAAGTCTTGCATGCAATTTTACAATCTAGTCTAAATTACTGGATTCCACTTTACCCTGATGGTTTCCCAGGGGGCATTGGCCAAGTTCTCAATCAAGACAGAGTTCTTAGCACCTAGAAACTTCATAGTGGCTTATGCATCTCATTCTATTCCAGCCTCTGTGACTGGGAGGAAGGGCCCTGGGCACTGCTCTATAGTATTAGGATATTGCCACTTCTTTATCCCCCATATAGATTTTTAGTTCCCCACTTTACTATATGCCAGGCGCCAGACAGGGAATCAATGATGAAATGATAATAGTGTAGCAAGAGCAAAATGGCAGATGAATGAGTAGTTGAAATAAAATTAGATTAATATTATTGCAGAAGCATACATAAAAATATACAAAATAGCAAGTCTAGCTGACAGCCTATAGTCCTATCCCATTTATTCTACTTTTATTTCTCAGTAGTGCATAGCATCTTAAATCTTATATTTACTTGTTTATTGTCTTTCAACCTCAACCAGAATATGAACTCCACATCTGTTTTGTTTCTACCACATCCTTATGATGTAATGGTGTCTGGCAGATGGTAGGTGCTTGGCAAATATTCCTTGAAGGAATGAATGAATAAAGGAGTGAAAATTCTATGGAAGCATAAAGGAGGGAATGGTTTCCTTTGCCCAAACGAGTTTGGAGAAGATTCCATGTGGCATGAGCTCCTTGCTGGCTCTGGAAAGTGAGGAGGAATTATCCAGGCCAACAGGAGAGACAGGCCAGGCCGGGAGGAGCACGTTGCATGTACAAACTCATGGACTCTTATCCCTACTGGGTGTGTGGCTGGAGCCTGAAGGCTGAGGCTGGAAAGGAGCAGGGAGTCAGGGTCTCACATGGTTTGCTAACAAGCTTGAGGAAGCTCAAGCCACGGTGAGCCATCAAAAGCTTACAAGAGGCTAATGATCAGAGCACATGGATGCTATCTGGTCATGAAGACTTGAGGTGGTGCTTGCATCTCTTCAGAAATACCTCGCTCAGAATGCGAGGTGGTTATAACCCCGAATGCGATCACAGACCTTTCGGAAACGAGGAACACGTCATTGGTAAGCAAACAAAATCACCTTCCATGACGACAGGCCGTGTAGACCGTCCCCTCCTCGCTGCCAACCACGAAGTTATTGACGTCTCCCGTCGGGAAAGCCATTCCGGTAACAGCCACAGGCTTGGACTTGTTGTACACCAGCTCCATGCTCTCCTACCAAAACACGACGCGGTTACATTCCCTCTGTCAACTCCTCGCCATGCCAAAGATAGCACGGAAAAATCATTTGGCCAAATCGTCTGTTTGCTTTTCACACAGCGTTACAAAAGACCCCGGCTGTGCCAGCAACCATGCCGGGCGGCCCCTGCCACGCGGGCTTCTGTGTCTCTCTGGTTTCAGGCGGCTGGATTCCATCAGCGCGGCTGCTTCTTAAGTCAGGCAGAGATGACAGGTGAGAATTTTGAAACTAATGGTGCAGAAACTAAAGATAATACTGTAATGGTTACACTTGTCAGCCCCAGGCTTTAATAAAACACACAATACCCTTGTATTTACAAACATTTTCAAAATCAATTGTTCGTGAGACGACACATGTATTAATATCAGATGTAGGAAAGCCCATCTGTCAAAGCAGGAGTGTGTGTCCTCCGCGGACTGAAACCAGAAAGTTGTCACTCAGGTCAGAAAAACCAGATTTCAACTGGGACTGGGTTTCATCCGGAGTGGCCGTGGGGTGTATAGGCTAGAAGCCTGCAAAGGACAGCGTTTAAATAAGGGTTTAAAGTAATAAATGAGAGTCTCTATTTTATCTAAAATTACTTTTTAAAATAGGGAATTAAAGTGCAGTTTAAAACTCATTCTGCTGAATCAAGTTTCATGACACCAAAGAGTAATTATGATTGACATCCATGAATGTCTTTGCTACTTACATCCAACAGCCTACTAAGTGCACATGAAGTAATTAAAAAAAAAGTCATTCTAGGGGATCATGTCATTATAGCCACTTGTGGATTTAGTCTTTTTCTTTTTTTTTTCAAAATCGTGTCAGCTCAGCCAAGGAGTCCATGGGCAGCAGAGACCATGTGCTCATACGACATGCTCCCAGTTCTGAGACCCACAGAGTGAGTGCATCAGTGAGGGGGACCCTGGGACAACGTCAAACAGGAAACGGAACCATCCAGTGGTGAGCTCCATGACAAAAGTAGCGGCAGGGAAGGTACAGTCTCTTGGTCTCCCACTTGGGACAGAGAGGGACCAGGGCTCCAAGACGGTGTCATGTCATGAAATCCTCAATCTCTGTATGGAGACAGGAACGCGTCATTGGTAAGAAAACCATGCGGGCGTGCTAGAACTCACAAAAACGGTCTCGGAGCCCCCGCACCACTGGTTTTAACCAAAACAAATGCATGTTTAATCAGCAAAATGGGCAATTAAAAATTCCTAATTAGAGAGTTGGTCTTGTATCTGCTTACAATCTCCGTGCTTTTAAAAGAACATATTGTTGAGAATTTTAAGACAAAGCCATAAAATACCCACCCACACACAACTCCTGACTTACATAATGTTAAAGTCAGCAAAAACAGAGTAACTTCAATTGTAAGATGCTTATTAGCGCCCTTCTCCCCCCAAAAAAAAATTATTAAAAAACTTATTTAGCCTCAGTATTCTCAGCATCTGTATTTTGTGGAGACTTCTGGGAGCTTCTTTATAGTTTCTACATTTCCTTTTGTATCTTGAAACTTCCATGTTTTCTAAAACTGCGAGAGAGACATCCACAGGTCATTCATTGTCCCAGGAAAGGGAATGGGAATATTAAAACGGAGAATCATCTCCTAGATATCTTTTACAATTTTCTTGAAGTTTCCTCACATTTTTTATCAAAGGTGATGGCAATAAATTCTTCTCCGTGATTTTAGCTGGAAGAGAGTTAAATACTTTTCCCCCCACAAAGAAATGTGAGAAAAGTGTGTGTACGTGTGTGTGTGTGTAGGTACTGTCTTCCTGTGTGTATGTATACATACATATATTCTGCAAGTTGCATTCAGATGCCCCCACTCCCCCGTCTCTTGCCTTCTGTTCCTTTGTTTGGTTCCCATTACTGTAATCAGCAGTGGTTTGAAATCTTTGGAACGATTTCATTTTTGACTTCTCATTCGCTGAGCAAGGAATGGCAGGAGCGATACTAACAACATTCCGGATGGTTTGACAGATTCTTTATACACACAGGCGGTCGTCTAGGCAATGAATACGAGGAAGGGCCTGGGTGTCTGTTTTGCCGGCATACCTATTCTCAGAGGGATTGCTCTGTTGAGCTCCCTGTTTGCATCTGTTTAGCAATTCTGTAGGGTAGGTACAATTCATACCACAGGCAACTTCTATAATTACTATGCTTCAAAATGGATTATTTCATTTTCACTTGAAACTGACCTAAGGATTAACGTCTTACAATAATTACATGATTTGTGGTAAAGGAAATGGGTTTTGGCTTCAAGAGGAGACTGCTGAAAGCAGGCCCCACTCTTTCAAGTGCATCCATTGGTTTTAGCTCCTATAGGATGTGAGGGTTTGGCTTTTAGGGACTGTGCTCCATTAGGCAGGTAACTCTTTTAACCAGGATGCCCTTCTGTGTAGGGGAAAACAAACCCACCTGTGGCGTTGAGAGCATATCCAGGCTCCAGGAACACATTTTACCATCAGTAGAGACGGTGATGAGGTTGTGAGCATTCTGGGTCCCAACAACATTTACACAGTACACGGGATGCTGCAAAAACATAAACACGGGGGATCAGATACCGACCCAGGAGGAAATGCTTACCTTTGAGTGTTAAACACATTGCTCCCAAACAAGGATTAAAGAGCGACAAAATCCTACAATAACACAAGCCTCAGGTCATTTGCCACTTTTGATTTGAACCTGATTTCTTTCTAAAAGCTCTGTCAGCAACACATAGTGGTGGAAACACAAAGCTTCCCTGTGCTCAGTCAGATGCAGTGCAACAGAGCTGAAGGAAGCTACACAGAGCAAGTGAGGATTGGTGGGTACAAGACATGCAGGGAAGTGAATCTGGATTGCTTGAGTGAGTCTCTACTGCACAGTTTGGTGTCTGAGCTCCCCAAGAGTGATGGAAAAAGCCAATCTTCACAAGGGGAGAACTGTTGGAAGGAATAAGTATTACTAAATCTGGAGTTTAAGGAATTATGGTCATAGTGCCAAACATTTGTTAACATTCTTTATAAAAAGTGGTTAATATTCATCAGCCTCTTTCATTTGAGGGAGAGATGTGGGTGGTGGCAACTATTGGCACAATGCACCTCGTGAGATAAAATTAGGTTCTTTTACATTACTGCAAAATCTAAGAAAATGATAGATTTATTTTTCTAAACATCATCTGCCATAGTATTGAGGCTTAGATTTGGCCAGGACCTTGAGAAAGGTCATGTATACATCCCAGGAGTCATGAGAAAGATGCTCTCTAACCTTCTGTCATAACTCCAGTAGGTTATCCTACTCTGTAGAATCCTAAATGGCAGCCTAAAATCATTTGCAGCTGCACATTAAATACTAAATGTAAGGTTAGTATGAACAGAACCTAGCAGCAATTTGGGTTAGATTTCAAGCAGCTTAGCCATCAGTGGCCAAACCACAGCTTAGCTGATGCTTCTCTGTGCAAATAGCTGGCAGTCTAAGTCTTACTCTTGATGAGTTACTGTCCATTATACCTAGCCGCAATGACAATGAAACAATCTTTAATATTGGAAAGTTGATATTATATAAAGAATGGTTCCCAAACTGTTATTATCATATAAACTCTTGGTCAGAAGGGACCATAATAATCATTTAGGCCAGCTGCTCATCTGCCTTTTACCAAAAGGTGGTCCAAACTCTGCTTAAACACCTTTCTTCAGGGTAGTTAGTTTTAGCACTAATTCCTTCCACCAATGGGGTAAAGAAATCTCAAAGAGATATTTTCAGCACAGTGCTCTCTGGGCTTATACTGGTCAAGTCAAAACAATATTTAGTTTGTTATCATGCCCTCCTCCCTCGGTCTTGTCTTACTTAGACTAATCGCCAATTCCTTCAATTTTTCCTTGAGTACCTGGTTTTCAGTACCTTCCCCATCTTGGTCACAATCTTTTGAATATGCTATATTTTGTCTGAGTTCTTCTCAACATTGGAGTTGTGAGAAAAAACAAACAAACCTACCTATACTCTGACTGAGAGAATCTAGAAATCCAGGGAGTGCTGAATTGTCACTTCTCATCTGATAAAAAATATGCCTGTATTAATGCATCTTAAGATTACATTTGCTGCTTTGGCAATCACATCATCTCTTTGACCTAGATGATGGACAGTCAACTAAGTCCCTATGTCTTTTCCATACCATATTCCCACAGAAACTTTCCCATGAACCAGCTCTAGTGGATCTGGCATGGGAGATCTGAAACTGAATGTTATCCTGATGAGGTCCCTTAATATCAAAGGGCCTAACTGGTGGGGCGACTGTAGACAATGCTTTTCCTCAAGTCTCTCCTGGGGCATGTGGGACCTGAAGCAGGATGCAAATGCAAGCCCTGAGCCACACAGCCTACAAAGCTCTGCATGAAAATCAAGTGGGGGAATGGTTGAAACAAATTCTCAACTAAAAAGAGCAGACGTAGCAAAACTGAAGAATGGTAGACAGAAGAGGACAAGAATCATATGTGGAATATAAAACAGAAAGAAGCAAAGGAATGACCAGGACAAACAAACAAACAAATCTCAATAACACAGCCAACAGTATAGTGGTTACCAGAGAGGAAGATGTGTGGGGGAAGGTTGAAGAGGGTAAAGAGGGTTAAATGTATGGTGTTGGAAGGAGACTAGACTTGGGATGATGAGCACATGATGCAATATACAGATAATTGCACACTTGAAATGCTTATGTAATCTTATTAACCAATGTCACCCCAAATTTTTTAATTAAAAATCCCTGAAGATGGGAAAGCAAGGTCCAAACAGTGTTATGGACCTAAAATCTACATAGGGTTTTTCAGCAAGAGTCCACTGATTTATTTTTGTTGTTGTTGTTGTTGTTGTTAACCATGGAGCATCCACACAAATCACCAAGACCCTAATGGACTGGGATGCCCATGAATGGGCACACTAGGGAAAATGGCAGCGAGAACAATGTGTAGAGCCAAATGCCTAGAGAAGGAATACGTGTGGTAGCCCCTCCCTGGCTTTAATCAGTGCTACTGGCCTCTGCTTTCATGAGTAATAAAACTCAGTTTAAAAGAAAAGAGAGAGATGTAAAGAAACCAGAACAGAAGCAGACACGTGGGCATGTCTACTCATATGCAGACACAGACATACACAACTCTACTTAATGAAAAGAAAAAAGCCATGGTAGAACTAATTTTTCCTGTTTAGATGCCAGATTGTTTTTATTTATTTTAGGAATAAACTTACTGTGTGGCAGAAGGCTTTTGCTTTAATTAGGATTTCCTGTTGTCTCAAATACATATGTGTGGTGGGTGTGAAAGGAAATTAGTTAGTAATCTGTGGTGGACCTCTTTTTCCTTAACCACTTTTGATCCTGGTACCAATCAGCCAGGCATTAGTGGAAGTTGAAAGACAGTCACAAAATTGACTGTGTACTATTTAAGCTATGGATTCAACAAAATACAGCAAAAGAGAAGAAGAAATTGTTGTTTTGTTTTCTATCAGAAATAATGTCACTGTTTGGCAATAATTGTCTTTTCCTTGTGACAATCGCATCCTAAGCTCTTTGAAAAAGACAGGTGGAACTCTTTGGAAGAGCTGGATTTTGACTCTCCTCAAAAGCTTATTGCTAAATAATCTAACATTTGGCTTTGCAATTTTTTGAAATTTCAGAAGATATGCTCGCAAGGACACCAGCTAGACACAGAGAGCCAAGAAATGTTCTCACGGGAGCAAACACCTGCGTCAAGCCCATCTTCTCGTGGGTCACAATTTTCTGTTATTAGTTTGGAGAAATGGGGTAGGCCTGAGCAATTTTCCAAGATCCCCAAGAACTAGTTTCACCTGCATGTGTCTTGGGCCCCAGTCAATAAGAATTAAGACTAACTTGGTATTTGTCATTTCCCATTGTCAATCTTACAAGAGTGGAAGAATTTTCCTCTTCATGGTCTAGCTAAAACAGCCAACAGTCCTTTTTGAAAGCTAGAGCGGTTCTGAGGCCAGCAGATGAAACAAGTGAGGCAAACACATTAAGGAAACTGAAACAATAGGAGAGCTGTTTCCTTGGGCATAATTTGGGCATTTCAGAGAAGGAACATCAGTTACCCTGAATGTCAAGGTAGCAAGGATTGATGGAGACATGCCTGTCTTCCCATTCCTCCTAACAATTGCTAAATACACCTGTCAGTCTCTTAAAGGAAATGACAGAGTAGTTGTCTTCCAAACACTATACTAAACCTCTTCTGCTAAATTATGGGTAATGGTTTTGAGATGTTAACTTTTAACCTTAGGGATTATTTTGTCACTGTAGACTTCACTGTTGAGACTTACATCATGCATTCCAGAATTTAAAGCCACAGCACCCCCTCCAATCACAAGTGGAAAAGGCCTATTGGCAAAAGTCTCCTGTGCCATCCAGAGACACGAAATGCTTACTCTTCATGGTCTGTTGGAGAATGACTTTCTATCTTAACATTTAAATGTGAAGGGTTTGTTTAGGGAAACAATTGAATAGATGCCTTTCCTAAAGTTTCTCCCTCTGTGCATTTTTAGCTCGCAATCACCCTCACAGGTGACCTTTGGGACATCCAAAGAAATCCTTTGTACATGCTAAAACTTGCAGGATATTGAGACACTTCTCTAAACCCAGTGCTTCCTCCGCCTCCTTGGCACTCGGCTTGATTTTAGTCAGGATACAATCACCATAAATTAGATTCTTGGAACTTGGAGTTCCTGAAAATATTGTACTTTTGCCTGTTATCCCTTCTTTCAGGGCTTGGCTGGCCAACAGGGGATGTGACAAAAGCTTGACTTACTGTGTGTGCAGCAGCTGACAAGGGTGTCCGCTGCACTGGCGTCCTCCGATGGCTGCGATTATCCCACAGGACTATCTGGCCCGAGTACGTCCCGCCAACCACCAAGTTGGGATGGAACCGAGCAAAGCAGACTGACATCACAGAGGACTGCGAAGAAAAGCGGAGAGAGGAGCACTGTTGAAAGGCTTGGAGAAAGCTTGTTTCTTCCTGAAGAGAAAACAGTTCATTCCATACACTTGACACATCCTGGCAAACATAAAGCAATGATGAAGTGCAGAGTGAGTAGGGCATTTTGTACACAGACTTTCCCTTGAGAGGGTGGCCAATGCTTACCCCTTGAAACTTGAAATCCTAAGTCCTGGCCATGTCATCAAATAGGCATAAAACCTATCTGATGCACATCATTGCTTTGCGGTCTGGAAAGCTTGCTACATGGACGTTTCCCATTGACCAATAAAACTGTATCAGAGCTAATATTAATTCTCCACTTTACAAAGCCATCCTCTGCTCTGAGGTCATGGCCACATCAAGTTATACTATGTACAGTGTTGGCAAGGCTTTGAAGGCTTTCAAGAGGGGGTGCTTTTCCTGTTTTTGGCTTCGTGTAGACTTCTAGGAAGCGAACTGACCTCAGGCTGATCCAACTGGTTCCTCCTCAAATTCCCTCGCCTCCCATGAGCATTCTCCTGACCTTTATCCTGCCCACTTCAGACAATTCTTAATGTTATTCTTTGCCTATTTTAACAAACAGTCAGAAACAGATTTCAGTCCAACTCTGCCATGGCCTGTCATAGCGCTGTGAATGTGGTTTCTGAAATTCCACAAAAGACTACTGGGCACAACATTTTATAGGAAATTGCTTAGTGGAGACAGAGCCATGATATACTTAAAATCAGACAAGTTGGCTGGTCCACATCAGCTCAGAAGTCCATTTTGTTTCCTGCAGCAATTTCCATGTTTGTGTGTATGTGCAGAAGTAATTGTTTTTAATAAATACATTTCATCCCTTCAATTAAATTCAATAAATGATCTTATGTGTAAGAAAGGCATTATACCAGGCATGATGGGAATACAAAGGTAGTCACTGCCCTCCATGAACTTGTGCCCTGGTAAAGGGAAAAGGCAGGCAGGCAAAGTTACTGCTAATCCATCTGTGTCAGCCATGCCTTTGTATGAAACCGAAAAAGGTGCCTCTGCATAGACACGGTCATGCAGGTGGGTGGGTGCCATGGCAAGCAGAGTAAGGTGAACTTGAGTCCTCACAACACCCTGCAAGTGTGCAGGACACAACTTGCAAACATAAGTAGCTCCCTTGAATGTGGTACATGCCATGACTAAATCATAGGAGCACATGTGTATGATGGGGGAAGATTTGTTTTAGCTAAAAAAGAGAAGAGAAGAGAATGGAAAAGGCAGGATGGTTAGAAAGACCTCATGGAGGGAAATATATATAAAGTATGAAGGTTCAACAAAGAGAGAGGATCCCAGCTGGTATGGCTCAGTGGTTGAATGTTGACCCAAGAACCAAGAGGTCGCCAGTTCGATTCCCGGTTGGAGTACATGCCCAGGTCATGGGCTCCGTCTCCCAGAGGGGTGTGTAGGAGGCAGCCAATTGATGTTTCCATTTCTCTCCTTCTCCCTCTCAAATCAATAAAATATACTTTAAGAAACCCAAACAAAAAAACAAGTGGAGAGGGAAATAAAAAACAGAGGTGGATAATGGGAAGGAAAGACTAGAGACACCAAAACAGAGCCTAATGCACAGCCCGCACCCTGGGTGGGCTGGGAAAGAGGTTGCATGGAAGAGGCCAGTAGTAGATATGGCTGAAGAGGTCACCTGGGCCAGACAAGACAGGGCCTTGAATGGCAGGCACTATTTGGGTTTCTGTGGACAACAGCAAGAAATCATAGCTTTCTGAGCAAAAAGAGGATCAAAAGTTGTAACTGACAAGCCAGCAAAGTAAAAAAGTAATTGGGGGGAAAAATTATGACCTCTTTCTGACTGGGAAGCTAAATACCCATTTCTAAAAAAAATCAGATCTGCTACCAGCCTAAGGCTTTCTAGTCAAAAACAGTCTCAGACACTCTGAGGTAGATTAAAGAATGTGGACTATTTTTCACTGTCATGTTTTCCTAGTTTGAATGATTTTCAGTTCCAATTCCTTGAACATGTTTCAATGGAGACCATGCATGTGTGCTCCAATCTGGTTTTCATAAAGTTCAAGAATAACTCTCAATAATGATACTGAATTAAAGAAAAAGAAAATAATGCTGGTCAGCTTCTTGTTTTACACATCCCACAGAAACGATTCTTAGTTTTCAATTGATGAAATTCTTATGTTGCTTGAGCTATGTTGGAAAAGTTTCCTTTAAAGCTTCAGAAAGACTTAAAATTATCCAGGTGGTACCAACAATTGAATTTACCAAAGCTCCAATCAATATGGACAAAGGAATGTCATTGAATTAGAAAAATCCAGAATTCGATCACTTGATTTCTTCTGCGTTTCAGTCAAATCCCAGCAAATACTGCTCCAAAACTTACACAGTTTGTTGAGAGACTAAACTAGAGAAAAATGAACAGTGGGGGTATTTCTATAAAACTGAAACACACAGTCAGCAATCAACTAGACTCCAACCCCACAAAGTGAGAACTCCACTTCCTACTTTTTCATTCATTCGTTTGTTTACTCTTCATTCATCACAGCGAGTGCTCACTAAGTGCCAACCCAATCACTTCAAAAAATCGTGAATGTTACAAAAGCCCTCATCTCAAATTCGGAATTCTATCTACATTTGATAAAATGTCAAATTAATGCTGAAAAGGAGTAACAACCTCTTAGGACACTAGAGTTCAGCCACCAGAGGCTACTCTGTTTTACTGCAAACCAGCCTTTACAATATCTCCATGAGGAATGGAGTGGACATAATTATTTTATATCTGAAACATGAGAAATGGAGGAGTATCTACGTGATTCAACATGCCCGTTTATTTTTAAAGCTTAATACATTAATTATACTACACCGTCTCTGTGTTATAGAATACATATAAAGGCTCAAACCAGATCTCCGGGGTATGCCACGTCTACCATGCTACCATTCATATGGAAACGTTAAGGAAGTATGATCTCAATTATCTAGATGTAAGGTTTAGAATTCGGTCATTTCTTAAGATGTGTTTAGTGCCCTGATGTTTGATGTAATGGTGGCAAGTGTTTGGATGATTGACTAAATTTTTTATTTTTCATCCAAATGCTTAGGTTCCTTTTGAACAGTCCCCCCAACTCAGTGCTGATGGAGAAAGCTCCTCTTCTAATTTGGAAAGTATGCATCAACCTCTTAGGAGCAAAGTGTCTTGGAAAAAACTCCTGCAACCTCGGGCTGTTCATACAGCTACTGATCTAGTTGTTGCTGCCAACGGTCATGGAATTTATAGACTGTCAGCATAAAGAGCAAAGGATGATATTGTCCTGTCAGTTATAGCCACGGCTAAAGAGTAAAAAGGCATTCCAGAAAAACTGATTGACACTGAAACATGTGATTTTTGTTGTTCTCTTTTTTAACAGTACACTTTCTAAGGCATATTCTATGAAAAGCATTAATAATATCATTTTTACACAATTTAATCACTTTCCTAGGCATTTAACATTTTGTATTAACTCAGTTATTCAGTGTCAAAATAAAACATTATTAAATTACATGGTTAATACAATTTAGACAAATAAAATCAACTGGAAACGGGAAGTTTCCCTATCTTCTTATTCTTGGCTCTATAAAAATGTATATCTCTCTCTACATATTTTTGTAGTTTTAACTTTTTACCTATTTTATTTTATTCTTTAAAATATTACAGCCTTAGCCCTAACCGGTTTGGCTCAGTGGATAGAGTCTTGGCCTGCTGACTCAAGGGTCCCAGGTTTGATTCCGGTCAAGGGCATGTACCTTGGTTGCGGGCACATCCCCAGTGGGGAGTGTGAAGGAGGCAACTGATCGATGTTTCTCTCTCATCGATGTTTCTACCTCTCTATCCCTCTCCCTTATTCTCTGTAAAAAAAAAAAAAAAAAAAAATCAATAAAATATATTTTAAAAAATATTAGCACCTTAGAATTATTTTGAGAAATAATATATGGCCTTCATACATTCAAATCAAGTAGTTTACCCAAGTGGAAAAATAATGATCAAGTTGACAAGAATTTTTAGACGACGCTTCTAATCGAAGCTCCCCTCACTCTACATGTGAACTCTGTTTTCGGCCGGCCAGTAATTTCATTGATGTGGCCACGCTGACAGTCAACTCAAGGGCCCACAAATGCAAGCTCAACTGTTAAAGACTTGATGTCAAACCAATGAGTCTGACCAACTATATTCAAACTAGTAACACTAGAGGTGTAATTCCAGGACGAGTAGCACATCTTGATGATTTGCCTACTGCGTAGTTCCCCTAAATTACGATAAGCAAGGCGTAGGCTATGCTTTCAGGATCAGGCCATCTCTGTTGACCATTTCTGGTGTTCTCTGCAGAGGCAGCAACCTTTTCCCCATATTGCACATGTCCACTTGAACACGAGATGACCCACTAAACTGGGTTCCACACGCTCATCATCCATTTCGAGACAAGGCAGTTTATTTCACCCCGTTCACCGAGGGAATTCCACTGAGACGAGAAGGGTGGAGACTTCACTTTTAATGTCTCCCTCCACTCACTGCACACCACTGTACTCAATTGTAGTCAGCCCAACCCCTTCTTAAGTGGCTGTGGAGCTGTTTTCTATTTTACAGAGCTAATCCAGACCAGTTTAGGGATGGTACTTCCCCTTAACCACAGACCCAGCTGCCTAGGACAAATCGCCCTTGGCCATTGCTGGCTGGGCAGCCGGTCCCCTATGCTCACATTTGATCTGGTTTGTCCTGTGTATGGCCCTCAGCCCACTCCCCAGCCATTATGCCTGGGTGGGAGCAACAGGGGTCTTGCATTCAAAAGTATCTCCTATTTCAAGTACCATCTCTTTTGGGGAGATGTTGGTCCCCGGAGAGGGAGTGGCCATATTGTTGCCATATGCTATTTAATGGTGGCTGGTTTTTTATTTGCCCAAAAACAAATGCCTGACTGTCAGAGGGCTTGGAAGCAGAAAGATCACATGTTTCTGGCTACGAGTGAGCTAATATGTATTTCTGCAAGTACCTAAGAAACTCACAGAGATATTTCTTTTGTTAATGGAAACACATGGAATTGGAGAACACTGCTGTTGAAAACCTCTCTTATAAAGGCAATCATGTAGCACCAGGCATCTGACCGAACGCAATGTGTGAAGGTGCTAAAGCCAACCACAGGAGTCAAAACTTGGGCACTGAATTTGAATGGAGAGGAAGGAAAAGGGTTTTGTTTCCTTCGGAGCGCTCTTCTCCTTTGCCTAAGTTTCTATCCCAGGTGCACATGGCATTCTTCTAAACTCTAAGAAGAGTGACCATTTACTCAAAGTTATCACCCCATTAGAAATTAACTTGCATGCTAATTCTTGACAGAGTTTGTATTAAAAAAAAAAAAAAAAAAAAGCAGCTCATTCTGAAATTTGATTTCCTAAAGATTAGAAACCAGTTGTTCTGAGACTTTTCTTAGAATCCCTTGCAATTTTTATGCCTTTCAATATTGAGACTATCATGTGCCCAGACCTGTGTGCTGAAAATACAAAAGTTAGTGATCAAACCGCACTGTGATGCCACTTCACGTTCACTGGGATGGCTGTAATTGTTAAATGTTTACATGTCAATTATCTATGCTAATAATAGAGGAATATGCAAATTGGCTGGGACGCCATCACATAACAACAATCAGCATGTGGCAGGGCCACAGTGAAGAGCTCTCAGCACACCTGCACCAGGGCATGGAGAGGAAAGGAGAGCAGATAAGTAGTTAGGGAGATCAGGCCAGGAGGGGAGAGCAGATAGGCAGTTAGGGGTTCAGGCCAGCAGGGGAGAGCAGTTAGGGCCATCAGGCAGGCAGGCAGGCAGGTGAGCGATTAGAAGCCAGTGGTTCTGGATTACGAGAAGGATCCCGGATTGGAGAGGGTGCAGGTTGGACTGAGTATCTCAATAAAACTAAGGGCTTCTAGTACCTCAATAAAACTAGGGGAAGGAAATTAAGAAGTGTTGGTGAAGATGTGGAAAAACTGGAACACTCATACAATGCTGATAGGAATATAAAATGAGACAGCCACTCTGGAAAACTAGAGTCTAGAATAAGGCGACCAGATTTAAAGTGGTACACCATTGACCGGGGGGGGGGATCTTTTGTTTTTCTTTTCTTTTTATTATTACTTAAAATATTACAAAGAGTAAACACCACGGGACGCAGGACAAACTTAAAAATCGGGACTGTCCTGCCAAAAACAGACGTCTGGTCACCTTAGCCTAGAAGTTCTTGCAAAAGTTAAAACAGAAAGTTAACATATGACCTAGTAATTCCACTCCTAGGTATATAGCCAAGATAACTGAAAACATATGACTAAACAAAAACGTGTACATGAATGTTCACAACAGCATTTATAGTAGCCCCAAAGTGGAAACAACTAAATATCCATCAACCAAGGAACAGATTAACAAGTAGGAAATCCATACAATGGACTATTATTAGCCAATAAAAAAGAATGCAGTACTTGATACATGCTATCACATGGATGAACCCTGAGAAGATTATGCTAAGTGAAACAAGTCATGAAAGATCACATAGTGTATAATTTTATTTATATTAAATGTCCAGAATAGGCAAATCCATAGAGGCAGGAAGTAGATTAGTGGTGGCTCAGGGATGGGGGCTTGGAGAGAATGGGGATATAGGATTTATTTTGGGACGGGGGCGGGGGGCAGGTGGTGTTAATAAAATGTTCTGGAATACATAATGGTGATGGCTAACAACTTTGTGACTATACCAAAAACACTAAATTGTACAATTTAAAAGGGTGAATTTTATGATATGTGAATTATATCTCAATTTTTGAAAAAGTTAGTGTGTAGACATGGTTTTAATCTCATGGAGTTTATCAAAATTTATTATTTCAGGACAACTGTCTGGACTACTTTGATCACTCTTTCCTCAAATAATTATTCAATCTTCTTTACTTTCCCTGGAAAATCTTCATTTTCTGTGCCATAGGAAGCATTGAGGTGGAAAGGTAAGGTTAACACACTCAAGTCTCCAGAGCTGACTTCTTGCTCTGAAATCTACTAGCTTTTCAGGGGGCAAATTTTCAATTTATTTAAATTTATTTAAATTGATATACAATATTTTATTTTTTTCAGAAGTACATAGTGACTAGATATTTATATACCTTATGAAATAGTCATCCTGATAAATCTAGTACCCATCTGACACCATACATAGTTGTTACAATATTATTGTCTATATTCCCTGTGCTATATACTTCACACCCCTGTGAGTGTTTTCATAACTGGAAATTTGTACTTTCACTTTTTCACCTATCCCCCCAAATCCCTTTCCTCTTGAAAACCATGAATTTTTTCTCTGTATTTATAAGTGTGTTTCTATTTTGTTTATTCCTTTTATTTCATTTGTTAAATTATAAATATAAGTGGAATCAGGGTATTTGTCTTTCTCTTCCTAACTTATTTTACTTGACATAATACCTTCTAGGTCAGTAATATTCAATTGCAGTGTGTTGCAATTTTTAAACATTTTAAAACATTTAATACCTGATTATTTAGTCAGAGGTAACTGACCTCTTTTCCTTCAGATTGTCAAATAAAACTAGAACAGTCAACACAATACTAGCTGACTGGTGTGAATGAATCAAAATTATACCTATTTTTTGGTCATATTGGCAAAAATATACAATTTTTGGTGTGCTACAGAATTTTAGTAATTAGTTTATCCATGTCATGAAATAAAAAAGGTTGATAATTGCTGCTCTGGGTCCATTGGTGTTATTGCAAATGGTAAAATTTCATTCTTTTTTATGGCTGAGTAATATTCCTATATATATATATATATATATATATATATATATATCACCTCTTCTTTATCCATTCATCTATGCATGGACACTTAGGTTGCTTCCATATCTTGGTGATTGTGAATAATGCTGCAGTGTACATATGGCTACATAAATCTTTTTGAATAACGGTTTTGAATTTCTGCAGATCAATACCCAGAAGTGGAATTTTGGGGACATATGGTAGTTCTAATTTTTTGAGGAACTCTATATTGTTTTCCATAATGGTTGTACCAATTTACAATCCCATAAATGCTGTGAGGTGTCTACGCCTGAATTTTCAATTCATACTAGGAATATGATAGTTCTTACCCTGCCTACAAACAGAAAAAATACTAGAGGAATACAAAGGCAACAAAATCTCAGACATATGCCAAAGCAGTTTCTTCACCGATACAGCCCCTAGGGCATTGGAAACTAAAGAGAAAATAAACAAATGGGACTTTATCAAAATAAAAAGCTTCTGCACAGCAAAAGAAACCATCAGCAAAACAACAAGAAAACCCACTACATGGGAGAACATATTT